>OX453017.1:11006446-11454215 GCA_949699075.1 Asteroscopus sphinx
AAAAAATGGCTAGCTTGCTAGTTAACTGCATGTGCAATTTAATGGCACACTATGGATACATTTGCAAGTAAACTTGCATGCAACTTGCTTCCGCGCATTTTTTTATTATTATTATTAACGGGCTTGTCTTTGACCGCCACCACACCTGATGTTAAGCGATGGTATGACGATGATGATGGTGGATGGGCATACTTGTAACTTGCAAGAAGTATACGCACGAGCCTGTACTCCACGCTACCAACGCCAACGTCCTGTACAACACATTTTCTAGTTTTGCATCAACGGCAAGCATTCGAATTTAATTAAATAGTTTCATAATGTTACTAGCAATGTGTTGCAAATTAATGAGACCAGAAGGCGGATTCGTCTAACACTGGCATGCCCATAGCTGACGCGTACGTTCACACGTGCCGGTTTTGCAGGACAGCGACCCTCCCTCATTTTGCATGCCAGTAAATCCAATTCTGTGCAATCTACTTGTTTTCCAGGTACAGACATGCCATTTAACGTATACCCATGAAAGTAGCTGGCACGTCCCAGGAACTGGTATGCCAGCGTGCAAGGTACAGGCAAGTGTATTCCCTTTTTATTGCAAACACAATCCAGAATAACTCGAAAAATCGAACTCTACAGGCATTAGTAGAATATAAGACACAATACAATAGAGTACACATCCACATTATGCTAATGTCACCTGTTCTAGTTTCAATTTAAAAACAGACAAGCGGAAATCCAGAAAACCGGTGCACAAACACACTCGCGTCAAATCCATTCAGAATTTCAAACGAAGATGTTTCTAGTCCATACAAGATTACACCCATGCAATCTCATTCAAGCTTATCTGTATTGGATAAACCCAGTGCATTGTGCCTGGACTTTATTGAATGGACGTCAACACGTCTACAGTCAGTATCTAGTTTCTGTCAGACGTTTTACAGCCAAAGCATACACGATACTTTTTGCATCGGCGATCGGCGATTTTGCGACTGCAACGATGCTGTATCACGTTTTGGCGTCTTGCTGCGTTCAAGCGCGGTATCGAAATCGCACGTATTAGTATGGCATCAGTATATATATTGTATGTCGATGCTGCATCGCGTTTTGACACAGACCAGTAAGCTTCAAGACTCCGCATAAACAAAGTTTAGTATTCGAACGCAGTCGTAAAACGTTGGTGGGGTCAGGGGGGCGGACGGCGCGTTATGATTGGCCGGCTCAAAAGTTCGTTGGTATGATTCCTTATGATTGGTCCCGCTCGCTGACTGAGTGACGTTCCGATTGGCGGAGGGACGTATGATATGCAATGGTAGAGCATATGCGTTGTGACCGGGGGTGTCCAGCTAACCGGCGTCTAGAGGCTTACTGGTCTATGCGTTTTGACAACTAAAATGCGGTATCGAAATTATGCATTTTAGCGACTGCAACCGTGTTACGCAGATGCTGAAGCCTCATTTAAGTTGCTTCATCGATCGTCCAAAAAGTGATTTGATAACCGCGACTGGAGTTTTTATGTGTGCGGATTTAAGCGTTCGGGCAACAAGCTTCCAAAAAGCTTTTAAATCGTAGATAAACGATACTAAAAGTAGCAAGTCTGATGTGGCTCTGAGTTGCTGCGTGGCATCCAAATGAGTGCGGAGTGAAGCGTTCTGTCGCTGCGTCGAGCTTCCAAAAATCAACTTGATCGCCGAACTGGATTTTGTATGTGTGCGGATTGAAGCGTTCGGACTCTGCAACGGGCTTCCAAAAAGCTACCAAATCGTTGATCACCGATGTTAAAAGTAGCAAGTCTTCTTAGTCCCTTAGGCCTTACAACAGCTCGGCGCATGTCAAAAACGAACACTATAGTAAGAGGTAGTCATGCGTACAGAACGCGTGTCAGTTTCGGATTGATTCGCTTTGTAAGCGGATCGAGCGTTAGCCGAAAACAAATGGTGTTAGAAATATATTTTGCCTTGTTGGGGGAAAAAGCGGTGCAACATACAATTTTGGTGCTTGAAAAAATAGAAGCGATTGGACATGTATTTTCGAAATTGAAAATAATTGCTATCTGACTATGGATAGAACAGATAAATATGAGTCTATGTATAAAAGAGATAGCGCTACTACCCATAATCATATTTATTTTTGTGGCTTGGATCAGGTAGATAATATTGTTGGTTGTGAATCCGTGCATAGGCATGTTGCTTCTAACTGTACACACGGCTACACATCAAGCTGTACAAATCCAGTATAAGCTGACCTGGCATTGTAAAGGCTTTCCATACAATCAGAGATCAGCTCATACTGGAAATGTATAGCTTGATGTGCGATGTGCGTACCTACATACAAATACATTTTTCAATATTAGGATTGTCGGCTTGTTTTATGATAACGGTAAATTGACTATATTTTTTTTTTCAATTTGTTCTGCGACCTTAATTCTGTCCAAAGGATAGATCCTTCCGCCTCTATTAAAAACTTTGAAGGATAATGTAACCGTTGGGGACACTAACCTACAGAATCATTATTTCAACAACTATCATTGACCCCCCCTTGCGTAACCACGCTATTTCCACGTCCAGTACCAAAGAACCACCCAGCAACAAATTGCGCAACAATTTTTCCATACCCACAGGGTTAGCAAATAACTCGATATTTATAGGCAGCACAGGCACAACAGCATGTGTGTATGGCAGTGTGAATATTTCATAACCAGAGACGTTGACGCCCAACACAATATCGAACGGCTCAGTTCTATATTTGATGTGGCAAATGCACTTGGTATGTTTGTCTTTGAATATATACGCGTCAGTGCCCACCTTAAAATCATCAGCATTATCATTATTTCAGCCGAAAGATGTCAACTGCTGGACATAGACTTCCCCCAAACATCGCCACAACGACCGGTCCTACGCTTTCCGCATCCAGCAGATTCCCGCGACCTTCACCAGGTCACCGCTGCAACAGTAGGTTCACTGAAAAAATAATATAGCAGACCAGTCTAAAAATTGCTAAATTTTAAATAGTAGAAACCATATTTTTGTTAAAATAGCTAAACTCATTTGCTGCCACATGTCAAATTAGTTAGCTACTAGTAGCGTCAGTTTATTAGTCGCATGTTTTAAGTTAAGCAGCTAAAATTTGTGATACTCAACCCAAAACTTTTTTTCAATGTAGTTAGTTACCTACTGTGGCAGAATATGCTGAGATATGGACCCTTTTCGACTTGAAACAAATGTTTTTCTTTCGTTTTTGCATTTTCTATTTATTATTTTTGATCTGTGTATGTTAGTATAAATTATAGAAGACTTCATCCAAAATCTTTAAATTAACCTCTATTAACATCTACATAGCTCGAAAACAAAACATTCACTGAAAACACTCGACACCAGTACATCAAGAAACTTAACAAAGATAAGTTCCAAACTCGAAGACGTACCTAATTCATTAACAAACAGAGATATTCCCAGAATATTATTCTCTTTGAACTTTGACACGAAACGAAAGGCTCTAAAAACCCGGCTTCGTTTACAGAGCGCAGCATAATAAATTCATTTAGCTCTGTCCAGCATAGTTGGACGAAATTAAGCGGGTGCAATAAAGATTTGCTCGTACAACTATTTGGAAGACCCAACTATTCGGATTAAGGCTGGCAACTTACGTGGAATTCAACGATATAGGTATACAAACTGCATATATTTTTCTTATTCATTTGTTATTTTTTCTTTTATGCCAGTTTAGTCTTATTTTTCTGTATTCAAACCACAGATACATGTATTCAAACGATTCAAATGTATTTTGGTGTACTGCATTTTGTTTTCAGTGGATTAAAGCATGTGCTACACGGTGAGCAACCAGCCTCCCCACCAAGGTCGACATTGACATCTGAGGTCTAGTGGTTCGAGTGTCGGACTGCTGATAAAGGGTTCGATTCCCACTGAACACAAATATTTGTGTAATGAACATGAGTGTTTGTGTTGATCTGGGTGTTTCCTATGTATTATAAGTATTTAAGTATTATATCCATTATATAGTACCCATATTACAAGCTCTGCTTAGTTTAGGACTAGATGGTGTTGTGTAAAAAAATGTGTCCCAAAATATTTATTATTATTATTTATTTATTAAAGTTGACCTTGGCGTCGTCAAACAAAATTTGGTGACAAACCACTGCACTGTCTACATGGTTGGAAACCTACAAGGTCACTTAGGTGGAGAGGCTGGTTTGTCACCGTGTAGCGGAGGCTTAATGCTCTCTTTTCATGATTATTTCTTCATTTATTCTAAATTGTGAGAGTTATTTGAAGAAAAACTAAATTTTGTTCATAGTCAAATGGGCTCATGGGCTTAGTGAACCAACTTAGAGTAACTTACTTCTGGTAACTTCGGGGAAAACTCACGCATGTTCTATATTATTGATATTTGTTTATACACCTGTATACTCGGCGTACTTATATGTTAAGCTACTTAAATTAATTTAATGCATAGATTCACTAGGCACAACAAATAATCGTACTAGAAATCCTAACCCGAAACAGCTAAACTAAAATTCCTCACATGTTACAATTAATCTTTCTTAATCCAAACTTGGGAGCGGTTTATAGCTTAGCATGGTGTTACAGCCACATGGCAAGGTGCCAGCTAAGCTTTGGCCTGCCAAGCATCCATAATATCGTCCACGGCTTGCGATAAATCGGCCTCTGGCATTTAAGTAACAAATGGCACGCTGGCAGTCTTGGGCCTTGTCTTATGAATTTTGTTCTGTTTCATGGGTGGTACAGGATGTACTTTAGTTGTTTGTGACTGTATTGTAAGCTTGGACGAATAAAAAAAGGTGGACGGAATCTCGCTAAACAAAAACTGAAGCACCCATAGTAAGATGGCTCGCTTATAAGTACGGGCTGGCACGCACACTTTCACACCCATAGTGAGACAAAATGCCGCGATTACGCTACAAATCTCGTGTGACGGTAGTCATTGCCATAGTGTCACATATATGAATTTTGAACTGTATTTTGATTTGTTTGAAGTCATCAGGAAATAAACCGATCAATTTTATCGCAGAAGTTTTAACAGGACCATATCCAAAACTTTTATATATACCTACTTATATAAAGAAAGGTGAAATTTACTGCAGACTATATCGATTTTTTTACTTGAAAATTATGAATGTTGTTATTAAAAACTCTCATCTCATCATCATCCTCCGAGCCTTTTCCCAACTATGTTGAGGTCATCTTTCAGTCTAACCAGATGCGGCCGATTATGAGTATTTTACACGGAGCGACTGCCATCAGACCCTCGCAACCAAGTTACTGAGCAATACCGACATCTTTAGCTCCTATCTCATTCTACAAAATTCACTTCCTAAGAACCGAACAATAAAAAGTAACATAATTTTATTCATACGCTGCTTTGTGCTCGATCTAGCAGATTTTAGAAATCGAATTAAATTCAACAACTTTAAAAATTACTGAATATTCTGGTACAAATCGGCAGGATGTCAAAACATTCGAGAGAGTAATGGAGTGGAATCATTCTGGAGTCCATCGTGAAAATTGATCTCAGTAAGGGGGTTTTAGATAAAATTTAATGTAATCCTAAATAGATATCCATATAACTAGTATTTTGAAACTAAAATGGTATTATCTTTTTGTGTAAACCTTTAAACCATCGACCATACAACCTAATAGACGCCTAATGGTGAATATAATACGTGTGCTGAGGCGAGGTACTGCAATCCGATTGGCCCTACCAAGGCGGCTATTGGCTAATCACTAACGGGGAAGTTTTGACGGTTCACATAAGTGGTCGAAACTGTTTTGAAGTTTTCAAGTGGTGAAGAGTGGCGACCTACATCATACCTATTATACACTGATGTGTTGACAGACATCGGTCACCTGTTATGAGGCGTCTATAGAGTGTATGGTCGACGCTTTAAACAAAGTCTCACAATATATTAGTCCCTTATAAGATTAATCAATAAATAAATATTTTGGGACATTTTACACATAACCATCTAGTCCCAAACTAAGCAGAGCTTGTACTATGGGTACTAGACAATGGAAATAATACTTAAATACATTTTTTTGTAAATCCATACTTATAATACATAAGAAACTCCCAGGCCAACACAAAGACTCTTGCTCATCACACAAATATTTGTGTCCTGTTGTAATCGAAACCACGACCTCGTGATCAGCAGTCCGACTCGAACCACTAGACCACAGAGATCGTTAGGATTATTTTTTATAAACAACAAAACATACAAGAAAGATAAATTCCAGGTCTTAAACGAAACCCAACTTCTTAATATAATTTTATTATTCACTTCGACGATCATTTATTAAAATAAAATAAAGTCCAAACAAGATACAAATAAAATACAAAAGTAATCTTTCAGAAAACAAGACTTTAATCCAATTTAAACAACAAACCGAAGCGTCCATAAATCTGAACTTACATTACAAATTGGTTTCTTCTAGCGCGACTTAAAAACGGATCCATACAAGTTTCTCCGGTTTTTTTTCCATACACGTCTAGTTGTGACAGTACATTACTCACGCCGCAGGGTACCAGGGGGATGCAATATTTAATCTTATAGAGGAAAACTTCTCACTTATCGACAGGAAATGGATAATCTCGATTCGCGTCCGGGTTACGCCTGCGCTTTCGATTTCAAGCCAAATGGAATAAGGATTCCTTAAGAACTTGCCTGATTTCGTTAAGTGCATTGGAATTTTGTTTATTTATCGTTAAGATTAGAAAATACTTCTGCGAAATGCAACGCACGAGGAAATAAAAATAAGAATGTTACGGAATGCGCTTGAGTTGTTACCTACTCAACGCAACGCTCGTGGCTGTACACTGTACACCTTGTACACTCTATTTTTTCTTACTTTTCTTATTTAGTAAATCTTGGCATGTCTTTTTAATGCAATTCGTCAATAATAATTATTAAAAGACATTATGTTAACAATTTTACACACTAAATAACATTTTTTAACCTACATGTACAGAACTAGTAATTATATTTTATCCACGGACGAATAAAAAAGACGGACTGAATCTAGCTAAGAAAAGATTGAAGCACTTAATTTTTTCCTAAACCCACTATGATTTCGACAGAATTTTAACACACCAGACGGCATATTGTTATTATAATTGTGATACTACGACATTGACTACCGTCACACGACATTTTTTGTTGTGTAATCGCGGGTATTTGCTTACTATAGGTGTGAATGGTGTGTGCCAGCCCGTACTTTTAAGCGAGCTGCCATACCATGGGCGATTCACGTAATGTTTAGCGAGATTCTGGCCGCCTTTTTTTATTCGTCCATGATTTTATCAGTAGTTATTTGAATAAAGAGACATGCCAAGATTGTTTACTAAATAAGACAAGAGAGAAAAAACATACTTTAGTGTTTCATGGGTGATTCAGCACGCGTGCTAGCACGACCATAGCTACATTAGCTACTTTCTAGTTCAATAAGAGTCACTCACTCATTTTATCATATTGTGTTACCATGATTTCGATACCTCGCGAGTCGTTTGTGAGGTGAAGATGCCTGTGCCATATGATATGAGTGTAGGTTACTATGGTATGCATAGTGCACCCTAGCACACACATCAAACAGTACAGGATGCAGCCTCGCCTCAATCGTGATAGCAGTGTGGTGGCACAGTTTTCA
Organism: Asteroscopus sphinx; assembly: GCA_949699075.1. NCBI lineage: Eukaryota > Metazoa > Arthropoda > Insecta > Lepidoptera > Noctuidae > Asteroscopus > Asteroscopus sphinx. The sequence goes on from OX453017.1 coordinate 11,014,120, forward strand.
AAAGAGTTCCTCGCACAATACCATTTTTTTTAAAGATGTGCTATATATCCAAGACTACCTGGCAGTCACGATTATGAAACAATTTTCCGGTAAGCGTTTAGGTAATGTATCGGTATCTTTTGTTGCGGCCTGTCACAGTGCCGTGACAAAGGTTAAACAGGGTGACTCACCATACACTGCCAATTGGAAAACGGATAAGTGTTTATTTTTATCACTTGAACTTATTTTTACTTCTTCCGATTCTTTTCATTCTGCTTGAAAATAGGAACAAGAGAAAACTCTTTATAGCGCTTATGCGCTTGCACAGCTATACTCGATTTGGTATTGAAAGATCTCAGACCAAATCCTAAGATAGACGGCGCGCGTAGAACTAGTGACTAAAACCAATAAAAGGAATACTAAATAGCAAAGCAGTACCTACTATTCCGTTCACAGAGTTCGCGAGCCACGGTCGGGAGCGTGCGTCTAATCCTCAGACCAAAAGAATAATCTTGACGCTCCCAATCGCGGCTTCAGTCACTAGTTCCCCTTATGCCATACTTAATAGTAATTTTTTTCAGTGTTGTCAGTTGTCAATTTGTTCAACACTAATTTTATAGAGAATATAATCACTAGGTACCAATTTGTCATTAAATTATAAAGTATTATGTACAAGTAGTAGTTGTAGTCTTGGGTTCTTGTGTGCGTCAAATCGAGCGCAGAAATAAAATCTTTTTCTTTCTTTCTAGTTTTACGCGCTCCATCTATCTTATTCTTTTGGTCTGAGGGGAAGATGATATTTGTGATGTTGTACGAAAGAAAGTAGCCTCCATAATACAGCACATGCGAGGTAGTAGCAACAGTATTCTGCAGATGATTGTATCTCGTGCGGATTGCCCCATCCAATATAAATGGATGCGTATAGCAATAGGTGTTGACTAACATAGCGTATAAGTACTTACTAACACAATTTATTGTAATTTAATTTAATGTAGTGATTGTTTTAATTTATAATTGTAATTTTATTTTATGTTTTATAATGTTTTGATTGTAAATTATGGTTTTTTTTTTTTTATCTGACAATAAACCGATTAATAATAATAATATTTATTTTTGGAGTATTTCCAAGAATCGTATTTTTTCTTTTTTCCTACAGGCTGTGAACTGTTTTTACAATTTTAATCATAAAAAAGGAACATGAAAGATACCGTTAAGACTTTTCAATTAAGCACAACACTTATACAGCTTACCTGGAAAGGACCTCAATTTTTTGTTTCTACAAAATTGTCTCACACGATTAATATCTATTACACGACAATTAATTAGTAATCCACTTTTATTTAACGCGAGCTACCTCCAATAAAGTTAATTTGATTATAAAGGTTCACAGTCCCTTAAAATTATCTAGGGGATAACGACCAAAGTTAATCTCCGATATAAAGTTAAATAAGGATTCAACATATTGGGATAAAGTAGGGACAATAGTCTGGGATGCGATAGGTACTGAGTTCTCAAATTGGTATTATGTTTAAGGTAACTCTAGAATTAAATTTAGACTAGTTTCAGTTCGTGTATTGAAAAGTTAGTACAATTACAGGTTTTGAAATTATTGACTTTACGTGCGAACTGAATTATAATGCAAAAAATGTAGTGTAGCCGTTAGCTAAGAATAAAGCACAAACCACATCGCGACCTACGCTAGCTCACGTAACTGCAACGTCTTACATTTGACGTTAGCTTAGCTCGCGGTATGGCCTTATTTTTTGCCATTTTTTTGACGCACTCCACCCGCGGTAGCCCTGTGTCGGACTCTTACCGACTAAAACCACCACGGTGTTCCTCCAACTACCTTTGGACGGGGGCGTGGGAAACACTCTGTATTCACCAATCACCCCGACAGGTCCCGGCTCACTACGAGTAGGTGAGCCCCTTCTCCCCGTGCGACCTACCGTCAGCCGCACTATCCTCGGTGACGCACACGGAACACTACACGCCACCTCACGGGCCTTTACCAGCTACGCCAGCTATGCCAGCTACGCCAGCTATGTCAGCTACTCCAGCTTTACCAGCTACGCCAACTGCTGATCGTAGGCCCCATCCTCCCGTAATTTTATAGATGTTTTCTTCCTCGCGGTCCGGACGGTGAAGCCAAGACCCTTGGTCCCAAGAGGCGCGAGAACACTACTTAGCGAGCACTCACAGGGTTACGAGATCGACGGGGGCAGGGAAGGACAGTACCCCCGCTGCCTGCCCAGTAGCAAGGTGAGTGACCACCGAGCCCACCCCTACTCCTCCACTATGCCCTCTGCTGGTATCAGAGGGACACGTGGAGCAACTCCCCACTGTCCCACATCGGGCCCCCACCCATGCTAGAATATTCGCCACAGGCAATAAGGTCCCCCGACCAAAGGAAAGTTATAGTTATTATGTTGGAGTTCCTTTGTGATTAAACAAAATAAAATTATGTCAGATCAGCTAAAACTGTAACGTTTGCCTTCTGTTAAAATTGGATGTACAAAATTCGGGGAAAATTCAATATAAATCATAACAATTCGTGTTGATACATAAATCCTAAAGAACTTGACAAACTCTAAAGACCAAACCATGACATTACACCCGGAATAATACAGGAACTAAACACACGCCATACTTCCAAGTTCTAATACAAAGGAACAGACCAAGTTTATTTATTTAAATTCGATCAAACAACATTGTGTCTATTGATTGGTTCCCAAGAACACGATGACGTGTAGTTGTTCGCCGGCACTCCGTTAGTTTCGTGAAGTACAGTCAAACGCGATAGGTCTGCGCGGATAAATGTTTAATGCCGTATCTTCGAAGGTGCTCTAAATAATTCACGCTGGCCAGACTATAGCTCGAAATGACTACCAAAGAGAAATACCGACTGGAAGTTAAGTGAAAATGCGCAATAAAACCAAGTAATGTTTCCAGCTTATTAGAATACGCGTCTGCTTTCATGAAATTAAATGGCCGACTAAGGAACTCACTTATTTGTTTTTATTTTCTTCGAATTTTCGCGGGTTCATAATTTCTTTTTCTCTCTTTATTTATGTCCTTGGTTAAATTATTAGCCGTGTTATCGCCGTGTAAGGAGGCATTTAGCCGCATTTTTATGCTATCCTTTTTTTGGCGAAGAAGCTGTTTATGTTCAAATCGTACTAGCTTTTTGGCAAACTTACAGTCGATTTACACGATGCAGTGTGCTAGTTTTACTGGACCATTAATTTCGTGGTGTATACAACGTAATATTGAAATACTGAAAACCTCTTAAGGGTCAATTTACTCATCAGTAAGAAAAACTTTTACTATAAAACCAACCCTGAAATCCCAAAAAAAAAAGTTGCTCATCCCTACATTTTTTCGATTCATGTGAACATAAATGTAAGGAACAACTGATATTTTTTTCGCGTTTTCAGGGTTGGTCCCATACTAAAAGTTGTTCATACTGATGAGTACAATGACCCCTTAAGAGGTTTTCAGTTATTTCAATAACACGTTGTAGAGAATTCATGTACCTAAATGGTTTTACTCGAGTTAGAAGCAAAAACACCATCGTATCCGCTATCGTAGAGCACAATGCACAATGTATACAGCTTATGTTAACACAAAACCAATTCGAATAAAATATTACCGTGTGTAGAACTGTTAGCTAAGCTACAATAATATACTAAAGGTCAGAGTACCTTTAGAACGGTAAGACAATACTAATTCACATTACGTTCTAACGTTATCACCTGACACAGTACATAACACAACGTAAAGCTGTTATTAAACTAATTTCATATGAAATACCACCTTTCTTCATTGTTTCCTTTGAAACAATATACTCGCTGATATTATTACTCTTTGAAATACCGTGCCAGTAAAAAACTTATTTAGATAATGGCCCCTAGATTCAGTTTACTGGGTAAGTCATGACGACTAAGTTAAAGGGACCAAAAGCAACCTGCTTAGGGGCTCCAAAAAAGTTCTCGAGGTCTTTGTCACATCTGCCGCATGCCGAAGGGACAAAAATCACAATAGAGTGGATCTCAGTTAGCCGAAAATGAAAACGCGGTATGCTCAGAATGAGATGGCGGGATGAGCGGCCACCCTAGCCAAGTAGACAATCTACAATCGTCAACGCTATAGAAAACAATCAAAACATATAGGAATGATAAGAATGGCATATCTGAACGAATTACTTTTTCGTAGAGATATGTCGTTCCCATACATTGTGATTGTTTTCTATAGCGTTGACGATTGTTGGCTAGGCGGGCTGGACTCTTACTTAAAGTATTGGCCACAAATTGCCACAGACCACAAAAAGTATAGATAGTTAAGTATAGAATAGAAAGGAAGCTAGGCAAAGGCCCTGCAATGGGACAAAACAGGTGTATAAAAAGTCTTTGTAGTGTGCATAAAATGCATATATGCACCAGGCCATCGAGCCTTAATTACCCTTCGCCCGTGAAGTCCTACTGCCTTACTAGAATTATGAAAAAGGGACAAAATAATATGTAATAATGTACATTATTATTAATTAAAATCGTTTCGATGCACGCAGTAATCACTCACAATATCATTATCTACTACAGTGTTGCGTGCACAGGTTGCGTGCTGTTTGGCACTTGATTATTTTTAGGACTGGGTTCCAAATAGGTGGTAGCTGCCAACCATGTTCTCTATGATTGTTCACAGCACTTCGTCTATATTTTTTATTGTGCCTGTGGATGAAATCTACTAAATCAGAAGCAAAGATAATTTAATCACTACGTTTAATCAGAAGTTAGTTTTCAGAACCTGACTACCTATCAAATATTCCCAATATTCATATGACAAAAAGTATAATTACATGTCTGACTTTACTACATCGGATTATAGGATAGGACTAACGTTAGTTGCACAGAGTTTAGAGCACTAGACATTGATGGATCGCTAACCTTTTTGATGGAACGGTTCTAACCAAATGGCCCTACAAAGTGTGACCAAAGTGCACTGCTAAAAAAATTGTGTCATTTCTTCTACCCTGTTGTTGACACGAACTTTTTGAACAAGACACTAAAGGGATATTTGTGTACTCAAAAAACATCACATTCAATATTCGAATGAACCAGCCAAAACCCTTACCCTTAGATTATAGAAAAACATAGATACAGTAAGTTTGTCCGATTCGTGTCATCACCAAAGAACACGCAATTCAAGTTGTACATGCATTAGTCTGCGATCGACCGTTAACGTCATCTGATATTGTAAAAATGCCGTCTTGCGTCATTTAAACGTGTATAAGTTAGACTAGGAAGCATACGAAAGTGACATACATACATTTCATGAGTGAGTCCTCTTTAAAGACAATATTTTAAGAGAAAAACTAATAATTTCAGCCGGTGCAGCATGCGGCACGCAATACGGAGTTAGTGTGCGCGGAAAAAGGATGTCACAATATTGCTAGCAATCTCTTGATAACGAACAGTCGTGTACCACGCGATACGCACACTATCATTGTCGCGGCATTGCATTTTATAAATAGGTAAAATATGAAGTGCTCTATCTATGTTTTTATATAATCTAAGCCTTTATCATGTCCTTGAGCTTATTTCATCAAAATGAATCTAACCGAATCAAACTCAGTATTACTCATCACAAATGACTTATTTAGAATAAACAATCACAAACTTGAAAACATATAATTTCTCAACAAGTAAGCTAGTTTAATCAGTGGCTCTGTCTAGCACGTGCATAGACTAGACTACATTAGCGCGCAATTTGGCCCATTGACTGCATCCAATGAAGTTGCAGCCCGACTTGGAAACTCCTTTGAGAACACCTGGCTAATATGACCGAGACCGAGAAGGTTCTAATGGAGTCCGTATAGTTGCATGATTTAGTTGATTTAAAGTAATATCAGAGTAGGGTTGCCAAAGAATAGATAATAATACACTATTTTCTCTTTTCTATGCCATTAACTAAATTGCTAACGGACAAAGACTTCCAAAACTCCAGACATTTGTGCGAAACCAGGTATTTCCCCGGACACCCATAAAAATTAAAAATTTATTAAATGATTCCTTTTTTAACAACGCGACGAGCGTCCAGGTTTCCCTGGACACTTCTGAAGAACCCCGCCTGGATTCCCCCACAAAACTAGGACCAATCCAGGGAAACCCAGACGAATGGCAGCCCTAGGTCAGAGGAACTCTATTACACATCGAGCTTTAAAAAGAGATAATCGGCCAGCTGGCTTTACAGAGCGTCATCTCTGTCGCACGAAGCACTAACAGGCTGATACTGATAAGTCAGCGACAAAACGTCACATATGGATATCATACTGGACATACATCTTATTTATACACAAGTGAAGTGCCCTTACGATTATTTAGTACGGGAAAAAGTGTCGCCAAAATCACACATTGACAATTTAAAATTAAAATGGGGCCTAGCAATTATAGTAATGCCAACGTAGGCATATGAGGGCATTAACTACTCTATTCTCTTTACTTTTCTCTCCCAATTCTCCTTCTTACTTAACTTCTCATTTTCAGTATCTATGTACAAGTCATACTAAATATCTCCGCTCCACTAATAATCGTCTTCTCCAATGTCCTTCTCACCGCTCTGACTTCGTTCACTCTACATTCTTCGTGCAATCTATCCTATTATGGAATGCGCTTCCTCAGGAAATCAGGATGGCTAACAGTCGGCTCGCCTTTAAAAATAAGTTAAGGAAATATTTCCGTGAAAACAATTTAGCAGATTCAGCTCGACTTTGAATTATCTTGATGTTATATATTTATAGTTATATATGTAGGTATGTATAATATATATATTTTATTATATGTATAATGTACATATGTATTTATCTATTTTTTTTATTTTTTATTATATGTAATTATAAGTCCGTAGTACGAAACATATTTTACTACTTTACTGGTGCATCTACCCTATTCTTTGTCTCTGCATTACCCTAAGGTTGTCTGGTAGAGAACGCCTATGGCTTTAAGACCGCCTTTGTACCCTGTTGTGCATAAAGAATTAAATAAATAAATTATATAATGTTTTTTTGTCAATTTCAGGGTTGTCGCCATATTAAAAGTTGTTCTAAACTATGCCCTTAATGAGGTCTCCAAATATGACTACACCTCTTTGGTACATCTTGTATATATATGTGTCGTAGTATTTTACCTAACTGCTAGTGTATTAAAATATTATTAGATATACTGTATTCAGGGAAGCACACAAATTAATGTAAACAGACACTGATATTAATATTTAGCTAGCTGATATATGAGAAATCAAAGCATAATATAATAACATACAAACGTGTAATAAGTTAATAAGACGTGTAGAGAACGTATTCAGGGAATGCTATCGAACAACTTTTACTACAGGGTACGGGGTCAACCCTGAAATCACGATAAATTTATCAGCCCTTCCATAGATTTCGGTTGAGTAGATATTAATAATAATTGCTCAACTAGTACACTATTATTTTAATATTTGTATTTATTAGTTTATTTTATGATACATATTTCTTATACTTATTCAATTAAATGCCATGTACTTTGTATAAAGTATATTATGTACGAAACATACCTACTTTTACACCGTAACTACCCACGATCGGTTCCCATTCTTCTAGTCCATCCAAAGGTTGTCTGTAAGAGATTGCCTCGTGGGATAAGACCGCCCATTGTACTTATATAATCTTTCTGTAAACTATTGTCTTTGTATTCGTTTGGTGTATGAACAATAACAATAAAGAATATAATAAAAAAAAAATTGAGATAAATATTTTATTTTTAGGAAACAACTGTTTTTGGAACAAAGTTCCTTATGGGAGCTTGTGGAAGGTGTGATTCGGGAGAAAATGTAGCGTCACGTCACGCTAAGATTTGCGTTATACATGGGTACTCTATGGAGAGTACATGAAATATACGGACATAGAGTTGTCAGCTGACCTCACCTTTTTTTTATTTGATTTGATTTGATTTGATTTAAGCACCATCTGGTGGGTAACGTCAAAGTTACAGCTAACTATTAAATAAAACATACAAAAAGACAAGTATCACTGGGGTTCCTGTGCTATCTCAGTATTACAGTTGCGAGAAAAATATGAATCTTAAGGATGACTTCGTTACTGATGGGGTTCCCCTGACCGCACACGTATTTTTTTTACGATTTCAGGGTTGTCGCCATATTAAAAGTTCTTGTAAAAAATAACCTGAATGAGCTCTTGAAATATGACTACATCATTTTGTTACACCTTGTATAAATTTAAACTTCAATTAATAAACGTCAACGAATACAAAAGCCACATTCAACATTTAAAAAATAAACGTATCAAACATATATAATTCTAGATTTCGATCGAACCCACAGCAAAGGCCAAACAAAAGCTGCGCCTAATCTTGCAAAAAGGACATTAAAACTATGGTCATTAATATAATGAATTCACTGATACGTCTAGATTGCCTAGGTCAAACAAATCACAACTATCATTATATTAATAAATATACCCATCAAACTATTGTTTAATTCTTTACAAAGACAACCATACAAAGCCGTGTTTAGTAGAATTTATGGGCCAATTACTGGCACATACAAACCATTAGGCCATTCGCTTTTACATGCTAATCTGTTATTGATAGAGGGCAGCCTGTGTTAATTACACCCTTTAGATGGGTCGTGTGCAAGTGTGCGTGTGATTGTGTATGTATGGAGTATCACGAAAAATTATCCTGGCCTAATTTTCTGTCTGATATTTGGTACCAAGTGCTTTGGACAAGTGTGCACATTTTTGAAAACTTTTTATCAAAAAATAAAACCGACTTCAAAAACCTTAACTAATAAAAACTTTTTAACAAAAAATAAAACCGACTTCAAAAACTTAAACTAAAAAGTAAAAAATAATCCTCGTATGTATTTCAAAATCTTAACATAAACCAAAATTTTGAAGGCGGCGCGTGACTGTCCCTATGCGTCATGTAAATATAATGTACTGTCGAGCGCTTATCTATAGTAAAAAACAGTTTATGCGAACATACATGAAAAACAGGCGCCGCCTTCAAAATTTTGGTTTATGTTAAGATTTTGAAATACATACGAGGATTATTTTTTACTTTTTAGTTTAAGTTTTTGAAGTCGGTTTTATTTTTTGTTAAAAAGTTTTTATTTCATACTTTTTAGTTGATAATTCACAGACAAACGAAACTATTAGTAGATCATCTAGGTAAGCAAAGCTAAATTAAACTGATTTATTGAAGCTGGTTAAAAAACTACTCGACCTAAGTCAATAAAATTTATATGGGACCACCGCGCGGACTTTCTCTACCAAATAAAAAAACAACCACGCAAATCGGCCCAGAAATCTCGGAGTAATCGGTGTACATACATGAAAAAAAAAAAAAAAAAAAAAAAAAAAAAAAAAAAACCCGCGGAATACATAACCTCCTCCTTTTTTTGAAGTCGGTTAAAAAATAATTTATTTATCAGCTCACTTTTACTGTCATTCTATTCTTTTTAAAGTCCTCCTCAACCCACCATCTCCTGAAATTGCAAATTGTAAAAAAAAACAATTTATAGAACCTATTGCTTAATTTATTACTTTTGCTACAATGGTTGGCTGGATTAAATTTTTTTTAAATAATAATGCCCTCCTGGCCAAATTTCGGTCACAGTGACCAATCTCAACGGAGACTAGCCATTTCTGCGGGACATTTTATAGTGCACAAGTGTATACGCAAACACAGGTGCACTCTCTATTTTCTCACTCACTCTCATAATCTGATGGGACGGCAATCCAAGTAATCCGACACGACCGGAGAGAGATCAGGCAGAGGGCAGATGTTTCAAGTAATTAAAACACAAAAACGATTTCCATGTGTATTTCAAAAAAAAACAAGCTACTCCAAAAGAGTTGCCATCAATTCCACTCACGTGCATTCATTCAAAATGTCGACAGCAATATTACATAGTTCCTTTTCAGAAAACGTGTCCAAATTTTAATAATCGTTTCGTTCTACAGGTTTAGCGGATCGAACACTTTAGAAGGTTTATATCGGCATAATCCTTATTTATGAACTGTACTTAACTTTGTAACTGAGGATTATATTAATAGCCGACGGTCCAACCTGAAACTCTTTGAATTTTCACAATCAACAACTTTTAATCTGTGTCATTATGCAGTCAAGATTCATCTAACTTAGTCCTTTTAAAACTTATCTAGTTTGCTAGTTCCCGCCTCTTCTGTAGCCGTCGTGAATAATAGACGAGATAGTATACTGAAGAGAGTGAGAGACAGTAACAACAGCATCCTGAGAAATGTAGCTGAGAGCCTCAGCCACCCTCAGCCCTCCGATTTTAAAGCGGTTTGTGAGGACCACGGACGAAAAAAAAAGACGGACGGAATCTCGCTAAGAAAAGATTGAAGCACTTAATTTTTCCTATACCCACTATAATTTCGACAGCATCGTAACACACCAGACATCATATTGTTATTTTATTTGTGACACTACGACAACGACTACCGTCACACGAGATTTGTTGCGTAATCGCGGCTGTTTATATGGATTGTTGTTTGTATGGGTGTGAATGTGTGCGTGCCAGCCCGTAATTTTAAGCGAGCTGTCTTACTATGGATGCTCCTCTTTTTGTTTAGCGAGATTCCGTCCGCCTTTTTTTGTTCGTCCACGGTGAGGACCAAAGAGAATGGTGAGGACAGTGATCGGAACTAACCTACGATGAAAGAACCTACTTATAGTACTAACTAACACTAGATAATAAGCTATTTTATAGTTACTGTCTTGTGTGGTGCCGGACACAAAGAATAACACCACCCATCTCTTCTCGTGGGCGTCGTAAAAGGCAACTAAAGATGATTCTTTAGATTCGTCACCAACAAACAATGTTAAAAATCGATCGAAAAAGAATTGAGACCACATATATATTATTATATTTAAGTATATTATGTACCGTCTGTTCGTCCGTGTGGTGCCGGACGTAAAGAATTGCACCACCCTCTTTCTTCTCATGGGTGTCGTAAAAGGCGACTAAGGGATTCACCAGAGGATGGGCAGCAGCGTTCTCTGAGTATTTAAACAACCAACTGCGATCGCCAACCCACTTGCCAAGCGTGGCGATTATGGCATATCCCCCCCTTTGGGGGAGGCCTTTGTCCAGCAGTGAACGTCTATCGGCTGAGATGATGATGATGATATTATGTACGAAACATACCTAATTGTACACCACAACTACCTACAATCGGTTCCCATTTTTTTAGTCCTTCCAAAGGTTATCTGGAAGAGATTGCCTTGTGCGATAAGACCGATGAAGGTACTTATATAATCTTTCTGCAAACTACTGTCACTATTTTTAACCGACTTCAAAAAAAGGAGGAGGTTATGTATTCCGCGGGTTTTTTTTTTTTTTTTTTTTTTTTTTTTCATGTATGTACACCGATTACTCCGAGATTTGTGGGCCGATTTACGTGGTTGTTTTTTTATTTGGTAGAAAAAGTCCGCGCGGTGGTCCCATATAAATTTTATTGACTTAGGTTGAGTAGTTTTTTAACTAGCTTCAATAAATCAGTTTATTTTAGCTTCGCCTATCTAGATGATCTGCTCATTGGTTCGTTTTTCTGAGAATTCTTAGCCGATATGCGTGTTTTTTTTCACGATAGTGATTGGACGTTTGGAAGAACATGAGCGAGACCTTTGCCCAGCAGTGGGATAGCAAAGGTTAATAAAAAACATATAACTTATATAAACATTTATGAATCAACCCTCAACTAAAAAGTATGAAATAAAAAAATGTGAACGTACATGAAAATCACGCGCCGCCTTCAAAATCTTGGTTTATGTTAAGATTTTAAAATACATACAATGATTATTTTTTACTTTTTAGTTAGGTTAGGTTTTTGAAGTCGGTTTAATTTTTTGTTAAAAAGTTTTTTCGTGTATGTATAAAAGAATATAATAAATAAATAAAGTTTCTCTTTTAGAGCAACTCCGATACAAAAAACATAATTTTATTTTCAGTGAGTAGTTAATTAATTAAGAAAACTAGGACACAACACAACTGAGCATATAATATCAAACTGTAATTAGGTAGGTACACCATTAGAATTTTAAGTCGAATAGTAAGATACGGTTCAGACTTTATTACGTTACGCTGTGGCGTACGTATGGTTGAAAATTGACAAAAATCAGCAAACCACGTAAAGGTGACACGCATTCATCAGCTGATTGACCGACTGTTACGTGTGATGTGAACCGCCCTTAATATTGATTGATTGTATTAAATTCGATTGTTGCCAATTTGTTTCCTATCACCCTGATTTTTTTTCCGTATAGAATTATAATGTGAATACTTTTTAGACCACATCCCGATGTTACCCATCACACTATCTGGGTAAAGTTAAATAATCCGCATCATAAACCGGCAAAGTAGTTTCCTTTCATACACCGCATTAAAAGCATCTATCATAAATCTCCCTTTATGCACTTACTTATACGTATATCAGCACACGGCTTTTCCCTTACAAAGTGAATTGCTGAGAGTTATCGACTCCCCCTTATCGGCCAAAAATAGTGACGTGCATGCTTCGGAACAAAGGCTATCATATGACTTACGAGTACATTGAGTACCATGGCAACCCCTTAATGATTACTACTTAGACAATATTTACAGTTAAAAGATTGGCATGTTACACATATTGTATTAAAATCTTTATCGATAGATAGTTAGCATTAATATTCACTTTGACATAGGCTTCTAATAGTTCTATTTAGCCTAGATCCCGGTATATTCCCAAAGTGGCCAGTAATTTAGTAATCACAATATGACGTCATTTATATGCCGGCGAAAACTGCTGTCCATCTTCGCGTATTTCGGTGAAACGTAGTGCTCCCCTTCCTGAGAATACTGTGATTAGCTACTTTGGAAATCCCCCAGGTGATGAGGTTAGGCTTAGAATTATTTGTTTAAATCCAAATAAACAAATAAATTGCTTCATTATGGAACGGCTTACACCAAACGCTCGCTCGCAGTCAGCCGCCGCCTGTGAGTTAGCTTTACGTGATTTGCTGATTTTTTATTATTTTCAACGTTACGTTCGCTACAAACGAAGCCAACAGAAGGATCCGTCTGGGCTGGGCAGCATTTGGCAAACTTCGCCGAGTCTTCTCGTCGCCTATACCGCAAAGTTTGAAGACAAAGGTCTTCAACCAGTGCGTCCTGCCAGTCATGACTTACGGTGCCGAGACGTGGACACTGAGAGTTGGGCTAGTCCACAAATTTAAAGTCGCTCAGAGAGCTATGAAGCGAGCTATGCTTGGAGTTTCTTTGAAGGATAAAATCCGTAACGAGATTATCCGGACAAGAACCGGAGTGACCGACATAGCTTGTAGGATCAGTAAGCTGAAGTGGCAGTGGGCTGGCCATGTCTGTCGAAGGACCGATGGCCGTTGGAGCAGACGAGTCCTTGAGTGGAGACCGCGTATCGACAAACGCAGCGTAGGGCGCCCCCCTGCCAGGTGGACCGACGACCTAAAGAACGTGGCTGGGGGGGACTGGATGCGGAAGGCAGAGGACCGAGCGTTGTGGCGCAACTTAGGAGAGGCCTATGTCCAGCAGTGGACTGCGATAGGCTGAGTTGATTGATTGACGTTCGCTACAGCGCAGCTTATAGTCAGCGGCTGACTATACGTTTGGTGTAAATATTAAACACAACCATCTAAGGTTCTATTCAATTCAATGGAACAATAAATATTCTATAATAATGTCCTCAAATACCACAAGATCCAATTCCCACACAAATCAGAAATCAATCAGACCCCATTGACCATTTATCACATTTAAAATTCCGACATTGTCACTGGTAGCCACAAGGCTCACAAGGCGTGTCCCAGTCCAAGACATTTGTTGCTGCCCTTAACGCCTGAATAAATAATTTAAACTGGACTCAAGCCCCCAGATTTACTTAAACAAAGGTGGTCCAGTTAATAGGGTAATACATTTTGGTCATTTCTACGATCCGTTAAAGGACGTGGTTCCTTTGGTAGCGAGAATAGGGTAACTAATTGAGAATGTTTAATTAATGTGGTAAGTTTGGAGAGGCGTTGTGTGAATACAGTTGGAAAATTAATAGAGGTGAAAAAAAAGTTGGCGACAAAGTACAGTGTATGTAGCATGGGTGGCAAAAATGGAGACAAATGATTGTTTGTCAAATACTTGTATTGTACATTTCTTTTGCATTTGTTTTTTTTGTTGTGTTTTTGTATTTGTTGTTTTTTTTTTGTAGTGTTTGTGTATTTGTTTGGTTTTTGTTTTGATTCTGAGCGTTTATTATGGATAAGTTAATTATTTAATAGTGAAATGTTCTTTGATTGCGTGGATATTAAACTTTCTAGTCTTATGAACATAAAAAATAATAAAACTATAGCTACATAACTAATCATATTCTCAAAGTCTATTTCTCAATTAATGAAAAAAATGTTTTAAGGAAACCTAATTTCTTGTAAGCACATTCTCTACACTTTACTATTTAGTTTAAAGTTAAAAACGCCACTAACCACTACTTTACAACGCACATAAAATCTCTAAAGCCTAATTAAACAACATAATTTACATCGCATTTAAAAGTAATTATTTATCCGCGCCCAGTGTGACCACTGCCCAAGGACTGACCGCGGCACTTACCGAATTAAGCATGTCACAAGTTAATGGTTAATGCAGACGAGGGTAGCAGGCATTAAGCCAAATTAGCCATGTCTGTTTAGAAGGACAAGCTAGTATCAGAAATTATCGCTGTATTACCAGTATTTACCACTAATAGTGGCATTATACGGTCATTTAGAAGTATTTTTACGGACGCACATATTTTAACATGTGCGCTATTCTCTGCGGAAAGCACAGGACCGGTCGTTGTGGCGATGCTTGGGGGACGCCTATGTCCAGCAGTGGACGACTTTCGGCTGAAATGATGATGATGCTATTCTGATATTTTAGCTGTATGTGATATATAAGAACCTCAAAAATATGTGACAACACCTTTACAACGTAATCTCTGTTGGTTGCAAAAATATGTGTGATAGCAACCGAAAGCCAAAATATGTGATTACAAAATAGTTCAAAAGGAATGTAATCAGTAACCACTTTTAGTTGCAAAAGAATCTGCAATTCTTAAATATTTTAAATAGGTGCCTATCTAATCAAAAAATAATTGACATTAATATAACACAGAGCGAAAAACTATAATTATTTTTGATCTAGACTTTTCCCACCGCTTCGCCCACGTACTGAAATAAAATATAGCATATATTATGCTACTGGATAAAGTTGCTTTCTAATGGTGAAAGAATTACTAACATCGGTTCAGTAGTTTTAGAGTTTATCGATTACAAACAAACAAATCTTTCCTCTTTATAATATTAATATAAGTATTAATAGATCAGTGAATATGGTATGAGCATAACAAAGAGATTTAATATAAGTATTTTAGTCTTAGGAACTTAAGCTTGCGGCCTGAATGAATGAATGAATACTCATTCATTCATTTCAGCCGAAAGACGTCCACTGCTGGACATAGGCCTCCCCCAAGCATCGCCACAACGACCAGTCCTGCGCCTTCCGCCTCCAGCGGATTCCCGCGACCTTCACCAGGTCGTCGGTCCACCTTGTGGGGGGCCTACTCACGCTGCGCCTTCCAGTACGCGGCCGCCACTCCAGAACTTTACTGCCCCATCGGCCATCCGTTCTGCGAGCAATGTGCCCCGCCCACTGTAATTCTTCGGGCTATGTCGGTTACGTTCGTTCTCCTGCGAATCTCCTCATTTCTAATTCGATCGCGGCCGTATTAGTAGCAGATAATGTAAAGCCATCTACGGCATTATGTGTACTTTACTAATTAACCATTACCATCACCACCATTAAAAAAACCATTTTCTTCGATTTGATAAACCACAAGTTCTGGCGAAGGAAAACCGATATGTACCTAGAATGCTCCGTGAGGCAATTGAAAATAAAAAACATCCTAATTTTAATAGAGAAGATGGTTGGCAGCTACCACCTGTTTGGAACCCAGTCCTTAAAATAATCAAGTCCCAAACAGCACGCAACACTGTAAAAGATAATGATATTGTGAGTGATTACTGCGTGCATCGAAACGATTTTAATTAATAATATTGTACGGTAGATTAAAATAATTTTTTAGAAATATTTGTAAAGACACTTGTCATCTTAGTCTACCTGCGACCACGTAATGCTGCAAAGCTTTCGAAACGTCAGGGAAACCAATTTAAATAATATACGCGATTTAATCCGGTTAAACTTTGTTTTATTATAATGTGTAGTGATCGCGAAAACCTAAGAAGTTATTAAGTATTTGTCTTGACAGAAGTCATAGCAACACATATTTTGAAAAAAATTCAACCGGCTACCTATTACCGTTCAAAAGACACAGCCCTGTGATAGACGGACGGACGGACAGCGTAGCGAGAGTAATAGGGTCCCGCTCGGCACCCTTAGGGTACGGAACCCTAAAAAGGCCATATGGCATCACATTGCCAACCTGAGATATGAATATAAGCTATGTATACACAGACACAAATATAATTTCGAATTCAGCTGTCTCAAACTGCTCAGCTCCGTAATTTCTAGGCTGTCAAGTCACAAGAAGCGTTAAGCCAATACGGCAAAATCACGACAGCTGCATTAGAATAGGATTCTGATTGTTTCAAACCCATCTGTTATTATTATTTTAGTCTAAGATCATTAAACTGTTTAACGATTTAAATTGTGGAAAGAAAAAATCGCTCACGATCATTTCTTTCCACAATTTAAATTGTTAGATTTCACTTCGCATGCGTAAATGCGTTAAGAACAATTAAACCGTTTTCTTGTTGCTTGTTCTTTTGACAACGTCAGTGGTCTAGTGGTTCGAGTTTCGGACTGCTGATCACGAATCACGATGTGGTCAGCGAACACGGTTTCGATTCCTACAGATATACAAATATTTATGGTATGAACATAAGTATTTGTGTTGGTTTGAGTGTTTTTATGTATTATAATAAATATGTATTTACAAAAAAAAAGTATATAAGTATTATATCCATTGTCTAGTACCCATAGTAGAAGCTCTGCTTGGTTTGGGACTAGATGGTGCTGTGTAAAAATGTCCCAAAATATTTATTTATATTTATTTATTTCCGCATCCAGCGGATTTCCGCGACCTTCACCAGGTCGTCGGTCCACCTTGTGGGGAGCCTACCCACGCTGCGCCTTCCAGTACGGACAGGACCGGTCGTTGTGGCGATGCTTGGGGGAGGCCTATGTCCAGCAGTGGACGTCTTTCGGCTGAAATGATGATGATGATGATGATAATATATTTATTTCTACATTCTCGGACGAGAACCTAGGACAAAGTTGTAAATTGCTATGAGCTCTCAGTAAAATCATAGAAATACCTATTTGGTTTAAAAACGCAAGTTACAACGTTGTCGGGTTCTCGCCCGATAATGTGAAGCGGGTTTTATGCGTTTATCAAATGGCGTATGTAACTTTTATACTAAACCAGTGGGGTAATTGTGTAATGCATTCACAATGACATTAGCTTTCACTTTGAAATGACAACAATATTCATTACGTGGTACAGTCGACTGCATGACAGTGGAAACACTTTAATTCGAAAACCGCCCTTACTGCTTACGAAATAAAGATGCTGCTAATGTCAAAGTTACCACCGACGTGCGGTCAACCGTACATAGTTGCCGATAAGACGAATTGTCAAACGGAGCAATGAACATTGAAATCCTATTGATTGCGATCGCGAGTGAGTTACGCAATTCGGCAGCAGTTCCGCTTTTATAAAAGTTACCATACCAGTTACCATTGATATGGTAGACCGTGAATTTTATAAAAGAATAAAGATAAAACAAATTAAACTTAATACTAATAATTGTTCTATAATTGTAGATTTTCTTGTTCACAAACTAAACTTATTTTAAACTATCGCTCTCTTTTACTAATAGTAGATGCAAGAAAGGGAAGGCAACAATTTTAGTGCTGTCAAATTAGTTTACATGTTCCACTTCTTCGCTTTTTAGTGGTCACGTTCCGAGATCACGACAAAACTTGTATGGAAATTTTAATTCCGACAAATTACAAAACAAAGTACAAGTATTAGTTAAAAAAAGCGATAGTTTAAAACAAGTTTGGCTTGTGAACAAGAGAATCATACCAATATTTTATCGTGTTATTTTTTTTGTTTGTATATAGACGATGATAATTATGTACATTAAAACTCGAATGAGTTTATGTTTAAATCTTTAGAATATTTTTTATGTACCTCTGAACAAATAAATAAACCTATGGTAAAATAAATATATTTATTTATTTATTATATTCTTTATTGTACATTACACCAAACGAAAACAAAGACAATAGTTAATAAAGTTAGTTAGTTAGTTAAAGACAATATATTCCCAGTTGCAACAATAAGGCATATCTTAGCAATAAATTAAACATTAAAGTTGAGAAGTAATTCAGAGAACATGGAACAGAGGTACATTTTATATATCAGATTGTAATAGTCTTATTAGATTGTTATAACAGTACTAAAATATCACATGTAAATATGTTTTTCTTGTACAGGACAAGTACATTGACCTTATTCCGAGTTCATAACAACCTACTCACAAGAGGAAGGAACAACAAATAACAGACGTACACAACAAAACCCCTGTAACAATATGACAATACACAGGCACCACCATCAGTACCTACATGTGAATATGGAGATACGTACATTAGGGAGCGTACCCACCGTGAGTATTCGCGTGTAATGTGACAGCTCGAATTTGAGCATTACACCCTCAGAGCATCGTGATTAAACCAGTGAATACGTCCAGGGCCCTAATTCAAGTGATTTCATAACGCGCCGAACAAGTTGTAGTGAAGCTGCAGTTCGATCCTAATAGCGATCGCCGTAGATAATAGAAAACAAAAAGCATTGTTTTGATCGAATTATAACTGCAACTGCACTTCTTTAGTTATGCGAATTAGCCTAAAGGTGAGCATTACAGTGCGCAGACTTAGAATGTTACACCGTTGAGCATTACAACAGTGTGTATGTTAAGCAAAGTATTACAGTGCATAGACGTGGAATGTAACAACTTCGGACATTACAGTAGTAATTATTTTAAGCCGAGCAATACAGTGCGTACCACTTGTAACTTATACCAAAATAATTAAATCAATGTTAAACGCACAAATGTTAGCAGTTTTCAATGTTCGCAGTTTGTAACAAGCGATGCTCAATGTCGAACGGTTACAAAAGCGAACGCTCGTCGGTGATTACGTTGAGCTTGCGTACTATTGTAATGTAATTCTAAACATCTAATTTTGAATTGTTACATTACACGCGAATGCTCACGGTGAGTACGCACCTTTACATACACAAGTGAGGAAAACTCATGTCACGGACTGTAACTGGCAACTGCGGCCCCACTTCCCATAAAATACTTGAGAAAATCCAAAATAAATGTTTTCGTCTAGCCGTGTTGGCGTCACTCCTTCATAAATCACATAAAAATATATCCTAGAGTGGCAGATTAAGTGATTCGTACGAAAGTTGTTCGGCAAACAGGCGAATCCATTAAAGTAAGCCCATCAGAAAGGAACTAAGTAATCTGTTTATACGTTTGCATAAAACAGATCGTTGCGTGATGTTTGTGTGTGATTTGTTAGTAAAAGCTTGGACAAATTAAAAGACAATCTAAAAGCTTCACATATAGGTAGATCTTAGTGAGTGTTTATAAAGGTGCAATTAATTTATATACACTTAAATATACATATAATAAGGGAAACAGAATTAAAGACATACTTCTGGGCCTTAATCGTACCTTCAATTTATAAAGTACCTATTTATTTAGTTTAAGCACTGTGCACATAAATAGTAGCTTAGAATATATTTTATCTCTAATTGCAAGCATACCTATTGAACAAAACATTGATATAAGTTATTATTTCATATATTATAAAATGATTTCTAAGACGATAACAATATCTCATTTTATTATAAAATATTTCTTTAAAATCAAATCAACATAAAAATACGGTAATATAATAAAAACTCATGAAAATAAAGCACGATAAGCGCTGTTCGCAAATCGATTCAATCGAATACGGAACCAATTTCGTTTTCAGCAGAATAAACCCTCAACTCGTTACAACTCCCCACATTAAGCGAGTTTGAGTTTCATCGAAGAGCTCGAATAAAAATTGTATTTTTTTTATACTCTTATAGATGCACGTATATGTATATATTCTATACGCGAGTGTATGAGGAAGGTTTTTCCGTAAACTGGGTGAATACGATTTCAGTTCGCCAAAGCGTTACCAAAGTTGGTATTATTAAATTTTTACGACAACATACGAGATATATTTATTTGTTTATCCGCGTTTTTAATAATAATAATTATTTATTTATTTATAAGATAACAGAGATCCAGTCGTGTTAGTAAATACATTAATAAATGGTTAGTACATATTCATTTTCAAAATTATACATTAAATTACATTAAATAAAATGACATTCAATAAAATTACATTCAATAATATTACATTCAATTATTAATTGAATTGTTTTTGAAGGGAAATATACATATTATATACAACGTGTTATTGAAATAACTGAAAACCTCTTAAGGAGTCATTGTACTCATCAGTATGAACAACTTTTACTAAAGAACCAACCCTGAAATTGCGATAAAAAACTGCTGGTCCCTACATTTTGTCGATTTATGTTAACGCAATATTCAAAGAATTCAAATCTTTCCGGTGTTACGATTGCGATAAGCAATCATATTACCTAAACAACCAACGATAGAGTACAAGGCAAACTAAGTATCCAAACATTTTCTTCAAATACGGAATAACTAAACAATTTCCTTGAGAGACAAAACAAAGATGTATCCCTAATATTTACTTATCAAATCCTTTATAATGTAAATATAAAATATGAAGAGTAACAAGGTAACGAGTAAGCTCAACGAGATCGGATTCATTCCCAAATTCGCGTTTACAAATAATCGGATAATCCGATTCTCGCAAGGAATCGAGTACTCGATTCGCTACATTTAATATACACAATGGAATGAGGATATTCTGCATTGCTTACGCGAAGAAACGACTGTGATAGGATCAGGTGGAACTTCTTAACGTGATAAATACACACATATGGTATCGCTCTCAACGTACTTATTCGATTGGTGGTATAAATATAAACTACGTATTTGCCCACGACTGCAAAGGGCTCGTGGCTAAGTAACAAACGCGTGGATTGCAAGATCTACGAGGTTAAGCTGCACTAGCCGAGGTTAGTCCGTGGATCGGTGACCGTTTAGTGGTTACACATCGATACCCCTCCGTGTTTCGGAGAACATGATAGCTGTCAGTCCCGATTGCCATAAGTTATGGGTAGTCAAAAGCCCGAAAGACTGACAACTGGTCTAACCGTAGAATGTTAGTATTTTCGGCCTTGGAACTGGGTTGTGGGGGTCTGATGGCAGTCACTTCGTCACACCTCGGACACTTAATACAATATACCACCTACATACACAAGATTACTTCTGTATGTTGTTGTTTTGTGTGTTGTCTTCTGTTCTGTCTGGGGGTGTGTTTGTGTGTGATTGTTTGTGTGTGTCTTGTGTTGTCTTTTGTGTTTTTGTGTGTGTCTTTATGCACTGTATTTTTATGAATTAATTAATTAATTTTGATAATTCAATTTATATTTTGTTTTTGTACTGACGTGTAATTAATTATTGTTACCAATAAAAATAATCAAATCTAATCTAATCTATAAGAATACACACACATGTATTGTATAGGTTAGGGATGCTCGCTGCTCGTAAGTCGGCATTACGTAAAATGTATCCTGTGATGCCGACTCGGCACATAAGTAGGTGTACATGTATGATCTTAAATTGAAATGGCCCATTTACATCCTACCATCGCATATGGTGTGCAAATATACATTAAGTTAAGTTAGTTATTAAGCTATTCTAATTCCATGTCTTTGAAATTCGTTTAATTTTGTGTAATAATGATAAAATTATGTTGTTGTTTATATTATTGGTATTATTATAACTGCAATGACTGTAACTTGTAACTATGGGTGGATTTGCCTGAAATAAATAAATTTATTATTATTATAAGTGAAGTCTCATGTGGACTGGGTTCCAAGCGCTTCTCAGTAGTTGTCAGAGATGGCGTGCTTGTATGGCGACTATTCTTTGCAATCGTGCAGTCCATTTTCCGTCAAACAGCGGGCGTGGGTGCGGGGGGTGTGAGTTGCTGTTCTGTACGTTAGTACTGTATAGTATTATATTATCTGTGGTACTACATATTAGTTTAGGTATTCTGTGGCTCCGTGTAAAATACTGGTGTTCAGCCGCATCTGGTTAGACTGGAAGCAGACCCTAGTACAGTTAGAAAAAGGCAGAAGAACAAGTGTGTACGCATGCGATCATCGAAGAGTTAAGCAAAATAGAGTGGCCACAGTCCCTACTTATTATTATTTATTATTATATATATATATATTGTGAAATTTTTACACAGCACCATCTAGTCCCAAAATAAGCAGAGCTTGTGCTAAGGGTACTAAACATGGATACAATACTTGTATACTTTTTTTTTTGTTGTAAATACATACTTATAATTCATAAGAAACACCCATACCAACACAAACACTTATGTTCATCACATAAATATTTGTGTCCTGTGGGAATCGAACCCACGACCTCATGATCAGCAGTTTCACACTCGAACCACTAGACCACGGACGTCGTCGACTTATTTATTACTAGCTTCTGCCCGCTTCGCTGCCCTGCTTCGCACGCGTGTAATTTGGAATTTATCACGGAAAGACATTACTGTGCATCCCTCGAGAACTGTTTACTCTCCGGGATAAAAAGTAGTCTATGTCCTTCTCCAGGTCCCAGGCTACCGCTTTGCCAAATTTCATTACGATCGGTTCAGAGGTTTAGTCGTGAAAAGGTAACAAACAAACAGACAGACAGATTTACTTTCGCATTTATAATATTAGTATGGATTTAGTTTGTGCAACTAGAGCCTGACGTTTCAAAAGTGCTTGTAATTAGGTATATTTGAAATGAAAAAATTTGTATTTGAATTTTGTTAAAATTGCTACCCAATAAGTCTAGTAACCCGCAAAATTCAAAATGTATTGCGTTTTTTGCAAATTGTAGTTCCATTTCAGGTTATGTATCGATCGAAATATGATAGACGATAATAATCACAGAAAATCTACTGAATAAATCTCAGAGAAAACATTAATCTAAGTCTATTAGCTTTATTAGCTAGATGATATTAATTTACTTCCAAATTATCATTTATCCAGCTAATATGCAATTACATAATGAAAGCAAATAATTCTTAGCTAAGAAATAATTAATCGATCGACTAGAATCACACGATCTACAAGCCAACTTGTAACCACAATATCAATTAATTAAGCAATTTGTTGATGTAATAACTTAGAATTAAACCAACATTAAGCATTGGTTTGAATTGCAATATTAGAATCAAGTTAGAATTAAGTTCAGTTCTTGTTCTTACAAATTACAAATTCAAATGCAATAATCGCCAGTATCGTTAGTTATGCGTCATTACGACTATTACAGAATGCATTGCTTAAATTCACCAAGGAAGTAGTCAGCTGATAGTTCTGGTTTACCAGGACATCTAACTCATATTATAAATGCAAAAGTATGGATGTTTCTTTGTCCTTCAATCACGCTAAAACAGCTGAACGGATTTGGATGAAATTTGGAACACAGAACATAACCCGGGTAAATATTTCCGTACCCGTGGGACGCGAGATAACATCTTTCTCTTACAAACAGAATTATTTGCACCACGGGCATCGTTCATACTGAGTTCGTTCCTAGACACAAGACAAAGTCTTCAAACGCACCACCTAACCTACAAGATAAATCCTTATGGGGACAGGTTTTTTTCAAATAACAATTGATGATTGTATTTATCTACGACATAGATTCTACGTAGGAACTCAGTATGCATGCCTATGCCCGTGATTCGAATAATTCTGTTTGTATTATAAGTATGTTTTTACAAAAAAAAAAGATTATAAGTATTACATCCAGTGTCTAGTACCTACCCATAGTACAAGCTCTACTTAGTTTGGGAATAGGTGGTGCTGTGTAAAATATCCCATAAATATAAAAATGTCACGCTACATACATCAATTCCACCACTCGCATCCAGTTGCTACCAGCCACTTTTACCTCCACCGAGCCTGAGGGCATCCTACCCTTAGACGGATTACCAGTTAAAAAATTCCATATTTTCAGAATAAAGAAAAACACAAGAAAAGATTACCAGAACACCACAAAAAAGGAACAATCCACAACAACAAATCAATATAACGCCGCTCAATGTAATACTGGAATCCATTTTAACATTTGTACTGGCAAACTTAGTCCCCAGGGTAATCACAATATGGTAAACTAGTTGCGGAGTTCCATGTCCAAACCCTTACTGGGCCCTCCACATAGTTTACAGGTCAATTTTCTTGTTAAAACATTCCTATAGTAATTTCTAAGTGGGTATACTATTGTTCGAATCAGTTTTCGAGTGCCGTATAACTTGGAAGCCATCTTGGACGGTTATATGGCATAGTTAAGTTTAACTAATTCTGGTATGTAAATAGTGTTTGTTGGAATGTATCGGTTTGTTAATAGTGAACGTTATTCCATCGATGTATTATTAGATATTATTATTATTAAACGGTTGACACTGAAAACCAGTGCTGTGGCTCAGCTCCATGCATGTGCTACAGCAATTTGCTGAGGGATGGCCAATTTGCGCGGATGTGACGCATTTTTTTTTATTGTTTCTATTATTTCACTTTTGTGATTTTTGGTAACTTTGTGCGTCACCTTCTTGGTGCAAATAAATACTTTTTCTTTCAATTCGTGTTTATTTCTGGTAATTTGCGTGGACATGCGAAGGATTATCGCTGACTCGTTACGTATGTACCACAAAATAAATAATAGTCTTAGATGTCGTCATAGCGATGATTATATATTTATTTGTTCAGTGGTATACATTACGAAAACATTCTAAAACATAAACTCATTAGAGTTATACCGTAGGTACATCACACATCAGTATCATCGACTATACAAACAGGACAACAACAATATAGTTAACAAGGTAGGATATTAAATAAGTACAATGTGGGTAGATACCAGATAATAATTAGCTACATTATGAAGGAGCTAACACCAGTGACTGCGCGAGCCGTCTTTAAAAACGAAAGTGGTGGAGGGTAGTATTTGTGTTGATACAGGTTGTTCCTACAAATTTCTTAAGAATTTATAATACTTATTGCATAAATATGTTGGTAATTGATTAATTAGGGGAGGGGGGTTTGGGGGAGGCTTATGTCCATCAGTGGATGTCTTTCGGCTGAAATGATTATGATGATGAATAATGTTAATGATTCTATACCCAGAAATAAAATAATTACCATATGAACACTGTGTTATGAATTAGGGCACGAAAAAAAGAAAACAATAAATGAAGCATGCGGTTCTAACTTATTACAAAATCATAGGTACAATTTGTTTAATTATTTTTCGTTACCCCAATTACAACCCAACTTCAAACAGCCATGGAACACTGCATAGAAATCAAAAGCAATTCATAATCCCAATAACCATACACAAAGAAATTCCATTCAAATACCGCATAATAGAAAAAGCCAGTAGTTTTATTACACCCTTGCACCCATACCTCCGGGTCACGAACACGTCCGCCTTTGAACGAAGAAAACAATTTCATACCGTGAATTTCACTTTAAAACTATGTTTAAAACTTCTAATATCGAAATGCACTTTATCTATGAAAGACTTTAGAGATGCTCGAGGCGAGAGGGTGCACATCAAAGATGTTGTCACTACCCGCAGCCACTGTAAAACCTATCATACAGATTCAAGTACTATCACCATACAAATAAGATACAAGTTTGTTTAACACTGGATGCAAGACATGTGTCGTTTTGATTTAGATGGGTCTCTTCCGTAAGGGGTTAGCCCGGGTTTTTGCCGCGCGAAACCTTAAGGTGCGTACTCACCGCGAGTATTCGTGTGTAATGTCGGTAACTATTCAAAATTTCATGTCGAGCATTACATTACAACAGGTCGCAAGCTCAACGGACTCACCGACGAGCATTCGCCTTTGTAACCACTCGATACTGAGCATCGCTTTTTACAAACTGTGATCATTACAAACTGCGAACATTCGTGCGTGTATCATTAATAAATAAATATTTGGGACATTTTTGAATTTTTTTATAAAATCGATGAATTTTATTTTCTTTGGGACATTTTTACACAGCACCATCTAGCCCCAAACTATGCTGTGCTTATACTATGGGTACTAGACAATAGATGTAATACTTACATACTTTTTAATACACACTTATAATACATAGGAAACATTTAGACCAACACAAATAATAAATAATAATAATAAATATCTTTGGGACATTTTTACACAGCACCATCTAGTCCCGAACCAAGCAGAGCTTGTGTTATGGGTACTAGACAATGGATATAATACTTATATACTTATTTTTTTGTAAATACATACTTATAATACATAAGAAACACCCAGACCAACACAAACACTTATGTTCATCACACAAGTATTTGTGTCCTGTGGTAATCGAACCCACGACCTCGTGATCAGCAGTCCGACACTCGAACCACTAGACCACAGAGGTCGTCAAATAAAAAAACAAACAAATACTCGTCAAATACTTATATTCCTTGATTTATTTGTTCTGGCGTTAGTTTCAAGTGATGCGCACTCTATTGCTTGGATTAACGTACTCACTGCTGTAATGCTCGAAGTTGTAATATTCCAAGTATGCACTCTGATAAGTTCGGCTTAACGTACCTACTCACTTCTATAATGCTCGAAATTGTAACATTCCAAGTCTGCGCACTGTAATTCTTACCTCGACGTATTCACCGGTGTAATACTCAAGCTCGAACTATTACATTACACGCGAATATTCGCAGTGAGTACGCTCCCTTAGGTGTAATAAAGCCAATAAACTTTATAGCCTTATCTTAAACGGCGTGCAGCGCACGCGTATTTTCGTGTGAGATGCCTTTATATTTATTACGAGGACTTGTAATGTTTACGTAATTAACTCAAAATTACATTGCTCTATGGATCTTACAAAAAAAGTGTATATTTTTATGTTTTGTTTTTTCCGTTTGATGAATATCAGTATAAAGATGCACAATAATTAAAAATAGGTGGGATAAGTTTGATTGCAAATCGACTCCAGAAAACCTAAGGATACTACTTATATAGCGTGTAATTTAATAGCTCGAGCTTGAATATTACACCGGTGAATACGTCGAGGTAAGAATTACAGTGCGCAGACTTGGAATATTACAATTTTGAGCATTACAGAAGTGAGTTAGGTACGTTAAGCCGAACTTATCAGAGTGCATAATTGGAATATTACAACTTCGAGCATTACAGCAGTGAGTACGTTAATCCAAGCAATAGAGTGCGCATCACTTGAAACTAAGAAAACCTAAGGATACTACTTATACTAGGTTAGAAAATAGACTCACTACCAGATGACTCAAAACGCATATGATCAGTATGACGAAGATTATGTCCATAATAACTAAAGTAATCCACCACCAACTGCCACACGACTGGAACTGCAAGTACTGCAACTGTCAAACGTGTAGTTCTGGGTTCCATTCCCGGGTCGGGCAAAGCGTTATTAGGTTTTCATAATCATCAACTCAGCCTATCGCAGTCCATTGCTGGACATAGGCCTCTCCCAAGTTGAGCCACAAAACTCGGTCCTCTGCCTTCCACATCGGACTACTTTCATTTGGTCCACCTGGCTGGGGGGCGACCTTCGCAGCGTTTGCCGATTCATGGTCTCCACTCAAGGACTCAGCTCGTATTGGGTTTTAACATCAAGAAATTCTCAGTAGCAACCCGGAGTCTGGATTTGTGGCCAGCTAATGGCAATAGGCTCGCCCTCCATTGCATGGGACTTTAACATAATTGGCGAAATGTGAGTGTAGGTACTTTACACTTCTGCCTACCCGTTCAGGGAATATAGGCGAGACGTTATGTTATTATTAAAGTATGTGGACTGCACCCAATTCTAGATACCCAATAAAGATAAAATTAGTCATAATATTACAAATTGCTCATTCATGCTGACGAACCAATTCAGTAAAATGGCTCATTTGGAGATGCTTGTGAGATGAGCTAATCAATTAGAAGTTCTTGCCCTCACTAAGTAGTCCTCAACGTGAATTAAGGCTTTTAAACTTAAATACAAGCTACTAAACTATTTGTAACTTTTATCTCAAACAATACGAAATTCTAGGCCATTAATGTGATATTTTTTACGCTAGTTCAAAATAAACTTACAAGACACTATCTTTGTTCTAAGCAGATTATAATAATGATGAAATCTGTCATGAGCTACCAAATACAAAGAGACAAAATTCTTTAAATGTTGTAGCCAGCCACATCGTTACGCTCACAGAGCGGTCGTAATCGTAGGTAATGTTTTTTTTTGGAGGGATGGTATATGTCACCTCATGATGTAGCCACATAGTACGGTCGACCGCATGTCAGTGGAAACAGTTTGACATTGACAGCGCCTTTATTTCGTAAATGGCAAGGCCGATTTTCCAATTCAAGTGTTACTACTGTCATGCAGTCGGCTGTACCAAAAACATATTTGTGAACACTCAACACAGAACATAGCACCCCATCTAGTCTCAAACTAAGCATAGCTTGTGCTATGGGTACTAGACAATGGATAGAATACTTAAATACTTTTTTTTTTTGTAAATACATACTTATAATACATAGTCCCTGTGGTGCCTTAAAGAATAGCACCACCCTTATCTCTTCTCATGGGTGTCGTAAAAGGCGACTAAGGGATTCACCAGAGGATGGGCAGCAGCGATCTCTGAGTATTTAACCAACCAACTGCGATCGCCAACCCGTTTGCCAAGCGTGGCGATTATGGCATACCCCCCCCTTAATTGGGGGAGGCCTATGTCCAGTAGTGGACGTCTTTCGGCTGTAATGATGAATACATAAGCAACACCCAGACCAACACAAACACTTATGTTCATCACACAAATATATTTGTGTCCTGTGGGAATCGTTACGTCACGACCTCGTTATCAGCAGTGCCACACTCAAACCCAAAGACATTTCTATACAAATACCTTTATGCTCAAACCACTAGACCACAGAGGTCGTCAGAGGTTGTATGATCTACAAATGATCTTTAGACTCTAATGTCGTAACATAATCCGCCGCGCCTTCTCCCAATTATTTTAGGGTCAGCTTCCAGTCTAACCAGATGCGGCTGAACATCAGTAGGTATATTTTACACAGAGCGACTGCCATCAGAACCCCGCAACGACAAAAAACTATGATGGACAGAAAACGTGATATTTGAAAAAAAAAACATTTTGTGACCTTGAATATTTCAAGACGCAGACACAAGACAAGATTTTCAAAGTCTTTAGAGCATCAAAACCACAGAAAAAGAAACTCTCTTCTGTGATCAAAACAAAGATACATGCAAAAAAACATTTTATTTTATTCCTAGGTTTACCCTTAATTGTTCCTGTTTTAATAAGACTATACCACAAACAGCGGCGATAGCCTTGGTTGAACCTTTGTCTTCCATGCAGGAGGTTCTGAGTTTAAATCCGGCCCGCACCTCTGATTTTCCGAATTCATGTGCTCATCACTTGCTTTAACAGCGATGGAACCCGAGAGTGCTCCATTATAGTTCTCGATGGTATGTGTAATCCGCCAACCCGCACTAGGCTAGCATGGTAGACTTATGCTTTATCCTTCTCATTCTGAGAAGATTCCCGTGCCCAGCAGTGGGACCGAGAAGAAGGCTCAAACGCTGCGCTGCGACATCTCTCGTCGTCGTGCTCCGTGCGAGTGGAGTGCTACACATACGTGTTTTGATATGATAATAAGGATGTGTACCAGCTAACACCTACCTATACCTATGCATTATGTCGATTACACGATGCTCTGCGCTCGTTGCATTCTATCGTTGTCGCCCCATATTGGGCTGATTATGTTTTGTTACCGCAAAAAGAAAACTCGCTCGTCACTTGGGGTTGACACTGAAGATCAGCGCTGTGTTGCGACTCACGTTACAACACAGCATCATGCTGAGTGTCAACCTCATTGCCGCAGCTACGACATGCACCATATAATTAAGTTATTTTTCATGTGTACCTACCGCATGTCGTCTTGTTGTGGCAATAAATCATTTTTCTTTCTTTTCTTTCTTTCTTTCAAAATAAACACGAGCTACATAGATTCGATTCATACCGAAACTTCGACTAAAGTCTAAAACTCTTGGCTACACAATGGTGCATGAGAAAGCGGGGCGCGGAAGAATTTCTCAAAAGCATGTCTCGCTCCTTTGTTCCCGCAAAGATCCACATGTGGAAGTTAGAACTGTATGTACCTGAAACAGAGGAAAAAAAGATTAGATTGCACTCTAGAGAATCATTTCGGTGTTGTGGAATAAGGTTAGTGTTTCAGTAGTTGTAAGATACTGTAAACTATGTAAAAATTTAAATGTACTGTTAATGGCAATAGGCTCGCCCCCTATTATTACATGGGACTATAACATAACTGGCGAAATGTGGGTGTACTATTACACCTCTGCCTACCCCTTCGGGGAAATACAGGCGTGATGTTATGTTATGTAAACTATGTTAATAGCATGTCTAGATAACAGCTCTTTTGTTTTTACTATAATAAAGTCGTACTAGTACTTATAAGATTGCTTGCTTGTTTGTGATTATCCTCCTGCCCTTATGTCAATTTATATGATGTCAACGCAGCATGTATTTTTGTTCCAAGCAGCACTATTAGCCGTCATTTCAGTGTTCACTTTCTTTTATCCATAAATATCATCTTTCACACAATCCATCCATCTTTTCTTTGTCCAACTTGTCTTGTAGCATGCTCCTCATTTCTGTCATTGTTTATGTCTTACTATTGATGATAAAATCATTTTTGACACGATATAGTTTGTTTAAAATCCATTATGGATACTGAAAATAGATTAAAGAACAGATACGCAGTCGTTTTGTTAGTTTGGTTGACAGTTGTTAAATTCCCTGGTAGAATAAGTTTCAATTTCATCATTCAACTATATTCGGGTCTGGCTCCAATCTAACCAGATGCGGCTGAACATCAGTATTTTACACGGAGCGACTGCCATCAGACCACCGCAATCACGTTACTGGGCACTATCGACATCCTAAGTTAGACCAGCTGCCAGACTTTCGCGCTTCTGACTACCCGTAATGACTGCCATAGATATTCGATATGTTTAAAGTCAAAAACTGTATTTTAAGGAGCTTTTTAATTTCCACGTAAACACCCAAGAATACAAAAGAATATGAAGACACCGACCTAAAGTAGCTGTGGGCACTAACCCTTCTTATACCGAAACACTCCACTTCACCATTTAAGCGACACTCCTGCAGATAAAATATGCTCCTACGAGGAAATTCAAAAAAGAGGTCTTTACCTGGATACCGTCAAGTGTTCAAAAGGCTGGAAATTAACCTAAATAACTGCAGGTGGCCGTGTTGCATTATAATTACTTATGTGCACTCTAGCAGAGCAGCGAAGCTTTTATTTCAATCAGGAAAAGCTATGCCGTACAAAGGTATATATATAGTTATATCACAATCTACAGGACGATTTATTTAACTGAGATAGTACAGGAAAATTCTTTTACAAAAATGGTACAGGAAAACTTTATTTGGGGACATTTTCTCTTTTTGTATAAAATTATATAAGCTTAATTAAATACTAATATCTTCTGCTCCTCTGATTCTTTTTCTTAAACAATGAAACCGAGTCGAAAAAGTCGATTACTGTAAGAAAATTTATTTGCCATATTTATTAATTTTAAAGGAAAGTTCGCACTTGACCAAAAATATAATTAAACTTTAACTAAATTGTACTGTATTATTTGCATGTTAGAATATCGCGATCGAATCGCGGATGTTCTCAAAAAATGCCAGGTTAAGAGTTCTCTAAACCGACGAGCATGCATGACGAGGTTAATGGACGTAGATGAAGCGAAAGAGGTGTGTCAGGATCGTAGCAGGTGGAAAGCCATAGTCTCTGCCTACCCCAATGGGAAACAGGCGTGATAATATGTATGTATGTATCATCCTCCAAACCTTTTCCCAACTATGTTGGGGTCATCTTCCAGTCTAACCCCAATGGGAAACAGGCGTGATAATATGTATGTATGTGTGTAGAATAATTACTTTTATCTTGGTGTGCAACAAAGCATACTCTACCAATCTAAACAAATGAAAGAATTATTAATTTCAATCTAAATGTAGCGATAGCTATAAAATTGTAAATATAAAATAATAATTTCTACTGCCTCTTTGACATATTAATCACATTACTAACTGAAGTAGGTAGTATCTAGAAAAACTTTGCTGGTATTAATAAAATTAATGAAAACTTATGACGTCCATCATAGAAAATTATCATTAATATTCATTCTAATTACTTTGATGCATGAACTCATTTTCTGTTATTACTTAGCTAACTAGCTACTAAGAAGGCTGAAGCGTGTGATTCTTTATTATTATGATGACCATTTACCATGGTTGTCTGGAGGAAATTGCTTTAAGCGATAAGACCGCCAATTGTTAGTACTGTGCTCATGTTTGTTATAACTTTGTTTTTATTTTTATGGTGTGCAAACAATAAAGTATACTCTATCTATCTATATATCTATTTACCAAACGTGGTGATAATGGCACTATTCCATAGAGGAAAAGAACTATGTTCTATCCTACGTTCAAGGGCTATCTTAAATCGAGGCAATATTTAGCACTTCGTGTTGACAGCCCAGTTATGACAGATTCCAAATGACAGATACGGTATACACCCTGTATATGTAATGTGATCGGTAATATTTCTCTCAGCCGCAGTAATTGTGATCAATTGCCTAATTTATCACCATCATAAGCTAATTTTGAGCATCCATACGTACAGTGACAGCATTTTGCTAAATAATATTGTGTTAATCGCTTGATTTTGGTCCGACAAAAATTTTTGGGTAGTCATTGTTAAACAAAATATCTTATAAGTATGTGCTGTGTTTTTTTTTTTTTGAAAAAATGACTACTCATTATAGGGAGTTGGGAACAATGGGGAATAAGCCGATTCGGCTGGTTTATTGCCTGGTTCAAAGAATCGCGAAAAAATTTGACAACGCTTTGGTGAGCTAGGTTGTACTTTGATTTGGTGCACAGAAACAGTTCGTGCGTTTGAACTATTTGGTTTTAGCAAAGAGAGGTTGCCATTTTATATGTGTCTTTTTTCGCAGTTTTTTTTAATCCGAATAGGACAACTTTGCTCTTCCTCATATATTTTCCCAATACCAGAGCAACGTGTAGATATCCTACTTAGAATTTATTCTATAGTACACACACATGTCTTCCTAATCATAAAACCACGAATGAACGTTCGCAGCAACCCGAAAAATTGTCTCATTTGCGTTACCCATTACTCGCCCAAACATCACATATTATCTGACGTAAAACAATTTCAGGACTAATTTAATTTCGAACAATGCCCTCGTAGTGAGTACTACAACAAAAAGCCAGTATCTTTTAATTGCACTAATTAACTGCTGGCGTCACGTACAAATTAAGATGGCGAAGAAAAATTCAAGTGAATGAATGAACGAACGAACGAGAACGTTAATTGAGGTCATTATGAAATGAGGATGCACTAGATGGCAGTGGTTTGTTATTTGAATATTATAAAAATGGAAGGGCTGTTCACGGGATTATAGAGGAGGCTTGTTGACTTGATTAGATTAGCCTGCACTTATTCGTTGAAAAATTCGTGTTTTGTGTAAAGCAATATACCTTTTTCCGATTATGCATGTTTCATGTTTAATCAGTTGTGGCTACAAATACTTTTTAAACTTAAAACTTTTGAATGAAATAATATTTTTCAATATTTTTTTGTTCATTCGTCAAATTGTATTCAAGACTGGGCCGGAACCTTGTGTTCTTACCAAAGACATTTGTATACTGACGTCAGTATAGTAACTATGGTTCTTACTGAAGCGATGTTATTCCACGATAGTGACAACCCTTATATAAGCACGCGAGTAACACTATACAAATTCATAAATATGAATAAACTTGGAAAACGTATTGGTGACTTCAGTACAGTATTGAATCCGCCGCATATTGAACCCTTTTTTTTAAGAATTGGAAATGCCTATCTCATGTCACACCACTGGGTAGGCAGTGTAGTTATGTGGGGCTCGCACCCACTAAAAACTCCGCCGTGTGACTACTTTCGCCTTGGGTGGATGGGCCACGAGAACTGCTACGCATGATTTTCGCAACCCATCCAGCCGTATATTGAACCCAGCCCAGCCCAGTTCAACACACGGCCGTCGCATGTTTATGCTCTAAAGAGCATAAAGCAAACTAAAGTTTGCGTACTCTCCCCACGCGGAAATGGATGACGAGGAATCATAGAGAAATAAAACAATTTAGTCAGTTTGAACTATGTTTACGGGACTTGTCGCGCACAATAAAATCAAAACATAAGAAACATTTTGACTAACCTCGACGTTAGTTAGTCTCGAATTTGGTCATTTCTGATAGATATGCTTGGGGCCCATCTGCTATGCGACATTATATTTTAATTTTTTATTATAGGATGGCGAAACGAGCTAAAGGCCCACTTGATGTTAAGCGGTTACCTTTGCCCATAACAACTGCAATACCACCTAGGCTGTTGCCTAGATGGTACCGCAATTCGGTTCGCCAAACTGGGACATGAAGATGGAAAGTCTCATGTGATTGTAAATTCACCGGTATCCTTAACCTTCAGACCGAAACACAGCAATGCAAGAATCACTATTTGGCGGAGAAATAGGTACGGTGGTAGTACTTCCTCGGACGAGCTCTTTCACAAAGAAGCTCTACTACTACTAAATATAGACATTTTGTAAAATTATAGAAATGTTATCGCGTGTCGCCGGTTCGCCGGTACCAACACATAAATACGCAATCACGCCCACCATGTTTCTAGCATTCAATGCAAAATAATCCGCTGTTAAATACGCTGAAAAATACAATTTTAGTACAATTTTAGTAGCACTGATGATCAAGCAAACGGTTTGCGCATTGGTGTCCTACGAGACATCTGTACGCGGCAACAAATTCACGCACCTTTACCACTTCTATTACCTTATTATTTTTATGCAACGCATGCAATGATGTTCCTAATCTTACAAGATTAGGAAAGATTAACCCATATAACAGACAGCCTAGTTCTTTCAGCTGATGTGCCCCACCTTGTTAACTAGATCTAGGTTATCTAGATAGTGGTGACCCTATGCATCGCATGTATTAACCGATGTATTCAAAGATTCGCTACTCGCGAACTGCCAGTATCTGCTGTGTAGTGTTTGAAATAGCGGAGTATAATTAAAAGTGTAACATTATTAGCTGAGGTTCCTGTAAGGGTTGAATGTACTCATCAAAAATAATGGAAAAATTAATGTAAAGAACTGTTTTTTTCGCGATTCTAAGGTTGAATGATCCCAAAGTAAAGTACGTCACACAAAATAAGGCGCGTCGTCAATCTTCGTTCGCGCAGACACGAAAAGATGATCGACGAAAACACCCGAAATATTAAAAAAATATAATCAACCTTATACACTGCCCATAAGGTGTTAAAATTGATTGCCGTGACGTCTTTTTCTATTTAGCTCACACGCTTCCGTTCTCTAGCGCAGCGGTACTCTAAGTGTGTTCCGCGGAATCCTAGGGTTCCGCGATACCCCTGTAGGGGTTCCGCAAGAATTTAGAAAAAAAAAACAAAACACCTCTCTCTGGTCACTGGTCGAACGTTTTGAATCCGCCCGCCGCGCGTATACTTGTGAGCGCGCAGTCCCTTTGATAAAAGCCGCCTCTGAATTAGACGCTATAGTTGTGAACAAGCGACTTTCGGCTCTATCTTCAAAAGCATAAAGTCGAGATTGTTTACAACGCATTTTTTTGTATTTATATTTTTATTTCCGCTTTTTGTTTATCAAAGGCGCCGACTCGAGTATTTTTGAGAATGTTCGAGTTCGAGTCTAGGACTAAGTATAAAAGCGCTATTATATAAAAAAGTCGCGCCTCGTCAGTCAGTTGACGATTAGCGTTCGGAGCGATAAGTTCGTACCTACCTACTTACAAGCTGGCTAGCCTGCTGCCTTCTTGTAAGTTCTACTGCCCGCTGTATTCTGATTGTATCAGTTTTGTACATTTCTTCTTTGGACTAAACTTTGTCTCATAAACGCAGTAACGATTGTGCATTATTTTGACCCTACCATCCTGACGTGTAACATTATTAATAAAGAAGAATGGAACGTTGGCTTAAAGGTGTTAAACGTGTTGCAACGACATCTTCTAATGACGCTGAATGTTCAAAAGCAGTACGCGCGGAGAATACAGCAATTACCGATCCAGACGATGATGCCACGACGTCAAGCTCCACGGTTTCAAAGACGAAAAAAAGGAAGTATGATGAATCATATATCAGTTTCGGATTTGTTGATTCCAACGGCTCACCTCTCTGCATGTTATGTAGTAAACTGCTTCCTAATAGTTCCATGGCACCTGCCAAATTACGCAGACATTTAGAAACTGTACACCCCGAGTCTAAAGACAAGAATAAAGAATTTTTTGTTCGTAAAAAAGAACAGTTATTGGAAAGTCAAAAAAATATGATGCATGTAACACAAACTATCAATGAAAAGGCCACGGAGGCATCATATTTAGTTAGCTATCGCATTGCACAAGCAGGTGAAGCGCACACTATCGCTGAGAATTTAATAAAGCCATGTGTGTTAGACATAACAAAATGTATGCTCGATGAAAAATCTGCAAAGCATCTTTCTACTGTACCGCTATCAAACGATACTGTTTCACGGCGAATCCATGATCTGGCAAGCTACGTCAAACAAGAACTAGTTGCACGTCTACAAAAAACACGATTCGCCTTGCAAATGGATGAGTCAACTGATGTCACTGGTCTGGCTATCTTGCTGGTTATCGTGAGATATCCATATGAACGTTCTTTTGAAGAAGACATGCTTATGTGTTCACCGCTTCAAAGAAAATAATCTTAGTTGGAACGATTGCATTGACATTTGTACAGATGGGGCCAAGGCGATGACAGGTAAAACAGCAGGAGCAGTATCACGAATAAAAAGTAAAGCGCCTAATTGTAGTTCCAGCCATTGTATTCTGCATAGACAAGCACTTGCGATGAAGCAAATGCCGTCAAATCTAAAATTAGTTATGGATGAAGCGGTAAAAATAATTAATTTTATCAAATCACGACCACTTCAATCCCGATTGTTCTCATTATTGTGTGAAGATTATGGCAGCAAACATAAAACACTGCTGCTCCATACAGAAGTGCGATGGCTGTCTCGGGGTAAAACTTTAACAAGGCTATTTGAACTTAGAGCCGAGTTACAAATGTTTCTTTCAGCAGATACAGTTTCTTTTAATTTGAAAGACCGTTTGTATGATAAAACTTGGTTGTTCCGATTGTCTTTTATGGCGGATATCTTTCAAAAACTGAACGAATTGAATTTATCATTGCAAGGTAAACAGACAACAGTGTTCCAGGCCTATAACAAAATAACTGCCTTCAAAAGAAAATTAGATTTTTGGATTATTTGCGTTGGTAAGAGAGAAATAGAAAGCTTTACGTCACTCAGTGAGTTTGTTAGCGATAACGACTCGGAAATGTTTCAAGATGATGTGTTTGAAGAATTGGTCCAATATCTCACTTCGATGCGCGCATCTTTTGTAAAGTATTTTCCCGAAGAACATAATACAAAAATGAAGCTGAATTCATGGATTCATAATCCTTTTTTACCCAACTTGCAAAAGCCCGAAAGTATGTCAAACGAGATATATGAATCTCTTTTAGAAATGTCATCAGACACAAGTATGGAGTCACTGTTCAAAACGACGCCTCTCAACGATTTTTGGTGCAGAATCCGTGATGAATATCCAATGCTTGGCAGAATGGCTCTGAATATTCTTCTCCCGTTCCCAACAACATATTTGTGCGAAACAGGATTCTCAACCTATGCAGCCACGAAAACAAAATATCGCAATAGACTGGACGCCGAACCTGATATGAGACTTCAAATGTCTTCTATCAAACCTGATATCAACCAATTGATGAAAAATAAAAAACAGTTTCATACCTCCCATTAGTTAAGATTTTTTCATTTTTAATATCTTCTATTATTGTACTTGGCATGTGGTTAAAGTAAGTAATAATTAGTAACTGTTACATTGTACTTTTATTATGCTTATATAATAAAGAATACACTTTTAAAAACTATTGTTTTATTGTAGGGTTCCGTCAAGTATTTTGCTTGTCAAAAGGGTTCCGTGACCAAAAAAGTTTGAGAACCGCTGCTCTAGCGGATGAGACATTTGGCGCGCAGCGATAATGTTTTCTGATTGGTTAACCAATTTCCCTTGTATTTAATTGTCATCTGCGCAGGTACATTGGTGGGCCATATACAATGTGTACTACTGTAAAAGCTGTTAAAAATATTTATTATTTCAGAGTTTTAAAACCTACAATAAAAGGAATGATTACTGAAATAGCCACAAATTTACATGTGGGCGCGGATGATTGTGAAATTAAATTAATTTAGATATATGCTTTTTATTTGATTATAAAATATATTTTATCTACACTCGTATCGTAAAATTTGAATTATGAACTCGAAAGTAATGTCATAATGACATACTTTACGCACATGCACCTGTAATGAATTTAAAAAGTTTCATTACGATACAGTTTGCTGAACAAAACAATGCGGTAATTTAATTTTTTTTCCATAACCGCACACTTCAGCCCAACTAAGAAGTTTTTAATGCCACTTCGACCTAACCAAGGAGTTTTCAAACTTTTTTTTAGCAGTCGTACAGTTTGGCACCAATGAATACACAAAATTCAGGGTGGCGCCACTTGTCATACATTGAAAATTTTTATCGTTTAAAATCGCGTTTTTGGCAGAACTTTTGATTGTCATATTGCTTTTAATTAAGTGTTTACAGGCATATTTTTTGTATGATAAAACAGAGATTGACGGAATCCTGACAAGGATAGAAAATTAGTTCCGATTATAATGTTTTCGCCAGACCATATTTTATTATCTGTGAAGGCGCGCACCAGCGCGCGTGCGCGGCCGCGCGCCACGGCCTACTGGATTTGGTCACCCTAACTTGTAAATTTATTGTTATTGTTTACGTTATTATTATGGTTTTGTATGTCGAAAGTTTTATTCTGGGCAAAAATATCTGACTACAGCAGTGATACTGAACTGAGGAGAATATGACCCCGCCTGAATTTCTGGATGCAGCAACGTAAATTACGAACAATGTTTTACCAGAGAAATCAAGAAAAACAACGACAATGTTACCAAGATTTTGACTTTGGTATTTTATTTAAAATTGTACGAGTGTAGATAAAATAGTGTATGAAACTGACATAATTAGGTATTAAAACACTCGTGTGATACTATTAAAAACCTCGCCTACGGCTCGGTTTTTAAACTCACACTCGTGTTTTAATAACCCCTATTATGCAACAGTTTCATAAACTACTATTAAACCATGTATTTATCATTTTCACTTAAATTTGAAATTAAATGAGAATTACTGTTTTTAATTAAAAGCGTGTAATTGACCATAACCATAACATAATGTTATTTTTATTGTTTTAGTTTTGTTAAATATTATGTACGTAATTTAACTAATTAAGATTTTTTCTAATAAAAATAAAAATGAAAATGCTTATTAAATGTTTTTTAATTTAATTATCATGAATTTTAATAGATCTAGACAGTATCTCATGATTGTAAGTGACGTCAGTTGAGGGTATATGTCGGTTAAGACAAATATTGTAAGCGAGGAAGTCAGTCGATTGCGAACTGCGATCCGTCACAGAGTGAATATTGTATTTAGAATGTAATTATTCAATGTGATTGCGTCTGTATAGGCAGTGTGTCTTATTTATAAGAATAAACAGTTATTGCGATTTAATGAATTATTTTGCATCCATCTAATACCCAAAATGGACTCTGACTACCTTTGCGGCAAGAAAGAGCCGATATACACTCCGTTTTACATTCATTTCTCTTATAATTCCAGAGACATGACATTTATCACGGTGGTAAATGTCATGTCTCTGGTTAATTCTTTATTTGTAGAAACATTAAAAAGTATTTATTTCGCCATAAACATAGACCTCTCTGAAGGAAAGGAAACATAAATTGTGAAGTCGATTTTTTGAATTTTTATTTGATTTTGAATTTAAAATACATGTATCAGCTACTTAGCATTCCACACAAGTTTTAAGGGTCGCCTTAGGGAAATACTTTACTATGGTGATCTCATACATCCACAAGTAACTTGTCAACATACATTGTTGTACATCTGTAATACAATTCCCTATTTGCAGAACGACAAAAATCAGCATGTCATAAGTAAAGTTGGGAAAAACGACTTAAAATCGTAAGCGTGTTTAAACGTTGTGCTTTTTTCTGCCAACGAATTTTTTTACGCTTTTGCCGCTTTTCGTTTTTCACTTCTAAAAAAATTTACTTTTATTTGTCTACATTACACTATACTATTTACATTTAAACTATTTACAAAGTTCACTAAAAACTATACAAACAAACTACAATCGTCGCGTAATTACCAAGGAGAACATTCAAAAACGCATTCACTCGTTAACGACGAAAAATAAACTAAGCGCCAAAGCAAAAGCAAATCAATCAAAGTCAAAAACGTTTAAAATGTTTAAACGATACAAAAATAATCAACAAAATAAAAAAGTGCTTTCTCTAAACAAATTTTACGTAAACGAATAAAATTTAATTCTGCCGGTTTCAAACCACCACCAGTCAACTTTGAAATTGAGTCTTATCTTCATAGAAATAAGGTTACATTTCAATCGTTTACGAAAAAGTCTAAACGAAATCTGCTTTAATCACAAAGCGTGCTTATACGCTTTTTTTTAAATTAGACTTTTTTAAGCGCTTTTTGTTTAAACGCCCACTTCTAGTCATAAGCCATCATGCAGACATTCGCGGATCGACCAATCGCGTGTTTTTTTAATACTCAAAATATTAAAACTAATTTCAACATAAAGCCACGTCATTCTAAACTGACGCAAAAGTATTATCATTAGGTACATCAGTTTGATGCCTCTTTGTCCGCTCTAGACAATGGCAACCCTAAGGCTCGATTCACACTAGTCGCGTGACAAAGCCTCTAGTCACGTCACCTGTCAACCGCGTGTTTAATATCGAATTACCCGACGCCTGCCTCTGTCTAAAGCCTAAATAATGTACTAGATAATTTAGCTAAATTACGGCGCTGTGTTCGTTATTTGTTTATTTCGTTACATTGTTGGTTTTAGTAAAACTATTTTTGAAAAGGTAGGAATAGAAATCGTTTTTTTTTTTCCTTGGAGGAAGTACCTATGGAGTCGTAGTAATGAAATGAACACTTCTCATATAGCTGCTATCTTTTGTCCTATATAGGCAGCAACGTGACAGAATCAGATAGATATCTACAATCAGTATTGCCTTCTAATGTCAATGTAAAAAATTTCGACATCATTTGTACTAGTGAGAAACCAAACTAGTAACCAAATCCATACATAATGGCGTGACTCAAGAAAATGAAATGGCTACAGACAACACATCTTTGTCTCTTTCTAACACATTGTGACGTGTATGCAATAGAGGAGTCAGTTCAGGCAGTTCAATATTACTTCTACTCCAGGCTAGGTATTTCCTCCGAGATTGTTTTCAGTATAACATTACAGTAAATCAAACTCGACGACACGATTGGCGCAGTAGTTAAGCGTTTGACTACTGTGCAACAAGTCGCGTGTTCGATCCCCGTAGGGCACAAAAATAAAATAAATAAAATAAATAAATATCTTCGGAACATTTTTACACAGCACCATCTAGTCCCAAACTAAGCAAAGCTTGTGATATGGATACTAGACAATGGATATAATACTTATATACTTTTTTTTTTGTAAATACATACTTATAATACATAAGAACCACCCAGACCAACACAAACACTTATGTTCATCACTCAAATATTTGTGTCCTGTGGGAATCGAACCCACGACCTCGTCATCAGCAGTCCGACCCTCGAACCACTAGACCACAGATGTCGTCAAAATAAACGTTAAAAAACAACGTAAAAATAACGTTAAATAACGTTAAATTGACATGATCTACAGATATATTTTTTTGTTCCGGGTTTTTGTGCATGTGAAAATTTGTGTTCGTAAACACACGACACATGAGAAGATGAGAGGCAAAGTTTAAAAAAATACAGGAATTTCATTTAGCGGTTTATTTCAGTAGTTATGAAAAAGGTATTGTGCTGTGTATCCGATCAAGGTCACGATAAGGTGTAAGGTCACGATCCTTCGCGATACATTTTGTTGAGAAAATCCCTTGAACGAATCCCGCTACATTACACGTAGCTACCGCTGCCATCGAACGTTAAGTGCAAGCGATTTTAGCCTTACTGGTGGTTCACCAGAAAGATTTCTGACTGTACAGTTAACCGAATATCGACGGTAACTAAACCAGCATAAGGTGAGCTTGTCTAGTACGAATTGTACTTACATAATGTTATAGTAGAAAGCAGCTGAATTCAGCAGCTGAATTCAGTTTTTTATTTCGAGTGATCAAAAGATAACAGTGAAACTTGCTGGAAAACTTTCTGATAGGTATACGAGGAGGGATCAAAAAGTAGTGAGAATGAGATAGAATATAATGACTATTGATAACTTAATATTTTATTTTTCTACATAGTTTCCGAGTCTCTCTACACACCGAGTCCAGCGCTTTTCCAAGGCTTCAATCCCTTTCACAAAAAAAGTTTTGTCTTGGTCCTGCAAAAAGCTCTCCACGGCATCCATCACCTCGTTATCGACTTCGTACCTGTTTCCCCTTAAGTGTTTTTTCAATTTGGGGAACAGATATAATCGCTAGCCACCAGATCTGGTGAATAAGGAGGGTGTTCAACCAATTCGAAGCCAGCTTGCTGAATGGCAGCCATCGCAACTGCCGACCTGTGCGCGGGTGCGTTGTCGTGATGAAACAGCACGCCCCTTCGAAGTTTCCCTCTCCTTTTCTCTTTGATGGCATTCCTCAACGTGGGAATTAAAGCTGCATAATATTGGTCTGTAATAGTGGTTCCACGCTCAAGGTAATCAATCAACAATATCCCTTCTGAGTCCCAAAATATTGAGGCCATAACCTTGCCAGCCGATGCCAC
Organism: Asteroscopus sphinx; assembly: GCA_949699075.1. NCBI lineage: Eukaryota > Metazoa > Arthropoda > Insecta > Lepidoptera > Noctuidae > Asteroscopus > Asteroscopus sphinx. The sequence goes on from OX453017.1 coordinate 11,057,673, forward strand.
GACACGAAACTTCTTCGGGGTCGATGATGATGTCCGTTTCCATTGCGAAGATTGCTGTTTTGTGTCAGGATCAAAATGATGGACCCATGTTTCGTCCATTGTTACGAAATGAGACAAAAAGTTTTCAGAATCTTCTTTAAACTTGTCCAACAAGATCTTCGAAATGTCAAGTCGATTTTGTTTTTGACTGTCGGTTAACATTCTCGTCACCCATCTTGCGGAGACTTTTCTCATACTCAAAGATTGTTTCAATATGGATTGAATACTTCCATATGAAATGCCGGTTTCTTGAATTAAGTATCGGATGGTAACTCTTCGATCGCTCAATACAATTTTCTCGACTTTCGCAACATTTTCTTGGGTGACTGACGTCGATGGACGGCCGCAACGATGTTCGTCTTCCGTGCTCGTTCTCCCTACTCGAAATTGAGAAGCCCACCTTGCGACAGTGGAATACAGCGGAGCAGACTCTCCTAATGTTGCCTCCAAATCGCAAAGAATCTCTTGCGTAGTTAACTTTTTTAAACAGAGGTATTTAATAACGGCTCGCACTTAGTTTTTCTCCATTTTCGAGAACACGTTCCGACACGAAGCAAACAAATGACTACATTCAGAAAAAAACAAAAGAGAATCGAAGATTTTTTTCCTTTATTAATATTACAAATATGTATCTGAGCTATGCCTGCCAGTTTTTTATTTTTTTTCTTACCAAGGAGTATGTCGTTCTCACTACTTTTTGATCCCTCCTAGTACATACAAATAAATTAAATTACAAGTAAATGGAGTGAATCACTTTTCTTTTTCTTTTTTTCTTCTATACTAGATAACATCGAGGTATTAACAGCAGACATGACACGATTAGGTCATGAACTCCCCAAAAAAACACAGTCACCGAACAAAAACTCATTAAAACAGGGATAAACCATTATTACGATCTTTGATCCTAAAAGTTTCATTATCTTAGAATAAAAGTTCAAGATCCAATGCATTTCATTAATAGAGAAACCAAGGAGAATACGCTATTACAAAAAAAAAACCTGTGAATTGTAATTCCTATTTTTCCTCCATTAAACATTTTGTTCAGCCAAAATGATCTTCTTCTTGTTCTTTATGAGAAGGTCGGGCTAAATCGAAAACGAGATTTTGTTCTTAATATTTAAAAAGTGCATTTAAGCGTCCAAAAACACCTCCAGATCACTGTCATCTGAAAGAGTCAGAAGACTGGCAGTGTTGTCACGTTGAATGACAAGGAACAAGCCCGCCCTCTTTATTTTAGATTTTATGTAAACAACTTCACTATAATATCCTATTCAGTTTATTAGAATATTAATCTCCGCTAGTAATGGAAGGCAATGAGAAAAGCATTTACTTAATATTAAAATCAAATGCTTTTGAATTTAATAATACATAAATTAAACAATAAATATATCGGGTCACACAGCTCTGAGGATGCTTTATCTAATCTTCTGGACATACGAGCTCTAAGTTGTTCATCCTTCATTACAGTAACGAACGCGCAGAGCAGTCGCGTCATGTCGGGAGCGTGTTTAATATATATTCAACTACTCTAGCTTACCTATTACAATCATCATCATAATGTAAGACAGTAACGACAGCAAAGTGCAATCACGTCATGTCAGGAGCGTGTTTAATTTCTATTCAACTACTCTAGCTTACCTACTACAATCATCATCATAATGTAAGACAGTAACGAACGCGAAGTGCAGTCACGTCATGTCAGGAGCGTGTTTAATTGCTATTCAACTACTCTAGCTTACCTACTACAATCATCATCATAATGTAAGACAGTAAGGAACGCGAAGTGCAGTCACGTCATGTCAGGAGCGTGTTTAATTTCTATTCAACTACTCTAGCTTACCTACTACAATCATCATCATAATGTAAGACAGTAACGAACGCGAAGTGCAGTCACGTCATGTCAGGAGCGTGTTTAATTTCTATTCAACTACTCTAGCTTACCTACTACAATCATCATCATAATGTAAGACAGTAACGACCGCAAAGTGCAGTCACGTCATGTCAGGAGCGTGTTTAATTTCTATTCAACTACTCTAGCTTACCTACTACAATCATCATCATAATGTAAGACAGAAACGAACGCGAAGTGCAGTCACGTCATGTCAGTAGCGTGTTTAATTTCTATTCAACTACTCTAGCTTATCTATTACAATCATCATCATCATAATTTAAGACAGTAACGAACGCGAAGTGCAGTCACGTCATGTCAGGAGCGTGTTTAATTTATATTCAACTACTCTAGCTTACCTATTACAATCATCATCATAATGTAAGACAGTAACGAACGTGCAGTGTAGTCACGTCATGTCGGGAGCGTGTTTAACTCATATTACAATCATCATCATAACATGAGACAGTAACGAACGCGCAGTGCAGTCACGTCATGTTGGGAGCGTGTTGAATTTTTATTCAACTTCTCTAGCTTACCTATTACAATCATCATCATCATAATTTAAGACAGTAACGAACGCGCAGTGCAGTCACGTCATGTCGGGAGCGTGTTTAACTCATATTACAATCATCATCATAACATGAGACAGTAACGAACGCGTAGTGCAGTCACGTAATGTCGGAAGCGTGTTTAATTTATATTCAACTACTCTAGCTTACCTATTACAATCATCATCATCATAATTTAAGACAGTAACGAACGCGCAGTGCAGTCACGTCATGTCGGGAGCGTGTTTAACTCATATTTACAATCATCATCATAACATGAGACAGTAACGAACGCGTAGTGCAGTCACGTCATGTCGGGAGCGTGTTTAACACATATTACAATCATCATCATAACATGAGACAGTAACGAACGCGCAGTGCAGTCAGGTCATGTTGTGAGCGTGTTTAACTCATATTACAATCATCATCATATTTTAAGACAGTAACGAACGCGCAGTGCAGTCACGTCATGTCGGGAGCGTGTTTAACTCATATTTACAATCATCATCATAACATGAGACAGTAACGAACGCGTAGTGCAGTCACGTCATGTCGGGAGCGTGTTTAACACATATTACAATCATCATCATAACATGAGACAGTAACGAACGCGCAGTGCAGTCACGTCATGTTGTGAGCGTGTTTAACTCATATTACAATCATCATCATAACATGAGACAGTAACGAACGCGCAGTGCAGTCACGTAATGTCGGAAGCGTGTTTAATTTATATTCAACTACTCTAGCTTACCTATTACAATCATCATCATAATGTAAGACAGTAACGAACGTGCCGTGCAGTCACGTCATGTCGGGAGCGTGTTTAACACATATTACAATCATCATCATAACATGAGACAGTAACGAACGCGCAGTGAAGTCACGTCATGTTGTGAGCGTGTTTAACACATATTACAATCATCATCATAACATGAGACAGTAACGAACGCGCAGTGCAGTCACGTCATGTTGTGAGCGTGTTTAACTCATATTACAATCATCATCATAACATGAGACAGTAACGAACGCGCAGTGCAGTCACGTCATGTCGGGAGCGTGTTTAATTTATATTCAACTACTCTAGCTTACCTATTACAATCATCATCATAATATTAGCAATTAAGTTGTCCATTTCTGAACATAGGCTTAGGCCTCCTTAGATTGCCTAAAATACTGTTTAACGCTCTAGTTATAACTTTACCCAATCACGTCAATAAACGTGACAGCAATAATGTGATTTATTAAGAGTAAGTGACTTCACTAAGTTGTTCAGCCTTAATAAGAGTAATGAACGCGCAGTGCAGTCACGTCATGTCAGGAGCGTGTTTAATATCATATTACCCGCGCCTGGCTCCCACCAAATTATAATATGATAATAGCGAGATAGTACCGAGATCGGTACTTCGGTATAATGCACGCCGCAACTGGCTGAACTTTGGTATAAAGCCGTTTTTGGTAATGGGTTAGGTTGCTGCCGGAAATACTAGATGGAGTTTTGGGGAAAAATTTAGCTTTCGGTTTAAACGATTAAAAAAGTTGGCTTTTTACTTTGGATGTAGTGGTTTTTTATTTTTATTTGATTGGCAGTCTTAGCTCTACACACATTTCAGTGTGTTTATTGCGTGTATTCTCGAAAGCTAATAAACTAATTACAATAAAAACAATTAATTATAGACTTCTTTGCAGATTTCTTCTGTTTGGGAAATATTAATTTATCGATGAATTTTCTCTAGACCCAAGCCTCTGGCCAAAAATCTGATTTCAACAATTGAAATCATAATTTGGATACACTTTCAGTACATAAGAGAAAAGCAGTTATTGAAATTATGTTACCATTATAGTAAACATAAAGGTTAAGATAATGCGTGTGCAAAAGCTACACTACATAGTTGTAATAGGATAATAACAAAGTTTGTACCACAATTGAGCTGCACTTACGCGAGTTTGGAATAAAGCCAAAAGCGCTTATTTAACCAAATTTTTGTCACAATAATAATAATATAATTTGTCATTAGAGCTTGTTAATTTAACACAGAAATTTGTGTTGGATACCATTAATATTATTGTAACTTTTTGTAGAAGAAAAAGTGACAATAGAGTATCGTTAAATGCTTGCGTAGCGTCTGCACGCTGCAAAAGCTAGTCGCGTGGTCCACAAGAAACTAAGACTAGAAATCACTTAAAGACATACATAAGCCACAGTTACATGCTTATATGCAAACCTTGGCTCAGCTTAATTGCAAAATTACAGAAAGATATAAGTGATATATTATAGAACAGTGGGATTACAATAGTTAAATAATCTACAGAAAAGAATAAGCGTTGCCATTCAACGTGGCAATGCTGCCTGTCTTCTGGGCACTTTTCCAGATGACAGCGATGTGGAGGAATACTTTGACGACTAAGCACGCCTTTTTAACCGACTTCAAAAAAAGGAGGAGGTTATTATCTAATTTTATTTTGTACTTGTATTTTGTTACCTATATTGTACATTTACAGAAATATTGAAATAGTAATAACACTAATAACACACAAGTCAAAGAATCAATTAAAAATTATCTTGGTAAAGTACTAACTGTCGCCACATGAGTAAATAATTCCGTTTCTTTGCTCATGTGCTGTCGCTATGATGCCATATGATGCCTGTTGGTTTAAGAGAACAAAAAAACATTATAATAAAAGAAGTCGCTTTTCTCCTTTTTTCTCCTTAATAATCCTACGACCACGAATGCTTCAAACTGTTCGAAACGTTAGGAAAAATAAAAAACTATGAGCGATGTGTCCGTTTAATTGATTATAGAGATAGAACCATTTTGTAGAATTATCTGCATATCAATACCAATTTTATTTAATACACGTCTGATTAGTTTGATATAATTTCCGCCAATCTTGACTAGAAAAAACGCGCTCCTATTGTATCAGGAAATGCAACCAGCGGGTGACACCGGCGCGCTCCTTAGTAGGAGGCCTATTTCCTATTAACTTGTGCAAATCAATAGAACAGTTTCGTAATTGGACAGCTCGTAATTCATCTTATGCTGGATGATTACACCCAAAAAAATACAACATCATTTTAAAGTCAAAACTTCTAGATTAAAAAGACTATATCAGACTTCATAAACACGATCAAATGCAAATGTTCTGAACTTCGATGTAAGACAACTATTGCTCATTGAACTGACTTTGAATCTTCGCAGAATCCCACTTTGATAAACTCTAGCCGACAGGTAATACTAGTTGAGAAGTTAATGGTTCGTATCGACTTGACGTTCAAATTAAGATTAATTGGAATTAACACTATGTGTAAATGAATAGAGTTTAGTATATTTTGCAGTAACTATACCCACAGCTAATCTTGGTCCATGGATGGCTTACCGTTTCGTTGCACATGGAGACCTCTGCGTGCCCCGGAGAGCAAGAGGAAATGCGGGCAGAGAGACTTATGAGTATTAGATATTTGAAGAAACTATAGCTGTCAGTTTGCGAGCTCTCGGCCTCAAATAAGTACGCTAAGGACACTGCAATTCCGACTAAATAGCCTTAGTAATAAAAAATTTTAACAAAAAATTAAACCGACGAAAACAGAAACTGAAACGCGAAAAATAACTAATTATGAGTCGGCGCCAAACGAACTTTTAACAAGCAAAGTACGTGTAAGTTGCAAGTGGCCGAGCGGAGAACGCATTTTTGGAAAGTTATTGTTTATCGTTGAAAATTATTTCACGTTGTATTTGATGTGACGTTGATTTTATTATTTATTTAAAGTAATTTAATGATCTTCGTTGATTGGTTGTTTGGCGCCGACTCATAATCAGTTATTTTTCGCTTTTCAGTTTCTGTTTTCGTCGGTTCAATTTTTTGTTAAAAAGTTTTATTTTTAATTATTTTTGTGGTTAAAATCTAACTCCAGGTCTCCATTATGTCGTAGTGTCTAGAACTATATTTATGTGTGTCAAGTTTCAACAGAATCGGTTAACAGGTAAGAATTCAGTGGGTGAACAAACACTCATCCCCTGTTTTACTACCCTTAGGGGTGGATTTTGAGTTTGAAATTTTAATGGGACCAACTTTGAGATATACCCTATCCATTAAAAAAAGAATCATCAAAATCGAACAATACATAAAAAAAAATAAAAAAAATATATATACGCGTCGAATTGAGAACCTCCTCCTTTTTTTCGTCGGTTAAAAAAGCCATAATTCAAGGTTTGGGCACTCTCGACTATTTTCTCCTCCGAAACTGGACCAATTTAAAAGATATTTCATAAACTGAATAAGAAGAATATTTACTGTGTCGCTATTTTTTTCCTTTTTCAGTAATAGTTTTCTAAATGATATAAGGTCCTACATTATTAATCCGAAATATTTGAAGTGGTGCATCCACTCATCATAACAAACAACACTTACTATAGGACCAACCCTGAAAGAGCGAAAAAAAATCTGTTAGTTGGTCCCTACATTTGTGTTCACTTCAGCGACAACACAACCCCTGTCGCTGGTTCACTTAAATCGATAAAATGTAGGGAACCACCTGATGTTTTTTTTCGCGATTTCAGGGTTGGTCCCATAGTAAATGTTATTTTTTATGATGAGTAGATTCACCACTTCAAATATTTCGGATTAATAATGTAGGAGCTTATATGTTTATGTTTGCCCTATTTTTAGTATTTGTTGCTAAACAACATAGTATGTACGATAATCAGACCAAGTTTGACGCTGGTATGTATTACCGTTTTGAAGATAGAGCAGGAACAAAAACGTTGACAAAATTGCATGTTTTTCGAGGTTTCTTGTATGGGGATCCCCTTTGGTTGGGGAAAAAGTTGTTGATCCGTATCTTTTTAAGGCAAGAGTCGCTTACACAACGCTAGAACACAGTTTACCTTATTTAGTACACCTCTAATTACTGCCACTGTATTGTCAATCGTAACTCAAAGTACTAAAATCAAAAGTTGAATGCAAGAGAAAAACAGATGGTAAGAGACAATGTATTACTAAATAGAGAAATTGTCGCATTTCACTCGAGTTCTCGACTAACAAGCAAGCTGATGAAAGTAATCGAATACCAACACTAGGGCAGAGTTACAGGGAATATTCCATTTACTGCTCGTTATTCGATACTAAAGAAACATTCAGTATGAAAGGTTAACCGTATCGTGTATAGAATGTCACCATTGTGTAGGGTGATCGAGTGAAGAGGCATCTCTTTTACTTCATCGGGTTATACCATTGCAGTTGTTTTGATGTGCAATAAACTCGTATACAAAACGGGATGGTGGTTCTGCTTGCTCTGTTGAAATTAGCATTTATAAACGCAATGCAGTTGAATATCTTTGTTTGTTGCTTTTTCTTTTCAAATGTGAGTTAAGTCAGTTTTAGCGGTTTTATATGAGATAGACAATTTGTAGGAATAGCACTAACGTAGCGAATTCTATTTTATTTGGTCGATAGTACAGCTGAAATACAGCTAAGCGTCTAGGTAATTGTGCTATTTATTTTCAAAGCGATTGGCATCGACAGATTGCGTTCCCATATATCTGTCTATGGGTTATCCAACATTATTGGTCGTTAAATTATGATAGCACTGAACACAATGTTTAATTTGAACCAAATAAGCTAGCTCAGGTTGTTCAACATTTATTATTTGGCGTTGACGTGAAAAGTCATTGTCATCGGACAACCAGACGGACGGCAATTCGCCCACCACCCTTATATGGTATTATTAGCGTCAAACTGCAATGAAGAAATGGAAATGTGTGCATCGGCGACCGCAAGCCCATATTTGAATAAAAAAATTATCTATTATTTTGCGTTTATTCGAAAAATGTACTAGAATTATACACATACGCATATTATTATTCCACGCATACTATAGTCAGTCACCATTCGTGAAGACCTATTATTGGCAGATTGTATCTTATCTAACATTGTTATACTAATGTAATTGCTGTTGGTCTTCCAAATAATAAATAAATAAATAAATTTAAGTAAGGTACCTAAAAGGTTTAACGAGAGGACCAAAGTTGGTAAAAACCAGCCTCAAACAGTCGTTTGCTGCTTAATTACTGCAAGTTGAATCTCATCATAGACTAGTAGGTGTATGTATTTGGAATCTCATGAATCAAATGAATAATACCAAATTGCTTCAACTAAAATTAAAGTCTCAACTATATCATTCGTTCATTGACTTAAGACCCCATAAACCCCCATTTATCTCAAAGAACGTTTTATGTTCCTTCATGACACACATACTCGATACTTAAGATCATTGGAAAACTTGAGACTTCAGATGCCAGCACATTCAACTATATTCTATGACAAATCCTTCACAGTCCAAACTGCTCGTTTATGGAATGCGTTACCTGTGCCTATAAGACGTGCTCAGTCGCTAGCTTCTTTTAAAAAACTTGTAAAGGAACATTACCTCTCTGTATAAACTGTTATTTTAGTGAGATGTTGCTACACTGGTATATACACGTATTTTATTTTGTTATTTATTAAAGAATATTAATTATTGTTACATTTGTATATATTGTATATATTTGGTATATATTTATGTATATATATTAGAATTTATTTTATATATTTATACATGTAATATTTTCTATGGTAGGTAAATATTTATTTATTTATTATATTAAATATTAGTAAATTTTTTGAAAGTGCACCACGTACTGCCCCCATCTATTTTTCACGTGTTCCTTGTCCATCCAAAGGGTGTCTGGCAGTGGCGTGCATTGCATATAGGCAATTAGGCAATACCCAGTGCCTTCCTCATTCAAACTCAACAGTGGTGTAAGTTATTATATTTTTTTCAAAGTACGATGATTCTTTATCCTTTATTAAACCTATTAATGCTGAATAAATCTTCCTACATAAAAAAATCAATAACTTACACCAAAAATAAATTCAAGTGAAGTAGGCCACTGCACGCCACTGGTGTCTGGAAGATATCGCTATTAGCGATAAGACCGCCAATGTACCCTTATTTTACGTGTTAGTCCTAAGTTTAATAATGTTAATGGTGTACAATAAAGAATATTCTATCTATCTATCTTAAGAATGTCGCCAACCAATTGAGTGGCTCAAAGTCACTCAAAGGGCAATGGAGAGGGCTATGCTCGGAGTGTCCCTGCGTGATCGAATCAGAAATGAGGAGATTCGCAGGAGAACGAAAGTAACCGACATAGCCCGAAGAATTGCCAAACTTAAGTGGCAGTGGGCGGGGCACATTGCTCGCAGAACGGATGGCCGATGGGGCAGTAAAGTTCTGGAGTGGCGACCGCGTACTGGAAGGCGCAGCGTGGGTAGGCCCCCCACAAGGTGGACCGACGACCTGGTGAAGGTCGCGGGAATCCGCTGGATGCGGAAGGCACAGGACCGGTCGTTGTGGCGATGCTTGGGGGAGGCCTACGTCCAGCAGTGGACGTCTTTCGGCTGAAATGATGATGATGATGAATTGAGTGATTTGCAGACTTCATTCCTCTTACCATCATTCAATATTCCACCTTACACCTTGCAATATAAAGTATGAAATCCAATAACAATACAACTCAACACATGCTTAGAAGCAATAAGTCTTTATTGAGTCCGTAGATGTCACGTTTAGCAATAGGTACTGGTAAACTATGCCGATACTGGGAATTAATTGCAGTAGTTACCAATATTGTACGCAAGATACCGTTTGTTACACGTTTGTACATAGTTGTAGGTACTTGGATCAAGGGAATATCGAATGGTATGAATGCCAACAATCCGATAGTTGACTACTATTAAAAATGACCAAAAATGTTATATTATTCAAAAGGAGGTACAGAAAAGATAACATTGTTGAAAAAATTAACAAAATCCATGAAAAAATTGAAGAGATACACGCATTTTAAGTTTTCGGAGGTGGTCTTTTCCGTCCTTGTCGTGCGAAACGGACATTGTACAGAGAGATGTCAAGTTACTATGAAGGTTTTGAACAATGACGTCATTGTTTGATAGTGCTGTCTCTGTCTAATGAACAAACTTAAATCGCTTATAAGTTGGACATTTTATGGAATATTTTATTGGTTTTTTCGCTGTTGCTTATTTTTTTTAAACAGTTTCGAGTTTTCTAATAAAAATGAATAAAAAAGAATTGTCACCTTCCCTATTGGCTGGAGTGAAGTGGTAGTGGTAGCAAGTGCAGCTACCAAACGTGTGGGCCTCGGTTTGGTGCCAGGTCGGACGTAGTTTTGGTATTTTTTGTACCTAAATAAATTGCACCCTATAATTTATTTTAAGTTCGCCTAAAACGCTGGTACATGTAGGTACAGCTTTTGATGCAGATTGCATTTTTTTTATTATTCTTTCAGAAAGCACTTGCAGGCTGCCTTCTGAAATATACTGCCAATTGTATTGATACCAATAACTCCATAAATTCAAATAATTACTTTCCAACAAGTTTACTCATATTTATTTAGAATACTTCCTAGTAATTAAATCAAAAAATATTGATGGCATTTTAGCTTCGAGAGTGATATCTGGTCACGTTATATGACACTAACACTAACCAAATAAAATTAATAAAATAATCTCCAATATAACATAATCCTCAACCTAAGTCTGCTAATTTGATATCGCAAATTCTCTTGTTTGTCTAAATAGGCGGGCGGATAGACTAATTACTGTGTTTAAAACAGAACCTAGGCTGTAAAGCCTATTATTTTCCGTAAACTATCCATTATAGGCTATGAGAATTCGTCAGATGGTAGTTTACTAGTAAATACTGTCTGGTTACCTTGTTTACAAATAAAGGGAATGGGGCAATAGACAGCAATTAGAAGCGTTTTTGTAGGCAGGTGTGTCTATGGCTTGCTAATGAGTTTGTGAGCAAGCAGAGACATGACATTTACCGCCCTGTGAGCAAGTGATTCGAACAAAAGAACAAAACAATCTAGATAATCTGTGTTATTAGGATTGGTGACGTCAAAAACAAAAAATATGTAAATTGACATTTAGAGTTCTGAAACGTAGTTGGTACCTGTTATCTTGAAAATTCCTTTTTTTTTTTTTTTTTTTTTTTTAATTTATTCATGACCTGACCATGATGGATACATGTCCTTCAGTCGTAATCATTGAACATATTATGCTTGTATCCTAGTAAAGTGATGGAAACTTGACTAGGTTTCTGAGGGGATGATGAGATAATATGAAAGTCATGTTTTTCAACTTTGTACCATTTATCCACACTTGTACACGTTAACGAGCACTTAACATTTAATAATCCACCATTATTACACGTTAACACTCGAAGAAACACAAATTTTGGAAAATAATAAAAAATCCACAACACGATCTTTACGAATTTTCCCGCCAACCCCCTTGAAAATTCCTTAGCATTTAGTATTGCTATCATTTAAAATTATACGATCAATAAAATACCAAACGTTATCAAAGTAAGACGGTAGAATGGAAATTATTCCCAAATAACACGCCAGTCTAAAATAAAACCATACATTTCCGCTGTCTGAACGGCAAAACGCAACATTTTCCGTGAAACACCATTTTGAGGATAGAAATAACAAAAATATGTATTCAGAATGTCAAGCGTTCATCATGTTGATTGACGGTAGTATAATACGGGGAACTAACTTGAGTAAATATTATATTTTCACAAATATTTTCCTTAAAAGCTTCGGTAACGTATACGATGAAAAACAACTTCCTTTGAGGTAACAATACATTTAAAAGTAAGGAGTTCATTATAATTATATGAATCAATTTAAATATAACTACGTTAATGTAATGCAACGCATAAGTCACACAATAATCGAATTTGTTTGATTACAACATTTTATTGCTTATGGAATAAAAGCAATTGTATTTTTTTTTAAATTGCAATATAAAATTTTGAATATCGTTCGCTGTCACAACAATATGGCAGCTGCAGTGAACTGTCAAAAAGCGCGCGAGATGAATGCCAGCCGATACATGGCATGTGCCCGGAATGATTTGTGGCGTGCTCGCAAAATATGAACGCAACCGTGCTAAAAATATTGATTTATTTTCAGCCTATTCAGCATTCTCATATATAAAATAAAATCTCATGCTGAACATCATTCATGCCATGGCCGACAACGGAAAACATAAACATTGAGCAAAATTTTTGTTTTATTAAATATATTTTCGTAAATTAAGTTTGTAAGGATAAATAGTTTGCCAGAATTTTAATTACAAACTGTTGATAATTACTTTAGACAGGCTGTTTTCTAAAGTTTTTAATAGCCACATTTAGTTAGCAGTTGAATAAATGCTGTATCAAATTTTTACGTTGATGAAAAGTCGATCAAGATAAACGGACTTGTTGATAAACTTAAACTATAAGGCCTTACCACAAAGTTTAATGCTACGTCAAATTATTAAGATAACGCAAAAACAGAGCAAGTTTTGATTTAATATTATAGTGTTGTACAAAAAGAAACAGGGTTTTAGATTATTGCCACCATAAAAAAAAGGCGATAAAATTTAACCCCAAACCAAAAAAGCTGACCGCAAAGAGATCTCCTCAATTTTCCTCTTCCTTTTATCCATAAAATTGTATTCTGCCTGACGTACAAACACAACATATGACCACATATGACATTGTATAAAAAAAGTAAATCCGTGAGTTGAGGTGACGTCGTGAGTGACCTGTGAGGGGATTACACCTGTAAGCCTCTCAAGTATCGCGGCTTCAAAGCGGAGACTTACGAACCTCTTGCGAAGGTTTTACAAGCTCTACAGATAATATATATAATTATTATAGTGTATTATTTTAAGAGAAAATTAACTAATGTGGTGGATTATGAGATGTTCTGGACGGTGTTCAAAGACTTGGTATATTGAGAACATGTAAGGCGATGTTTTGGCTAATTAAATATATATGGGGAAAATTCTTATTCATAAGAACGACATATATATTCATTAGTATTTAAAAGTGGGCGGGGCACATTGCTCGCAGAACGGATGGCCAATGGGGCAGTAAAGTTCTGGAGTGGCGGCCGCGTACTGGAAGGCGCAGCGTGGTTAGGCCCTCCACAAGGTGGACCGACGACCTGGTGAAGGTCGCGGGTATCCGTTGGATGCGGAAAGCGCAGGACCGGTTGTTCTGGTGATGCTTGGGGGAGGCCTATGTCCAGCAGTGGACGTCTTTCGGCTGAAATGATGATGATGATGATTATGATGATGATGAACTACAGTATCTTCTCTAATGTTCAGTATCTAATTTATTACTTTAAATGAAATTATGAGTATTTAAAAGCAAGCATCCGTACCTAATTGTAAGCATTCTACCTAATTATTACGTCTGCAGTATAGTAATATAATACAACCCATTTTTTCGGTTAATAGTAGCGGATAAACGGTTTTTTTTACCCAAGCCATACAACTGGTTATGCATTTGGGGTAAGAGGTGTTTTCGGCTTAATTGAGTATCTGTTACCATTTAAAAACATTTTTTTGCATAAAACAAACAAACTGACAAGTAAAGTCTATCCTGGCAACATTTACGTTTACACAATAGTGAGGGTTGGCGGGAAAATTCGTAAAGATCGTGTTGTAGATTTTTTATTATTTTCCAAAATTTGTGTTTCTTCGAGTGTTAATGTGTAATAATGGTGGATTATTAAATGTTAAGTGCTCGTTAACGTGTACAAGTGTGGGTAAATGGTACAAAGTTGAAAAACATGACTTTCGTATTATCTCATCATCCCCTCAGAAACCTAGTAAAGTTTCCATCACTTTACTAGGATACAAGTATAATATGTTCAATGATTACGACTGAAGGACAAGGATCCATGGTCATGAATAAATTAAAAAAAAAAAAAAACACAATAGTGACAAACGTCACAAAACTACAACTTTCATTATTTTACATTTAAAAAGTAACGTGGCACAAAGCGAATCGCTTTGAAAAACAACAGAGTCAAAACTGTAGAGAACAGTTTCCGTGCAGGGTAGTGAGGAGCCAAGGGAAATACACTTGATTGCACCCGCTCGCCAACGCACACACGATGCATTTTGATTTCAACTCACTTCTTATTTATAGGAACTCACTTCAGTCAGGAATGATTATTTTGTGTGTAAAATTGTTTGCTTTATTTTTTGAGTAATGAGCATTGACACACAAACATGAAATCGCAAAAAAAACTGCTGCACCCTACATTTTGTCGATTGATGTGAACACAAATCTAAGGATTAGCTCAATTCAATTTCAATTTATTATTTTATAATTAATGAGACTAAAGTATTTATTTATAAATATTAATAACTAATTTTAAGCTTAAAATTAAAACAAAGTGACTTCAAATAACACAGTAGCAAGAACAGTAGTTGTACTCTTTTCCTAAAACATTTTTTATTGGAAATCGAGAAGCAGACTGAAGTCTATTTTTTCTCTTTCTTGATTAGCTGATATTTTTTTCGTAATTTCAGGGTTGGTCTCATAGTCAAAGTTGTTCATAATGATGAGTACAATGACTCCTTAAGAGGTTTAGTATAAACGAAGAATAAGGTTGTATATTCTATTTTAACTTCTTTTTATACCGGGAAGATGAACAGTTCCCGAAAGATGCGCGATAAAGGACTTTCACGCAGGCGAAGCTGAGGGCATAGGCTAGTTATTAATATGTAATAACGTACAAATTAACAAAACAAACAAAACAGACATCCGATTTTCAGGATCCTTCCATCTAAAAAAAACTGGAGTCAACTTACAATGTCATACACATTAGGCACAATCGGAAATATTTCCGATTAAACCACCACTAAGGCTAAAATCGCTTGGACTCAATGTTCGATGGCAGCGGTTGGTACGTGTAATGTAGTAGGATTTGTTCAAAGGATTTTGTCGACAAAATGTACCACCGCTAGATATCGTGAACGTACATACTCCAAGTGAATCAGGAACCGTAACGGTGGCAGGAGCTTGCACAACCACAGTGCATATTAACAGGTGCGCACTGCGCATGCGCATCAAACACAGTGACACGCCACACGCCTCACGCCACACGCCAACATGATTCGCAACATTGCTGTGAGTATGCACTGTTTGGTTGTTTTTTTTTATTAGTGAAGGATTTATTAGTATTTATGTTTTACTCAAATTAAAAATGTAAAGAAGAAGTAAGTTATAATATAAGAAGTAAATTATTTTAATCTACCGTACAATTTTTATTAATTAAAATCGTTTCGATGCACGCAGTAATCACTCACAATGAGTGCATCGAAACGACGCTTTAGTCTTCCTGCGACCACGAACGCTGCAAAGCTTTCGAAACGTCAGTAAAACCAATTAAAATAATATACGCGATGTACGGTTAGACTTGTTTTATTATAATGTGTAGTGATCGCGAAAACCTAAGAAATTATTAAGAAGTAAATTTTTTTTAAAGTTTTGTTTAAGAAGTAAGCTTTTACTTTTTTCCTACGAACTGCATATTCTTGCATTATCATTGTCATGTGCTTAATTTTGCATGCAAGATTTTGAGCCTGTTCGGATAATAAGTACTAATGTCAAACTGATTTGCAAGTTGTTTTAGCAGACAGATATACATCGAAGCAAGTTAAACAAAGCTTTTTTTTTATTTATTTAAAAAAAAATTGATAGCTTTTTTCTATACCTATGTGTGTGTGCAAAATATTCCCCGATTTGATTAGATTAAACCCATTTCCAGAATTCTCGTAAAGTTGAAAAGCTATACTAATGCTCTTGGGCATAGGCCACTATTTTTCCTGGATATTCAATAAGTTTTTCCGGGAAAATCCTAGCCATATCCATTATAAAACAGCATTTTTTCCGAGAAAATCCGAGTGGTGCCATAAGGGGCCTATACTCGTTGGTATATCGGATAAAAAGTTAGGTACCTGCCTCAGACCAACAAAGTTTTTTGTTGGTCTGAGGTACCAGCAATTTTTTATGTGTTTCCGTATATCCACAACGAGCAGGTATCAGAAATGCATGGTCGTATTTTTAGAGCTCATTCAGGTAATGCAATTAAACAACTTTTACTATTATGAGACCAGCAGCTGAAAAAGCGAAAAATGAATCAGCTGTTCTACACATTTTATCGAGCGATATTGATGATTTTGTTGGGAACCACTGATTTACTAAAAAAAAAAAGATTTATTTCTGTCTTTTTATTTTATTTTGTATGTCCAATGCCACTGGGTAATAAAATATAAGTATTTGCTGGACAAGCGTATGCCATCGTAGACCGCACATCGCTTGACATCATCAAGTGAGGTAGCGATCAAACGCAAACCCACTAAAGCGTGTGCTACACCGTGAGCAACCAGCCTCCCCACCAAGGTGACCTTGGTAGGAGGTTTGTCGCTGACAGCCGCCGTAAGACAAAACTTGATGACAAAAAGTGGTTTGTTTGACCTTAGTGACAAGGTAACCTTGGTGGGGAGGCTGGTTTGTCACATGCAGACGCTTAAGTATTAAAAATATACTTACTATATAATACTTATTTTACTAAACTTTTTCGTCCCAAACATACCAACAAAAAAAGTATTTCATGTAAATGTATGTAATTCACGGCGTGCGTTAGCTAGAAAAATACTACCATTCTTTACAAATATTTTTTTGGGGGTTTATAACTATTTTACATACAGTTTACATACATAATGTAGTTGCAGATGTTGAAAAAAATTCGATTAGCCATTGAAATAACTAAAACCTTGAATACCTATTTTGGGATAAATGTGCTACAAAATATATTATTGAACAATAAATTGTGTATTTTCCAAAAGAGGCTAAGATATTATAATGTGTGAGACGTCTTTGGGTTGTTTAATCAAAAGTTGCCTTAAGATATCTTGCCTCAAAATTTATATGAACTTATGCAACATATGTATATAATTTAATCTGTATTAACAAGGTGTGATGGACGTTGATGAACACAGAAAGGAGTGACAGTGAAAAGTTGACAGTTTGAGTCGGAAGACCTCATTAAGTTATTGTATTGCTAAACAGACTTAGCTTATTTAGTTACATTTCATAACTGATAATATATCATGTACTACAAATGACACATAAGCGAGGTGGAGCACACACTAGTGTGACAATGCGTGTCATAAGTTAAATCGAATAAATTCGTGATATACATATTATGTCACATTAGTGATGATCGTGTAAGCGATCGTCTACTTTTTTGAAAAAAAGAAAAGAAAGAAAAAAAAATAGTTTATCGTCACAGTTAACGACGCGTAATATTTAAACAACAGTGATAAACACAAGCAGGCAACTAATAGGTGGGGTTACATAGAAAGTAAAACAAAAAAACATATAGGTAAAAAATTAAGAAAGGACAGTCGATGTAAAATATAAGAAAAGTATAGTTACCCGCATTATAGTGGCAACACCCGAGTCTGAAAGCCGCCCTAGCCGCGACAATGAGGTTCCCACTCAGCATGTTGCTGTGTAACAGAGCAAGCCACTACACAGCGCAGATTTCATATTTTTGTTTTTAGTTTTTTTTTTGCGCTTTTCTTTACATGTGACTTTGTGTTTTCAGTTGACCCTGGCCGTAGTGGTTGCAAGCCATATGTGCTTAGCGAACCCCGTACCAGAACCGGATCCTTCTGGTCACGGAACGCAGTAAGTAACTACGTTTTTTTCTACAATAGAGAATTTAAAATATTAAACCAGTTTTGTTAAAATGCTGTGGACAACAAAAACTGATTTCGTAATTTCATTCTAATAATTACATTACATTAATAATTTATTTATATGAATGCATTTTAAACCAAAGTTTTGCCTATGTCAAAAAAATCTTGTAGTATTAGGTTGATCCTGTAAAATAAAATATCATTAAAGGCGACAAGCAGCCCATTTTCCGGTGCATCAATAACAACATAAATACAGAGATTACCTATTCGTTGGCCAAACTTGATGCTTAAGGTCCTCAACATTAATTGAACCCAATTATGCCAAAACGTACCAACTCACAAATTGACAAAAAAAAACTTTCAATGACACCAAACGGAATCAGAATATGGTATTCATAAAAACAGCCCAATGTGTATTGGTTGGTTCACTCATATTTACCAAAAGCAATCACAACACACATAGGACGGGTGCGGGTCCGACTCGCGCCAGCGTTTCATGTGTTGTCCTCCTTATGAAAACAGGTTATTAGACCCGCGGTACTAAACCCGACCCGCGACTGATCCACACCTTTGCTATGTGTGTTTTGCGCTTAAACGTGATTTTTTTCGAAATTATTATCATGCATTTGGTCCATTTTAGCATAACTATGGGTCCAATTTCAGTAGTAAAGTGGACCATTACCATTTTAGTAGAAGAAGTTAACGATCTGATACAATATTTAGAAATAGCCCAAAAGCTACCCAATAATGAACCAAAGGAAAAACTAGCTAAAATAAATACCTCATTTCCTATACATATAATTCTTGCTCCACGTAATTATTCCCTCGCAGATTTCGTATCTTCGTGATAATAAATACAGATAATATCTAACGCTGTCTATCCATCAGATTTATTGCTAACTTAGCTGTTAATGGCAGATGCGACATGAGTTATGTACTGCTGGTCGTGGTGATAATGTATGTTTATATGAAGTTTATATGCTTAGCTTAACCTTGGTGGTGACGTCATAATAGTACATAATGTAGATGTTGACTATTAAAAGAATTATGGAAATAGGGGCTCAAAATCTTGCATCTTTCTTTAAGACGCTGACAACAGCCAAATACCCCAAATAGGCTTCTTTTAAAAACATTTTCAGCTATATCTATTCAGTTTGTGGCAGAAAAAAAAAATGTTAATCTTAATCGTATTTTCTAAAACTCCGTTGTGCCAATAACACGTTTTTTTGAAGTTTTCTCGATAGAAAAGAATTGTAAACTAACCTCTTAAAACATGCTTTAAAGCAAACAATCTCTATTATTTACCAAATATTATAACTGAAATTAAGAAAACATTTAAGAAAGACAATAATATAAAACATAGTTGTTTCTGTCACATAAGCTTTTAGTTTTTTATTAAAAATATATATTGTTAATTTTTATTCAAGTTGAGCGGCGCACCCTCATATTATTCTGAGGCCGCACCCGACGTCCCACCGCTCGTTGCCTCTCTTTCAGTTCTGTACAAAACGACAGTGACCGCAAAGGTCTGATTTTTTAGGTGTTGTCAGCCTCTTAATTTATCATTCGTTGGATTTGTTTCCATCTCAGTAAACTATTACCGCTATTAACAAAGTGTAATAATTTTGCTTTTATAATTCATCTTCGGTTTCACCAAATGTTACCACTAGTAACACTTGGTAAAACCAAAGATGAATTATTAAAGCATAATTGTGGTCATTGAGAATTTGTTTGAACTGAAAATTCACAATATCGTATCTACTTCTCCGCCAAATAGT
This sequence comes from Asteroscopus sphinx, assembly GCA_949699075.1. Taxonomy (NCBI): domain Eukaryota; kingdom Metazoa; phylum Arthropoda; class Insecta; order Lepidoptera; family Noctuidae; genus Asteroscopus; species Asteroscopus sphinx. The sequence continues at coordinate 11,077,550 of OX453017.1, forward strand.
GATACTTGCATTGCTGTGTTTCGGTCTGAAGGGTACGGGTGCCGGTAAAATTACAATCACATGAGACTTTCCATCTTCATGTCTAAGTGTGGCGAACCGATTTGTGGTACCATTTAGGTAACAGCCTAGGTGGTATTGAAATTGTTATGGGCAAAGGTAACCGCTTAACATCAGGTGGGACTTTAGCTCGTTTCGCCATCCTATATCATAAAAAAAAAATGCAGATCGATGAAGGAAATTCCTGAAGGTTTTAATTATATTCCGTGCGGTGCTAGACACAAAGATTTTTTTATTTTTTTTACTGTAAATTACCTTTAAGATACTTTATTTGAATTGCAATCTAGCCATGAGGCTAATAAGTAATTTAATTTTAACCTAAATTGCTACACAAAGAATAGCATCACTCCATCTCTTCTTGTAAGTGTCGTAAAAGGTGACTCAGGGGTTCACCAGAGGATGGGCAGCAGCATTCTCTGAGTATTTATTCAACCAACTGCAGGCCTATATCCGGTAGTAGACGTTTTTCGACTGAAATCATGATGATGATGATTTTATTATATATATATATATATTTGATTATTTTATAGGTAAAAGAAGATAAGTTTCCGTAAAGTTTTCACGACTGTTTTTACAAAACATCCATTTGTATCCATCTTAACTTAGAATGAAAATACCTACATGAGGAAATAATGCTTTGCGTAAAAGTTGATGATTCCCAAATCCCAGTGCAATCGGTGATTCTCGCGTCGTAAACATTATCTCGAACTCGACATAATGTCGAAACAAGATGCCGAATGTCAATTGAAAATTAATTTTCGTATTCTCAGAATGTCACGTTAGAGATATGTCTACGCCTAGCCTCTAAATACAAAGAGCGGTACACAGCGGTTGACATTACCGGCGACATTTTTCGTAGCGATTTAAAATTAGAGATCATCTCGAATTAGACATTTATCTCTATAACGCGAGAATTAGGGCCCTGGTCTTTTAGTATATTACGATTATCTTGTTTTTCGTTCAACAAAATTATAATGTTGTATTTTAACCATTCAGCGTGCAGTAAAAAATCTAGACTATAGACGCCTTTGAGTCTCTCGGGAGCTTATATAATCAGCACATTACTGTCCCACTGCTGGACACGGGCCTCTTCTCAGTATAAGAAGAGTTCAGGCTTTATAACACAAAGCTGGCTTAGTGTGGCGAACTTCACAAACAATTTAGAGAACTGTATGGAGCACTCTCAGGTGTGCAGGTTTCCTCACGATGTTTTCCTTCACCATTAAAGCGAGTGATAATCAAATTATGATTCACACATGAATTCGAAGACAGAGGTGCGGGGCGGGTTCGAACTCAGATCCTCCTGCATGGAAGACAAACATTCAACTCCTAGGCTATCATTGATCTCGGTTGCTTAATGAATTAATGAATTTTCTTTTTGTTTCAGTATGAGAATTCACGTGCCGTATAAAGTCCATACAATGCACCACCATCATACCCAAACAGTACCAGTGATTAAACACGTGCCTATCATCAAGACGGTACCAGTCATCAAAGAAGTACCGATAATCAAACATTACCCGGTCATACAAACTGTACACGTACCTGTGGTGAAAACTGTACACGTTGAGAAACCGGTATTTGTGCCCGTTAAGGAACATTTTTCCTTCTCTTCTTGGCATTGATGGGTTGAGTCGATTTGGTTGTGGAAATAATGGTGATTTAATATTAAATTCACGAAATTTTAGTGAAAATTAAGGCCTCCCACAGATTACAGACTTTTCATTGGCCGATATTTTAGTCGGGTTCTTATCAATATGGGGCACGGGGACATGCCGGAGAACGGGTGAAACAATGTTGTTTTCCCGGGACTCGCCAAAGGCGTAGCACTAGAGGGCAACGGCGCGGTCCATTGGAGTTCCCGGAGCTCCTCTAATCTGTGCTGAGGATGGCCACCGTGTGGTTTTGATCGGTAGGAGTCCAACATATCCCACCACTTTCCCCAGACTGATGATATCTATGAGGACTTTTACCCAAAAACAAAAAATGGTACTCCGATAGACCCGATTTCCCATTCCCATACATAAATTATATCACCAACTACAGGCAGTTGGTCAGTAGTCGAGGGAGTTATAAATGCTGTAAATAAATAGAATCATGGTTAAATTAACAGTGATATTATAGTCTTCCTTGAACCCCAGGACTACTATATGGATATTTAAAATAATTATCTGTTCATATTTTGTTTATGATTAAAATATTTCTTTTAATCTGCAATTTTATTGCAGTTAACGTTTATTTGGAGACCTATGTTAGGCCATGGATTATGATCATCTTCGATTTGATTCTATAATTATTTAAAATGAAGTAGTAGACTTAAGACTATTTCTTGGGTTTAAAACCGCTAGTGTATATGTACAGTCGAACAATCGGAATTATGACCCACTCAGCCGATAATTCGTATGAAATTGTCAAAACAGTAAAATTTTCTTCTTATTACCATCGTGCTGCACTTAGGACATTTTGAATATTAAAGAAACTGCTTTAATACGGATCAGAGGTCTATGCAATTTTGAGCTTTATTATGAATGCAATAGATTAATAATTGGATAAAAAATAACGTGTTTGATAAAACTGGAACTATGTTTTGAATTCCGAATTAACTGTCGTTCCGCATAGATTAATTTCGAAATTCGACCTAATTGTATAAGAATGTTTGTAGATTATTAAGCTTATGGTGGGTCAGGATTTCGTTTGGTCGAGTGTACTTATATTGTGACACTAAAAATTACCTTATTACCGTAGGTATGTACTCAACGTACACACATGCTAGCCTCTGTTTACTAACATGTTGTTATTTGAAACGTCTGAACAATCAAGTCAAGTAATTCGTTAGTCAATAGTCGTACAGTTTACATTCTTAAAGTCACTAAATCTTGGCTAACGAATTCTCGCTCTAAAAACTCTGTAAATTGAGTTTTAGACTATAACTCCACAAATTAGCATGCTGAAATGTTATTCACAATAAAATTAATTAAAATAAGGGCAGTTAATGAAGAGCACTAGTGTGTAACGACATTAAAAATGTCGGCAGGTAACAAATGGGTTTAATTAACTGCCCGCGTTACTTGCAATTGTGAACCACCATTTTAATTGAACGAATGAACCAGCGAACGAATGAGCTATCGGAATGATTACGAACGTAAATAATGTGAGCATTAGCGCTCATATTCGATTGTCTGTCGTTCGATATTCGAATATTTGCACTGAAATATAATTTGTTTGTGTTTATGCATGAACACTACCCCCTTCACCCCCCAGACCGCAGACTTTTAGGCGCTCCACAGACGGATTTCCGAGTTGCGGCAACAGGCAACTCGCAATTACTAGCTGTTTATGACGTTTTCTTATAATTTTAAGAATCTGCGCAGAGATAACAACTCTAGTTGCGAGGTTTGGTGATCGAGAACAGTTTTCGGTTGCTGCACTCGGTGACAAAATCAATTCTAAATTGCCGCAACTAGCAACTGCCTTTGTACCAGTTGTGTCAAGTTGCTGGTTTCCGAAACGCGCCGAGCAACTTCAGTCTCTCCCTGCAGAGTCAGTACTTTTATTTAAAATATATAAAATTGCGGTAACCGTAAGCTGGACCTTTTTGTTGCTGCAACTACCAACCTTTAACGGTAACATAAACTTCAACTAAAGTTGCCCGTATGCAGAGTGCCTTAATCGACCGAACTTTATTCGGGATCTTAATCGCCAGTCTGCCAGTTAATGCGCCAGTCTGGCAGATCAAATTTCCCATACAAATGATATCACCGAACTATCGACCGTCAATTTATTTACGCCAAAAATTCATATATTATCTATCCACGATTTGCCCTTCTAGAGATAGAAATTTGACATAAGCTCCATACATTTTATGTCAAATTTCTATCTCTAGTAGGGAAAATCGTGGATAGATAGATTATTATGAATTTTGGCCGTTAGTCTGTTATCTGCAGGGGTTCTAAAAATGCACAACCTTATTATATTTGCTATGCAAATGCATGTCAATCTGTATTCAAGTCTGTATTGAGTATGTTTATAGTTTGGTGAAAAGCAATTGAAAATGTATATAGTATATAGTTTGGTGAAAAGCAATTGAAAATGTATAAGTAACTAAAATTGTTTCTTGTTGTCAGTCTATTTATACGTGAAATTGTAGTGGTTACACTTTTATAGAAATGATTATGCTTTTCCAATTTAATTGGTTATATTGTACGTATAATCTGCGATTAATCGTTAATTGCGTATCTAGTCAGGAAATTTTTGTGTTCACGAATATGTATAACAAACCACAAGATTATAATAAAACAATTTTATCCGGATTAAAATTGGTTTTCCTGACGTTTAGAAAGCTTATTAATATATGCGATGCAATCCGGTTAAACTTGTTTTATTATAATGTGTAGTGATCACGAAAACCTTCGAATTTATTTAACCACAAGATTTAAACAATGTACCTAAAAACGATGAATCAGCACTGATATGTTTATAAACTGTAGCATCAGAAGCACTTTTCTTTTGTGTTCATTTTAACTGAAATATTTTATTGTAAGAAAATATATTGTCACCATTATTTCTAGAACCGTCAATATACCCAAATATAACTATGTAAGTTCGTTGTAAATACTCGAAAATATTCATGTTATTCACACAATGAGATTTTACACGTACTTCTGTGATATGATAATAAAGTGTAAAACTTTTTAGAGTATATTTTCATTAATAACTAACCAATACCCTTTATCCTTTCGTAACTGAGAGATATCATCATACTTAATTATATACTACAAAGATTCTCATGATTATAGCGGACATTGAACGGCTACAATTATTTACAGTCACAGGGGCTATAACAATAAATAAAACGAATAAATTACGATCATTTGATTTCTTATATTTATTCATGAAAAATGCAGCTGAAAAACAATGCAATGCACATTTAGAACATACTAGAGGTTACCCACGGCGCCGCTCGCGTGGATGTGTTCTATCGCGAATTAAAGTAGCTTAGTTTTTCTCCGGGTTCCAGACTATCTCTGTACCAAGTTTTATCAAAATGGGATCCACGTTTCAGGCGTAAAAAGATAACAAACAGAGTTCGAGTTCGAAACGAGTGCTCTTCGAGGCACGGAGGGGTCTCGATGTGTGTATTTATCTACCAAAAATATATTAGATGGTTTCCAGAGAAAGATAAGGTATACCTAGCTCTTTTGTGAAAGAGCTCGTCCGGGGAAGTACTACCACCGTACTTACTTCTCCGCCAAATAGTGATGCTTGCATTGCTGTGTTTCGGTCTGAAGGGTACGGGTGCCGGTGAAATTACAATCACATGAGACTTTCCATCTTCATGTCTCAGTTTGGCGAACCGACTTGCGGTACCATTTAGGCATGAGCCTAGGTGGTATTGAAGTTGTTATGGGCAAAGGTAACCGCTTAACATCAGGTGTGCCTTTAGCTCGTTTCGCCATCCTATACTATAAAAATAAAAAAAACCCGATGCAACCTTCATATTCAAATTCTTCAACCCAAGCAAACCCAAGCAATATTGTAGATCAAATCTACAATGAAAATTTTAATAAGCGTTGCAACCAAACTGTCATTTTAAAAGTCGATTTCAAATTAATTGATTTTGAAATGATTTTAAATCCAAATGAATTCGATTACTCAATTCTTATCTGAAAATACGTCAAATGCATTATCATACAAAAGCAAAAAAAACCGCAACGCAATGCATTTACCCACTTATTGTTTCACGCAAAATTAATTCTTTTCGCGAACTCATGTACACTTTTTACTGATAATTTCGCTCGTGTATACGACCCTTGACTGCGATGATAACATGTCAGGTCGTATTGAGATGGCAATTTAAATGGAAACTCGCTGAACAATGGCGTTAATGTTGCCAGTTAAAAAGATAATGTGATTTAAAATTATGTTGGATATATTTTGTGTTTGATGCATGTTTCGCTAGTTATTTTTTTTCATGTATACTTTCTAAGCATTTCCTAATACAGATTACTCAAAAGGCTACACAGCTCTTTAATCCATAATGTGTCAAGTTCTTAAATTTACACTTGTAAAAACAGCTTCCTAAGTGTAATTTGACCCCGTAGTTTTCTAACCGAATCTTGAATTTTGTAAAGTCGACCATTTTACGAGAACTTATATCTGGAGAAAATAAAAAAAGAACTTTGTATCAGACAGAGCATAAAAGAATCATGACGAGTTTTGTACAAAAAAAAACGAGTGTGCTTTAGAGCACACGACTGAAGTAAAACTTCACTAACTTATATCTCCCTCAATACTATTTCAGTGAGAACAAAGCAAAGTAATGGCGGCGCGGGCGCGTACGTCTGCTGGCGCTGTGTGGTGGCCGACCGTCGCGCGCGCCCCGTTCCCCGCGTCCCGCACTACCCCCTCCGTTCGTCGCACTTTTCGTAACGCATTTACCAGCTTACTCCCCAAGTCAAGCGTGCGTAATGAAGTTTTACTTCAAAAATAGATTTATACAGAAGTTGGAATAGTTTTAATATTGATACCTAAAGAATACCTTTCGGCAATTAAAATATTTTTAGAACCCCGGAAAAAATTATAATATTTCAAAGTAAATGATTAGAAATTGAGCTAATTTCTGAACGCGTCAAACAGCCAACTATGAATTTAGTAATTTCTAAAATAAGCTCAATGATAACAAAGGAGTGATAAATTATATTAAATATTTATTGCGGGGTTTAAAAAATATTTTAAACGCTGAAAATTATACTTTGGAAACCAATGATCAATAGTAAAACTATAGCAACTTTTCGTAAAATCTTAATTTTTTGTACGAATCAAGCAACGTATGGATCCATTTGGGGGAGGCCTCTGTCCAGCAGTGGACGTTTTTCGGCTGCAATGATAATGATGATGATGATGGATCTCGCCATGATTCTTTGACACATTCCACGAAAAGCAACTAAAACAATAATTATAGAACCTCCGCTTTTCCGAAAAGCACAGATCCATGTGGGTTTTGTTGCTCTTCATGAAAAAGGTACTAAAAAGTGTAACATTACAAATACGTACAATTTTTTAGTTAGCTCTTTGTCATCCAGGACCTGAAAAGTCCATTAAAATGCCAACAAAGCAAATAAAGATCATTTCAAATAATCTGAATTTATATTACCGTACATAATGAGCTTACACTGACAAAGTAATAAATAAGGCTAATTAAAACACGCTAAAATTATTTCGATTCGATCATATTGGCGAATTATCTGACCGCGGCATTAGCGCGGTTAAATTTAGTTAGATTAAAGGCAGTGGGAATATGGGTATTAATGAACCACGGATTTGAACGCGATTTTGTTAGTTTAAATATTAAGATACAATTAATGGTGAGTGAGTGTGGCGATGCTTGGGGGAGGCCTATGTCCAGCAGTGGACGTCTTTCGGCTGAAATGATGATGATAATGAATGGTGAGTTACCCAATATGTAGCATGATTAAAGCATTTTTACATAACCAAATTCCACAAAAATATTATCTATATTAAATTTATCTATCACTATTAGTTATAATTATTATTGTGGATTATAACTATTATCTTAATTCGATTATTTGTACAAACTAATAGATTCATTATCATCATCATTTCAGCCGAAAGACGTCCACTGCTGGACATAGGCCTCCCCCAAGCATCGCCACAACGACTGATCCTGTGCTTTCCTCATCCAGCATTAGATTATATTCGTATTATTATTTAGATTATTTGTATTTGTTTGTATCGCTGTATTTTTTCATATTGTTTATTTGTTTCATATTATTTCATAGTGCCTGTCTGAAATAAATGATTTGATTTAATTCAATAAAGAGATTCCTAATTATTTATTCTCCGAAATTTTCACTAGAGTATAGACTAATAAGAGCCATAAAGTAGGTAAAAGTACCTACACCAAATTAAGACGTCAAGTCTTTATTTGATGTATGATGTAGGTATACGTCATGTCTTTTTATTTCAAAGGCTCTTTAAGCAAGTTTTTGCGAAATAATATGTATATTATTACACACATGCAGTCAATTTGCCCCATTCATAGTTTTCAGTATACAAGTAAGTAGGTACCTATCGTCATCATCATCATCATCATTTCAGCGAAAGACGTCCACTGCTGGACATGGCCTACTCCGAGCGTCGCCACAAAGACTGGCCCTGCGCTTTCCGCATCCAGCAGATTCCCGTGACCTTCACGAGTTCGTCGGTCCACCTAGTGGGGGGCCTACCCACGCTGCGCCTTCCAGTACGCGGTCGCCACTCCAGAACTTTACTGCCCCACCGGCTATCGGTGGGGTAATTGTGTAATGCATTCACATTGACATCAGCTTTCATTTTGAAATTACAGCAATATTCATTGCGTGGTTCGTAGTTGTCAATATGACGGATTGTCAAAACACAGAGCAATGAACATTGAAATCCAAATGATTGCGATGGCGAGCGAGTTACACAATTCGGCAGCCGTTCTCCGAGCAATGTGCCCCGCCCACTGCCACTTAAGTTTGACAATTCTTTGGGCTATGTCGGTTACCTTCGTTCTCCTGCAAATCTCCTATACCTCACCATTATCATAAGTTCATATAAATGTATAATTATGTATATCTTTTCATATTTCTTTGTCATAAATTCATAGAAATATAATAAGTATAACTACATTATTATGACAACGGCGACGAAATACACTTCACAACAAAATGAAGTCTTTATTTAACGTACTTGTCTGCGACCCTACACGAATGAAATAATGTACCATAAACTACCATAAACACAAATGTAAAATAATGTCTTAAGTTTGAATATAAACATATTATTACTAATATTTTAAATTCAGAAGATTGGATGAATTATAACTTTATTATTTTATCAAGCTCACCGTAATGTATGACACCAGATAGGCACGTTCTTTATTTAATTAAAAAAAACATGAATTCACGAACACCAAGCGAACAAAGTCGCAGGCAAAAGCTATATACTCGTAATTAAATCATAAGTTAAATCGGACAGACGTTGCACGAAAAAGCAAAACTCCATTTAAAATCAAAAGAAATCATGCGATATGAAACACCGCGTGATTTCACCCAAATTATTACCTCCACGATTTTTTTTTTAATTATACAACACGATAACCAATTATGCGGGTCAGCAATTTCTCTATCCGAATCGCTGAAATATGTTCGAAAACTACACAATCGAATAAACTGATGGGTTTTAATAAACAGCTGAGTTTCCTATTGGCATGTTTGTGCACGTTCTTTAATAAGCGCTGAACTGATTCGGTGAACTTTTTGTTTTTATTTTTATTACTAGGCACTTTGTTAAAGATAGATAGTGAATTGGAAGAGTATTTTGGAAATCTAATTGCTCGGTTGTACATACATACATATTATCACGCCTATTTCCCATTGGGATAGGCAGAGACTATGGATTTTCACCCGCTACGATCCTGACACACCTCTTTTACTTTTTCTACGTTCATTAACTTCGTCATGCATACTCTGCTCGTCGGTTTAGAGTACTCTTAACCTGGCATTTTTTGAGAACGTCCGTGATTTGATTGCGATACGTTCGCTCGTTTGTAGATCGTCTATATTATAGGAACAGAATGAAAGCAAGACCTGAAAGAAGCTTGGTCAGAATCACTAGGAGAATCTATTAGTGTGGTTTTTACACCATGTTATATTAAAGAATATTCTATCTATCTATATTATTCAAAAAAAAAAAACCTTAATTCCGTTGGGATGCTAAGTATAAATAAGTGTATCAGTGGATCCCGAGTAAGTCCTTGAGGTCCAGGATGGGTTTCGGTGTGTCAGGTTACCCCTAAACGACATCCTGCAATGCATCGGCAACTCGGGAACTTACTAATGCACAAAAACCAAGAAAAATGTGATTTAAAAAAAACAGAAAAATAGACAGCCCAATTAGAATATTATACCTCAGGGTCTTGCTTTCATTATGTTACAAATTGTATATACGAACACATGAAAAACAAATTCAATTGTTGATGTTTTTCTCAGCAAGCACATTAATTACGACAAACTCCGTCTACTTTATTTAGGTATCATAACATCTAATTTTAAAAACAACACCAAAATTTGTTATTTAACTCCCACTTTATTGCCTACTCGGCTAAAAAAGTACCTACAGTAATAAAAAAGGGAACAATAAAATCCGAAATCTCTCCGGTAAAGGCAACTCCCCCCACATAATATTCAGAGCAGAGCACTACATTTGATCAAAGATATGTTTATTTCATGCATAGTCTCCTTGTGGCACGTCGTAGGCTATAAAATCTGGAATGAATCTATTCAGTGGAGCCAGCTTCACGAAATTTATGTAGTGAAAGTTTACAGTTACTTCCCATTTCAGAGTTGGCCGGCTGTTTCGGAGACGACGAAGTTCTAAGTCTGAAGTTCCATAGCTTTTGAAGGCATCTTGGGCCGGACGAAGGTCTGTGTTTGGCCGGTCTTGCCTATAATCCAATGGTAGTTCGATAATGTTTGTTTAACAATAGCCGGTTTAAATATTGGCGTTGCTGTAGCTTTAAGCTCAGCAGTTTCGATTAACTGTTATGGCTGCAGTTTAGGTGTTAGCGTTGCCTTGCTAGTGTTGATTAACTCTTAAGATGGTAATAGTTAACTAAAGTTGATTATCGTTAAGGACTAGTAGATAATGATGCTCTTCAAATCATCCAAGATTGGAGCTTCTTTAAATCTTCAACTCAGCCTATTGCAGTGGCGTGCATTGGCCTACTTCATTTGAATTTAATTGTGGTATAAGTTATTTATTTTTTTATGTACGAAGATTAAATTAGCATTAAGAGATCTAAAAAAACTTTTTAACAAAAAATTGAACCGACGAAAAGTGAAACTGAAAAGCGAGAAATAACTATTTATGAGTCGGCGCCAAACGAACTTTTAACATGCAAAGTGCGTGTATATTGCAAGTGGCCGAGCGGAGAACGCATTTTTGGAAAGTTATTGTTCATCGTTGAAAATTTCACGTTGTATTTGATGTGACGTTGTTTTTATTATTTATTTAAAGTAATTTAATGATCTTCGTTGATTGGTTGTTTGGCGCCGACTCATAAATAGTTATTTCTCGCTTTTCAGTTTCACTTTTCGTCGGTTCAATTTTTTGTTAAAAAGTTTTATTTTTCATTTTTTTGTGGTTAAAATCTAACTCCAGGTCTCCATTATGTCGTAGTGTCTAGAACTATATTTATGTGTGTCAAGTTTCAACAGAATCTGTTAACAGGTAAGAATTCAGTGGGTGAACAAACACTCATCCCCTGTTTTACTACCCTTAGGGGTGGATTTTGATTTTTAAATTTAAATGGGACCAACTTCGAGATATACCCTATCCATTAAAAAAAGAATCATCAAAATCGGACCTTTCTGTAAAAGTTATGCGTGGTCATACATAAAAAAAAAAAAAAAAAAAAAAAAAAAAAAAAATACGCGTCGAATTGAGAACCTCCTCCTTTTTTTCGTCGGTTAAAAAAGATAAATATTCGTACTTTGAAAAAAATATTATAACTTACTCCACTATTGAATTTGAATGAGGAAGGCACTGGGTACTGCCTAATTGCCTATATGTAACCACCACCACCACGCCACTGGCCTATTGCAGTTCTTTGCTGGATATAGGCTTCTCCCAAATTTCGCCACAACACTCGGTCCTCTGCCTTCCTTCTTTAAATAGAAACAAGAAAAAAAATAAGTCTGTATTTTGACACAGTACCAACGTTCTCGACAGTCGTTTACCCCAAATTACTATAATCCCAACTAAATTAAACCTAATAAAATACTCCATTGAGATTAATACCCAAAAATCAACCGAGAACACAAGAAATTTATAGACATTATCGCGTACTCTCTCATTTGTTGAACTCATCAAGGAAGAGATCAATTAAGAAGATTAGTTATCGCCTTTAAAGATTACGTCATTGCGAGCAAACGACGGAAGCGAGGAGTGGGGGGTGTTGGGGGTAAGGTGACGAAAACGCACAATATCTTCATTGGCGATCCGCCTGCGGCCGATAGGGGGCGGGCTTGTTAACTCCGGAGACGATTTTACGCGTCTATATTACTTGGTTGATAGGATGAGCTCGGGGACCTGGTTTAAATAAAACCGCATTGTAATTTGTATTACTATTAAATTGGAACAGTAGAAATATCTTAAAGAAGTTATGGTTCGCTGCCTGTTGACTGTTGAGTGAAAGTGAAGAAGCAAGAAGCATTACTGTATTTAACTAAACTTAAATACATAATAAAGTTTTAGGCAGAAAGGTAAAGCTAGGATAATGGTTGAGCTAAGCGATGGCTGAAGCTCGCGTCATGCTCGTGAAAGGGTGCCGTCTGTCGGGCCAGGTCAGCTCCTACTTACTATGGCAACTCTTTTTACGTTTATAATAAAAGCAATAATCTCACTTTTAATCTCTTGTTCATTTCTGACATCAACCTACATTAAACTCACATTATTTGAATGAAATGGATGTAATAAACAATAAACTATTTTAAAAAGAGTATATCCATGGGGTTTCTTGCCGGTTCTTCTACATAAGATCCACAATTTGGAACCGTGCAACTAGAGCCTAATTACCTAATTACAGGCACTTTTTAAAAGTGCCTGTTATTAGGTTTATTAGGTTTATTTGAAATAAAAAACATTTGAATTTGAATAAAGATACCCAATTTTAAACTAATAAAATGATTTCATGAACATGTTTACGGGGTTGTGTAAATATTTCATCTTGTCTAGGCACTAGGAGGTTGAATTTCGTTTGTTGGCGACTGAATTATGGCCTACGCTGTACATAGGTAGGAATGTTAGCTTCGTAGGTACGCAAGCAAGTGTATAACCAGCGGTGTATACTGCCGACCGCGGCACTATCGCCTTACCGCAATTGTAGGACCCACTCTGTGGTAGCCTACAGGTGAATATCTAAACAGAGGTACTACTAAGCGATATAGTACATCTATCTATGACTTTACTCCAAAAACGTACACGGTATACCCTTACATATTACATTTTGGCCATCCTACTAATACAACATGTTGATGTTGATTCGTGCCATATTTAAGGAGGTGACTATACCACTGATACTGAACACGAATCAATAAAAAAATCAATACCAACATTTTTATTTATTTATTTAAATACCTATTTGTAAACAAAGTCCCTCCGTGTGAAACGTGCGACACAAAAACGATGCGTGCGAAACCACCAAAACAATTTGCAGGTATTTCCACCTTTGACAACGCAGCCGATGACTTATTTTCAGAGTCGTTCGGGATTTGTTCTCAAACCCTCGCTATATTTCTAAGTGATAATTTGGGTATTAAATGATCGTAGAATTTTTCAAGTATATTTAGATGACTAAGCACATTATTTATCGTTTGCTCTAGAAATATGTCACGGTTACAGATCAACATCTTCTTGTATTATAAACGTGAAAGTTTGTGAGGATGTATAGATGTTTCTTTTTCTTTCACGCAAAAACTACTGTATGGATTTTAATGAAATTTGGCTTACAGATAGAACATAACCCGGATTAACATATAGGCTACTTTTTATCCCGGGAAGATGAATAGTTCTCGAGGGATACGCGATAAACGACATCCACGCAGGTGAAGCAGCGGGCACAGGCTAGTACTATATAATAGAGACATAAGAAATAATAAAATAATAATTTACCAACAAGTACGCTTTACAATGATATGGTTACCAAACACGATTGATACAATACACCCCACAACTGCATAACACTGAATTGATTTTATCAGTAGCCACGTAAAAAGCCTAGAAGATATAAGACGCCATAAAACCAGGCGCCAGGCCTCCGTTGAAGAGATGGTCCAATTTGGCTTATTTAACTGCCATCTAGTAGCAAGATACCGTCTCCCAAGAGTTATTAGCTTAACAAAATTACACGCGATTTTTCTTAACTGATAATTTGTTGTTGAAAAAAGGAAAAATACGAAATTAGCATTGGCGATGAGATAGGATGATAATCAATTATGACGCGCGGATTTTTTTTGGTGGAATCAAATTTGAATGGCATGATTACTTTTTGGTGTTATTACGATTACGAGCTTACACTTTTTTATACAGCATAACTAGATGAACCTGGAATATATTCAAGAATACGGTGAATGTGCATATAAATACAAAAAAAAAATTGAAAAAAGTCTACGATAGGTAAACCACAAAAAATCTCGCACACGCTCTTACTGACTAGGAGTCTGCTGGCTAGTAAAAAAGTAGCTAATCACAGATAAATCTGACTACTGAGAGCAACAGAATACTAGAGAGAGGACAAGCCACCGCGTAAAGGAAAAAAACCAAGAAACCAGTTTCACTTTAAGAAACTGCTCTCAGAATTTTTACAAAGAAAAGCTTACTACTCTATAAAATAATACTTTGATGATAAAATGTGAATGGTTTATAATTGAAAATGTTTTAATATTGTAATTTTATTTTGATGTCCGACTTATTTGTTATGTTTTATCTGTGTTGTTAAGTATTGCGTACTAAACGCAAGTTTTTGAAATAATTATTATATGATTTATATAACCTAAAAATATAAATAATTTAATTTTATCTAATGCTTATTACTAATAAAAATGCTATGCTGTGTTCTATAGGTACTATGTAATTTGTATGCCTTTCAAGGTTAAACATAGTGTGACTTAATATTCTAATTTTCCACCAAGTGTTTAACTTTTACCTATGTTTAACAAACAATTTTATTTTTAATTTTAGTTCACCGTGTCTGTTGTACCCGAGTGATGTGCGCTAGTTTGAGAGAAAACATTATTTTATTTCCAAAATTCTGCAAGGAGCATAAGGATACAAGTGTGCGTGTTTTATGTAATTTATTGATGCGTTTCTTGCGTTGTGTGCGTAAGTTGAGCTTGCGTCACACGGACTCCATGCAAACTAGGCGGCTTGCCCGATCTCCTTATATTCCGTTATCTGTGGCTGACTATAGATACGTGGGACACTCAGAAAGTTTTGCGAAACTAAAAAAAATTGTTCTATACGTACATATATTTTTATCAAATCTTTTCAAAGTACTTTCCACCAGCCTCTATACAACGATTCATGCGCCTAAACCAGTTTTCAAAACACTTTTTCCAGTCCGCCGCAGACACCTCCTTTACAGCCTGCTCGAACGCAGCCAGCGCATCTTCCGGCGACGAAAATTGTATCCCTTTGAGCTGATTTTTTATTTTTGGGAATAAAAAGAAGTCACACGGTGCTAGATCAGGGCTGTAAGGAGGGTGACCCAGGAGTTTGACTGGCGTGCTGTCCAGGAAGTCCCTCGTTTTGAGTGCGGTGTGCGCAGGTGCATTGTCGTGGTGGAGCAGTAGCCCGCGGAGCCCTGTGTTTGGTCGCTTGTTGCTTATAACAGAGAAAACTTCTGGCAAACATTCGGTAGTATACCATTCGGCATTAATGCTTCTTTGATCCCGTAAGGGAATTGATACCAAGTGGCCAGTCAAATTAAAAAAGCTAGCGATCAAAATCTTACCCCCGCTTCTAGATCGCTTCACTTTGGTAGGCGTTGGCTCATTTTGAAACACCCAAACAGTCGACTGGCGCTTGGTTTCTGGGTCGTATTGATAAATCCAGGACTCATCACCTGTAACGATGTCGTAAACACGCCGAGACGAGCCTGCTTCAAATTTGTTAAGCATATCACGGCACCATTCCACCCGGGCCTGCTTCTGAGCATCGGTGAGGTTGTGCGGCACCCAGCGTGATACTATCCTCCTCACGCGAAGATGGCTGTGTAGAATCTCGTGAACGCTTCCCGATCCAATCTTCAATATGTGTTGAATCTCCTGATATGTAATTCGCCTAATGTCTTGGATTAAATTTTTCACTGCTAGCACGTTTTCTTCGGTAACAGCCGTCAAAGGGCGACCGCTTCTTTCGTCATCCCCCAAAGTTGGTCGACCGCGCTTGAATTCGTTATACCAACGATACACGGTTGCCTTGGAAGGGCCTTCATCCATGAATGCCATTTGAAGTCTATCGTACGATTCATCCGGTTTCAGGCGACACTTGAAATCGTATAAAATCATAGCTCTAAAATGTTCCCGGCGCAGATCCATATTTCAGTGAGACACAATACTTTGAATTAACTCGCAAAAAATGTGGAGGGAAATTTTGAAATTGGAACTTACTTATTTTTACTTATAAATAATCATATTTTCGAAAAACATTATAACTGGCCAGTCTCCCATATATAAAAACTTTTTTTCGCAATACTTTCTGAGGGGCCTGGTATACCCCCAGTTTCTGGAAGGCTGATCAATTTGATCTATTGTCAAATCTAATGTCAGCTTCTGTTATTGGCTGGCAAAAATGATAACAACCAATCACATCGCTTGACCTGAAACATGACAGCTGATTAGTTAATTTTTGCGTTGATCAGCCTTTTGGAAACTGGGGGTTAATATGACAGATGCCACAGTATAATAGGCATGATTTGAAACGACTTTACGACTCGGTCTATTATATAACTTTGAATTAACTGCAAAGTTAATCGGGTCGGTTGAGGAACACGGTCTGTTTCTCAATGGGATGCTGCTGACGTCACCAAAAACCTAAGTGGAAGTTGAATTCGATATCACGAGCAGGATTCACGGTAGTTTAGTGACTAAGGCAGTTGAGTACTGAGCCAGGAGTCTTAGGGTCGAATCCTGCTCGTGAGTGTTTTTTATCTTTATGATTTGACATGTCTTAAAATGCTCTGTGTAGTATAGAGCAGAGCTAGAGAACCTTAGACTGTGGTAGTATCATGTATACGCCTATTAGATAGTGGCAAGTATAGTAAATTTATATGCCCAGTTTGGTAATAACAAATGCTAGGTAAAACGCTATAGGCTAACGTCTGGCTATAGGCATTACCGCTTCACATCAGGTGAGGTGGCGGTCAAACGGAAATCCATTCGATATTTTGACCTCTGTGGTCTAGTGGTTCGAATGTCGGACTGCTGATAACGAGGTCGTGGGTTCGATTCCCACAGGTCACAAATATTTGTGTGATGAACATAAGTGTTTGTGTTGGTCTGGGTGTTGCTTATGTATTATAAGTATGTATTTACAAAAAAAAAAAGTACTTAAATATTATATCTATTGTCTAGTACCCATAGCACAAGCTCTGCTTAGTTTGGGACTAGATGGTGCTGTGTAAAAATGTCCCAAAGATATTTATTATTATTATTATTTAAAAAAAGGTATGGCTGTATCGTAGATGCTTAGGAGAGTATGAATGGTATATACCTACATCAGTCATTTGTTCCGACGTTCCAAGTGTCAATGTTTATTACTAGCATAAACATTGACACTCGGTACAAATGGCTCGATTTGTGAGAAGTGTGAAAGTAATAGCCGCGATATCACATGTTATCCTAGTAAAGTCGACTGCATATCAATGGTAAAACCCATTATAAGTGGAACAACTGGAACAAGCACAGGATGTTGGTCTAATTTTCATTTAAGACAGGTTCTGCTTCTACTGGTTTTGTTACCATCAATACGACGACCTCTGTGGTCTAGTGGTTCAAGTGTCGGACTGCTGATAGCGAGGTTGTGGGTTCGATTCCCACAGGACACAAATATTTGTGTGATGAACATAAGTGTTTGTGTTGGACTGGGTGTGTTGCTTATGTATTATAAGTATGTATTTACAACAACAAAAAAGTATATAAGTATTATATCCATTGTCTAGTACCCATACCACAAGCTCTGCTTAGTTTGGGACTAGATGGTGCTGTGTAAAAATGTCCCAAAGATATTTATTTATTTAATATGAGATTGACTGTATACGCGTGAAATAATATCACTCTTTTCCTTTCCTCTCAAATCCATACAACGTTATTCTTAGTTTATAGACCCCTTGAGAGGTCCCATAGTAACTTTGACTATAGGACCAACCCGGAAATCGCAAAACAAAAACAGCTGATACCTATATTTTTTTCGATTTATGCGAACACAAATGTAGGGAGCAGCTGATATTTTTTTCGCGATTTCAGGTTTGGTCCCATAAAAATCTAAATCAAAATCAAATGTTTTTTATTTCAAATAAACCTGATTACAGGCACTTTTGAAACGTCAGGCTCTAGTTGCACGGTTCCAAATTGTGGGTCCTATGGAGAAGAACCGGCAAGAAACTCCATGGATAAACTCTTTTTAAAATAGGTTAATGTTTATTACATCAAATTTATTCAAATAATGTGAGTATAATGTAGGTTAATGCCAGAAATAAACAAGAGTTTAAAAGTGAGAATTTTGCCTTTAGAAATAAACGTAAAAAGAGTTGCCATTGTAGGTATGTAGGAGCTGACCTGTCCCGACAGACGACATAGTAAAAGTTGTTCATAATGTCATCATTATGAACAAATTTTACTATGTTGTCTGTCGGTACAATGAACCCCTTAAGAGGTTTAGTAGAAACTAAGACTAAGGTTGTATACAGAATGATTTTTAATTCATTAGCAAGTCTTATATGATTGTACTCATCAATTTGAACAACTTTTACTATGGGTCCAACCATAAAATCGGGAAAAAAATATATTTGCTAATGACTTCAAAATCTTCTAGCATAGGGGTAAGAGTTACCATTTCAAAATTAAAGGATGCCTATCTAGGGTGCCTGAACTGAAATTACAGTTTTCTTTAAAATTCCTGTTTAAGGTAAAACCTGGTAAAACGCAGTAATGAAAAAAAATACTTGCGATTACCTAGCCGGGGTCAGCTCCAGTCTAACTAAATCCAGCTGATCTAGTCAGTCATCGATGTTTTTTTTTTATAAAGCTTTATTTCAACCTTACATCGATTACAATTATATTCTACAACTTACTAAATATTTTTCTTCTTTTTCCTTTCTAGGTAAGTTTTTATTTTAATTAATCTTCATTTAATTCGGTGTAAGGGCCGCCGATGGCGGTGAAAGCCTCCTTCAAAGCCTTCCACTTTTTCCTGTCCTGTGATTGTCTCGTCCATTGTTTTCCGGCATTCATTGTCAAATCGTCAGTCCATCTTTTTTTGTGTTATCTACTTATATCAATATTATAAAGAGGAAAGATTTGTTTGTTTGTTTGTAATTAATAAACTCTGAAACTACTGAACTGATTTTAATCATTTATTCACCATTAGAAAGGTTCTTTATTCAGAAGTAACATAGGCTATATCTTATTTCAGTACGCGGGCGGAGCCGTTGGCAAAGTTTAGTATAATAATATAAATAAATAATACCGATTAAGTATTTTAAGACTAACTAAGATCCATTTAAGTTACAAATACAATAATACTATAATTATCTTCCAACTACTACCAAGTAATCCATTATTTTTATCAGCATAAGACGGAAAAATCTTACCCTATGTAACTTTTCATATATTTTTCTCTAAAATTCCTCTAAAGTTTTATTAATTCTGCAGTACTGTCGCGTACACCAATATTAGTTGTGGAGAACTTATTTCATTAAAAGTTTCTATGTAGGAAAGTAATGGTAGGTTTACAATTAGTAGCTTTATTACCTGATTTTGTACTGAGTATATGAGAAGTAACGACCATACACTCCATAGACGCCGCATATCAGACGACCGATGTCTGCATCACATCTATGAAATTTCACTAATGTAGGCTGCCACTATTCGCTACTTGAAATCTTCAAATCAGTTTCGACCACTCAAATGATTAGTGATTAGCCAATAGCCGCCTTGGTAGGGCCAATCGGATTGTGGTACCCCGCCTCAGCAGCCTCAGCTACTGGCAGAATTTATTGTACGCTTTATGTTCAACATTAGAAAAAGGCTCGGAGGATGAGGATGATGATGATATATTCAACATTAGGCGTCTATTGGGCTGTATGGTCGTTGATGACAAGCCACGAAGGTGGCACACAGTGGTCCCATGTTGCCGCATGATTTCGCATTGGAAAGGTGTACAAAGAGATAAAAGTCTCCCCTGGGACCTGGGTACGTGTCTTACAGACGTAGCACAGGAAGGGGGCACCGGTTGCATAACCTATTCTCAGAGACCCCCGTCTATTGTCACTATTGTGCTAAAGATGGCCACCGGGGAGGTTTTATTGCAGTAAAAATCCCACACACCCCAGCCTCTCCCACACGAGGTCGGTAGCCTTTTGAAGGTTTCCTCCTTGAAAACAAAAGAGGAACATGCCAATTTGTAAATTGAAAATGAAACTACTTTAGGTACACCACTCTAGGAAAAAAAATATGAGAACAAAAATGAAAAAAAAAAACCGGCCAAGTGCGAGTCGGACTCGCGCAGGAAGGGTTCCGTACGTCTCAACGACCTGATACCCCATAAAAACTGATTTAATTTACGAGAGTTTACCAAAAGACATCAACGTACAGTGCGCGAAATATGAATTTTTGCATGTCTTTCTTACGCAGGTACCACCACATATGTCTATGTTTGTCTTATTTTTAGTATTTGTTGCTTAATTACATAATATGCACTATAATCTGACCAAGTTTGAAACAGGTATATATTACCGCTTTGAAGATATAGCAAAAACAAAATCGTTGAAAAAAATGCATGTTTTTTGAGGTTTCTTGTATGGGGACCCCCTTAGGTTTTAGACTTTTTTTTGTTTTTAGTATTTGTCGTGATACACCTCATAGCAACACATATTCTGAGAAAATTTCAACCGGTTACCTGTTCAAAAGATACAGCCCTGTGACAGACAGACAGACGGACAGACGGACGGACGGACGGACGGACGGACGGACGGACGGACGGACGGACGGACAGCGTAGCGAGAGTAATAGGGTCCCGTTTGGAACCCTTCGGGTACGGAACCCTAAAAAAGAGAATATTCTATCTATCTAGGACTTTAGGCCTGTGTCCAGCAGTGGACGTCTTTCGGCCGAAATGATGATGATGATGATGAAACTTGATTTTAAGGATTAATGAGCAGTTAAGTTCATATTGAATCAATCTATTATTTCTCACACGCATTTTTTGCTGTATATTACCATATTTTAAATTCACACATGTGAAACAGTTAAGGTCGTCAGCCATGACATGACGCATGATATTTATAACTCGCCACAGTCTCCACTTATAACACGCACTTCCTAACGATTATGTTTTAATTACTTTAAAAGGATTTAGAGACTTGGTAATTATAAGTGATAATTTAAAAATTATATTTCAGTGTTGTTTTATGAAATGTGAATGCGAAAATAATCTAGAAACACGTCAGTGTATCGAACCAACTTCTGGAATAAAAAAGGCAAGGTCGTACACGAAACCAAACTCTCTCACATACGGTGACAACGAAAGCTCGTCTTAATTAGGTACCTAAATGAATTTTTCACTGACCGGTTTAAATGTGTTTCAGATACCTACTTATATTTTATCAATGACATATTATAAATGAACGCATCATACACCCAACTTCGTCACTCAATAAAACAGCGCAAATTTTACTATAATGACATACCAGCGCAGCGTAAGCATGTAATAAAACGTTTTTCTTTTCTCTCACAGTTACACTATAATTCGTACATTGTCTAAAACACAAGAAGGCATTTTTCCAACAATGTTGCAAAATCTACGCGTGTAATACTGTGTAGCCGCAACGCCGGATGGTGTGTTACTAAGTGAATGTAGGGCAATTACCTTGCTTTAATACCAATATAGAAGGCGGGCAACGTATCAATACTTTTAATATAATCATTGTATTTTACCGTATGAGAAAATTTGTCAACCACAGCGAATTTTTTTTAACACAGCATGACAATTATAACGCTTATTAGGCACTAAAACTAAATCAGACATCCTGATCAATGAAGTTCTTTAGAAACCTAATACCTATTAGGACAGTAACACACGAGCTAACCACAATTTAAAATGACTTTTAGTGCCCATAACCTACAGTCTAAACGCTATAAGTCTGAGTACATACTGTAAGTCAAACAAAGGTGCGTTCAGAAGTGCACAAAGCATGCAACTTTAATATTATTGTATAGTACGAGATAGGGGCGGCCATGGGCGCGACGCTACCCGGTCAACGAACCCCGTGCGCATATGCTGCACAATCAAAACTTTAATAATAATATTACTGTTATTACACTATTGTGCCGTAACTGTACTAACCGGATTTGAGTTAAGCTTCCGTGTACTAAAAACTATAACAGTGTAGAAAACTTTTATAGATTTTGTTAAAAAAATGTGATAGTTATTTATTCAGTAATCTGAGGGTATATCTAATGTTATTATTGTCCCGGCAGGGGCCGGAACCGGGCAAACGAGCATACGGGTCACGTGATGGTAAGCAATCTCCGCCACCCATGGACATCCGCAATACCAGAGGAGTCGCCGATGCATTGCCGACTATTTAAAAAGACGTATACTCTTTTTTTGAAGACTCAATGTCGAATCTGTTCGGGAAAACCGCTGACGGAAGTTGGTTTCCATAGTTTTGCTGTACAAGGCAAAAAATGGCGTGTGAAATGTACAGTAGTGGACCGCCAACCATCAAGATGATGAGGATGGAATTTATCTCTATGGCGGGAGGTAGAATGGTGAAAGTCAACAGCCAGCCGGTTGTTGACTTAAACCTAAGGTCGAATAATTCCTCAGAGCACTCCCCCCCATTGTACGTACGACTACACATCAAGCTGTACATTTCCTGTAGGTATAAGCTGATCTCACATTGTACGGAAAGCCTATACATGCGATAGAAGATACATAAAGAGTTCTTCTTCTTCTTTTATACTTTCCGTCTAAAAGTTTGAAAGTTCTACCTATCTTTGGTCGCGCATTCGTACGAACCAAGTTCACGCGAACATAGTAATTAATCATTTTAGTCGTATGACAGCATCGCGCGAATGTCAATTAGGAAACCTATCTGAAAACTGTGCTTTTGATCGCGGGTTCAACAAAATTCCAGCAAACTTGTAGGACAACGCAACACCTGAAAAATTATTTATGTTTTTTATCTTTTGACTTAAAAAAGTCGTACCGTAGTCAAAAATAATTAAACTTGAATTTACAGACCCAAAATTTGAGAGCTTAGATCTAAAATGTAGACTTTTAAATTTTAAGTCTAGACAAAACTGAACACATTTTGATGGATTACCTAATAAATTCTCCTTAATGAAGACTACTAGGTACTTTAAAGTTGAATATAACACAATATTAAATATGATGCGTAACTAGATAATATGTAAATATGACGTGTTGCATATAAAATCCTACTAATATTATAGATGTGAAATTTTGTGAAGATATTTGGATGTTTGTTACTCAATCATGCGTTAACTGTTGAACGGATTTGGATGAAATTTAGCACACAGTTCCCGAGGGATGCACTATAGCATATTACTGTGATAAGCCGAATTACTTGCACGTGGGCAAAACTGCGGGCATATGCTTTAGTAGTATATGTACTACTAAAGCATATGCCCGCAGTATGCTAGTATGCTAGAGCTCCTTTGTTAAAGAGCTCGTCCGGGGAAGTACTACCACCGTACCTACTTCTCCGCCAAATAGTGATGCTTGCATTGCTGTGTTTCGGTCTGAAGGGTACGGGTGCCGGTGAAATTACAATCACATGATACTTTCCATCTTCATGTCTCAGTTTGGCAAACCGACTTGCGGTATCATTTAGGCAACAGCCTAGGTGATATTACAGTTGTTATGGGCAAAGGTAACCGCTTAACATCAGGTGGGCGCTAAAGGCTCATTTCGCCATCCTATACTATAAAAAAGCCTAATTTATAATGAACGAAACGTCACATCCATTTCCGAGCAATTATTAGGACAGTTAATTATCATTCACTTCGTATTATGATCAGTTAATTATCATTCACTTAGTAAATAACTACACAAACCGTTTACATCACTGCAAAGTGCAACTTGTGACGACGTGTGACGTCACATGTTATTATCGTGACGGATACAGCTCATTAGATGGCGGAACAGCTTGTATTGAACAACAGCCTCTATTTCCACTGACACATATTGTCTTGCGCGGAAAAGTTTTTATAATGCTGCAGGCATACTGTATAATAGATCCACCCTTCTTCAAGCTAAACTGTTAAGGGTATAACTAGTATGATAGGAGATTTATTGTTGACACAAAAGACATTCCAAGAAATGTCTTTGGCTAACGCATTGACGACTGATTGATTGGGTTTGACGCAGAATGTGCATTTCGCAATGGGTGCACTTCTCATAACGGGCACTTCTCAAAATGAGCACTTCGTAAAATATGCACTTCTCAAAATGAGCACTTCTCAATCTAATCTAATCTAATCTCAGAAACTACCCACTGTATAGATTTTCATACGGTTCTCACCACTAGAGTTCTTACCATAGGAATAAAGATTATTTATGAATGTTATCCTACTAATGTTATAAATGTAAAAGTTTGCGAAGATGTTTAAATAAATAAAACAAATATCTTCGGGACATTTTTACTCAGCACCATCTAGTCCCAAACTAAGCAGAGCTTGTAATGTGTACTAGACAATGGATATAATACTCATATACTTTTTTTTTGTAAATACATACTTATAATATACATAAGTAACATTCAGACCAACACAAACACTTATAATAAAACAAAAATTAACCGGATTAAACCGCGTACCAGGCCCCTCAGAAAGTATTGCGAAAAAAAGTTTTTATATATGGGAGACTGGCCAGTTATAATGTTTTTCGAAAATATGATTATTTATAAGTAAAAATAAGTAAGTTCCAATTTCAAAATTTCCCTCCACATTTTTTGCGAGTTAATTCAAAGTATTGTGTCTCACTGAAATATGGATCTGCGCCGGGAACATTTTAGAGCTATGATTTTATACGATTTCAAGTGTCGCCTGAAACCGGATGAATCGTACGATAGACTTCAAATGGCATTCATGGATGAAGGCCCTTCCAAGGCAACCGTGTATCGTTGGTATAACGAATTCAAGCGCGGTCGACCAACTTTGGGGGATGACGAAAGAAGCGGTCGCCCTTTGACGGCTGTTACCGAAGAAAACGTGCTAGCAGTGAAAAATTTAATCCAAGACAATAGGCGAATTACATATCAGGAGATTCAACACATATTGAAGATTGGATCGGGAAGCGTTCACGAGATTCTACACAGCCATCTTCGCGTGAGGAGGATAGTATCACGCTGGGTGCCGCACAACCTCACCGATGCTCAGAAGCAGGCCCGGGTGGAATGGTGCCGTGATATGCTTAACAAATTTGAAGCAGGCTCGTCTCGGCGTGTTTACGACATCGTTACAGGTGATGAGTCCTGGATTTATCAATACGACCCAGAAACCAAGCGCCAGTCGACTGTTTGGGTGTTTCAAAATGAGCCAACGCCTACCAAAGTGAAGCGATCTAGAAGCGGGGGTAAGATTTTGATCGCTAGCTTTTTTAATTTGACTGGCCACTTGGTATCAATTCCCTTACGGGATCAAAGAAGCATTAATGCCGAATGGTATACTACCAAATGTTTGCCAGAAGTTTTCTCTGTTATAAGCAACAAGCGACCAAACACAGGGCTCCGCGGGCTACTGCTCCACCACGACAATGCACCTGCGCACACCGCACTCAAAACGAGGGACTTCCTGGACAGCACGCCAGTCAAACTCCTGGGTCACCCTCCTTACAGCCCTGATCTAGCACCGTGTGACTTCTTTTTATTCCCAAAAATAAAAAATCAGCTCAAAGGGATACAATTTTCGTCGCCGGAAGATGCGCTGGCTGCGTTCGAGCAGGCTGTAAACGAGGTGTCTGCGGCGGACTGGAAAAAGTGTTTTGAAAACTGGTTTAGGCGCATGAATCTTTGTATAGAGGCTGGTGGAAAGTACTTTGAAAAGATTTGATAAAAATATATGTACGTATAGAACAATTTTTTTTAGTTTCGCAAAACTTTCTGAGTGTCCCACGTATATTATTTAAATTGGTTTTCCTGACGTTTCGAAAGCTTTGCAGCATTTCGTGGTCGCAGGTAGACTAAGATGACAATCGTCTTTACAGATATTTCTAAAAAATTATTTGATCAATCGAATCGATCGTTTTGATCGATTGTTATCTTAGTCTACCTGCGACCACGAAATGCTGCAAAACTTTCGAAACATCAGGAAAACCAATTTAAATAATATACGCGATTTAATCCGGTTAAACTTTGTTTTATTATAATGTGTAGTGATCGCGAAAACCTTAGAAGTTATTACAAACACTTATGTTCATCACAAAAATATTTGTGTCCTGTGGGAATCGAACCCACGACCTCGTGATCAGCAGTCCGACACTCAAACCACTAGACCACAGACGTCGTCAAAATGTTACATGGACAAAATGTTGGTCACTTAAGACAATGACCCCTTAAGAGGTTTTCAGTTATTTCAATAAAACGTTGTATAAATGTATTTCTTGTGCTTGTTCATTCAACACAAAATACAGAAAACTATACATAATTAATTACTATTCTTATCGTAACCGAGAGGACTCAAACTCTCAATATATCACGAATAGTAAATGGGAGTCTAATCAAATAATACGTCAGTCAATTGTTATTGAGGTAGGTCGATCATAAATTTTATGCGAGAAATTGATTCACATCCAAACATACATGTATTTGAACCTTGTGCTTATTGCAATATGAAGGTTCTTGAGATGGCAGTGAATAAAAGTGATATGAAAGTATAGTATGTGTCTGTAATGTGTTACATATTTAAGTTTAAACTCAAACAAAAAGGAAGATATTGCAGTTATGTTATTTTTTTTCTAATGTAACATTTTTCTACACGATACAATGATATTGCCGTACACGAAAATCGCTCAGGACTTATCTGTGTAACGACAAGGCGTGCATTTTACATTATATTTATGTCAAAGAGTATAATCTCTGTTTTTTCTTTCTTGTCTTATTTAGTAAACAATCTTGGCATGTATTGTTTATGCAATTCGTCAATAATAATTATTAGAAGACATTATTTTAACAATTTCACAAACTAAATAGCATTTTTTTACCTGATTACATGTGCAAAACTAGTAATTATATTGTATTAGTACTTATTTGATTAAAGAGATGTGCCAAGATTGTTTACTAAATAAGACAAGAGAGAAAAACCAGACCGTAGCAGCGTTGGGACTGGGAGGGGCGGCCGTCACTGTCAAGATTGTCATTACGTGGTCCACAAAAATAGTAATAACTAGTGATCAAAATTATTATTATTATTGATTAGAAGAAAGTTGCACTCACGTCCCACGTGTTATGGTGGACATTGTTATATTGTGTTTTGCTCGGACGAATAAAAAAAGGGGGACGGAATCTCGCTAAGAAAAGATTGATGCACTTATTTTTTTCCTAAACCCACTATAATTTCGAAAGCATTTTAACACACCAGATTTTATTTTGTTATTTTATTTGTGACACTACAACAATGACTACCGTCACACGAGATCTTACTATGGGTGTGAATCTGTGCGTGCCAGCCCGTACTTTTAAGCGAGCCGTCTACTGGGTGTACTATGGGTGCTTCAGTTATTGTTTAGTGAGATTCTGTCCGCCTTTTTTATTCGTCCAAGGTCTTTTGCTGGTAGAATCACTGGAAATTAAGTACCAACTTAATTATTGTGAAATAATCAAAACGACATTAGGTACTGTGTTATTCTGAATATGTTTAATTAAAACTTGGTCTCCTCGCCCGTTTACCTACGCAATTAACCATGAGCCATGGCTCATGGCTCATGAGCCATGAGGCTGCTACTTCTAGTAATGACTCTGTGCCTTTAAGCAAATAACCTAATCAAGTTCCCATCTTGTTACACAATAAACAGTCAATCATGAATATTCCGGGACGAGACCCCGTGCCTAAAATACGCAAATCGTATCAATATTGTTAGCAAAACACACGTTTGGCCTAATAAATCCATACAGTATTTGGTTGCCACCCAACTTCCCGGTATCAAAATTAATACGATCATTCGCGATATTGTTACGAATATCGTTATGCAGTGTTAATACGTAGAACATGAATTAGGATGAATTTAGTTATTTACATATCGATCTATAAATTCCAGTACAAGCTAACCTCGCATTGTTTAAGTTTTCCGTACGATGAGAGGTCAGCTTATACTGGAATGTATAGATTGATATAATGTAAACGAGCTCGATTTTTTCAGTGTCAACAAAATCGGGGCGAACAGTCTCTACAAAATGAACTGAACAACAAACGGCCAAAATTGATATCCAATCTATCCACGATTTGCTCTACTAGAGATAGAAATTTGACATAAGCTCCATACAAAATATGTCAAATTTCTATCTCTAGTAGAGCAAATCGTGGATAGATAGGATATTAATTTTGGCCGTAAGAAAATTAAACTATATTTAATGATACAAAGGGTGTTTCAGAATGAACACAATATACAACGTTAACTTTTGTTAACGTAATTTGAGAAACTAGTTTATTCAGAATCACCAGGAGAATCGATTGAGATAGTATTTTTCTCCAAATCACAAAATTATATGATTTTAGAGTCACTGTAAGTTCCTTCGTTAGTAGCGGAAAAAGTGTAAAATGTAGTGCATGGACTACCTGATCCATGGAAACTAATCTAGCCGAACTTCCTGGACCTTAAGGACCTATTCATGATCCGCTGATGGTACTGAAATTAACCATAATAACCAAATCGAGTTTCAAAATTTTTGCTTGTTTAAAATGTAACATGGTATAAAAACTACCCCAATCGATTTTCCTCGTGATTCTGAACAAACTATTTTCCCAAATTGCGTTATCAAAAACTAACGTTGTATGCACGCCAACTGTCATTTTGACAAGAATTTTATACCATTGATATAAAGTTTTTTCTTAATTGTTCAGATCATGGTTCGATCGTTGCTCTGTTCGTCTCGATATTTTTCTCGGTGACTGTACTAATAATGCATAAGGGTCTGAAAACTGGTCTAACTTGGATGTCGGTATTGCCCAATAACTGGGTTGTGGGGTCTGATGACAGTCGCTTCGTATAAAGTAAGCCTTTAAATATTAACTCCTTGACATGGTCAGAATGAGATTAAATGCAACAGATGAGTGAAATAATTAACTAAAGATTTTCTTGAAGTGAATATTTAAGGGTTTAACCGTTCTATTCTCACTAAGGCTTCTTCTTTCAATGCATTTCAGAATTATTTATTATAAGTATTGCAATGCTTAGGATGCTTTCACAACTATATCGAGGTCGGCTCCAAAAAATTGCGGCTAAATATCAGTACTTTACACGGAGCGACTGCCATCAGACCCCGAATCCCAGTTACTGGGCAATACCGACATCCTGGTTAGACCAGCTGTCAGACTCTTTAGCATTAGTACAGTCCGTTATTTTTTTATATAAGATATAAAATAAATTTCTTTCTATTTCAATTATAAGATATTTGCTACATTATAATGCTGTTACGTCCACAGAAATAGTGATTACTCTCCTATTTCTGTGGTTACGTCAATACTTTTGCGTGCGAAATAATTAATTGAAAAACTTGATATAAAATTTTTATTATGCATGAAAGTCTTTAGTTAATTTAACTGTGCATCTCTTTGCATTTAATCTTAAAAATTTACGCATGAAAAATCGATATTAGAAGGTCAAATATAACCCAAAAGCTTCAGTTACAAATCCTTCAATGGTCTGTCGAAAAAACAGTCTAGACCTCGGTCTCGCCTAGTTAGTATTAATGAAACGTTGAGTTATTGGTACTTAATTAAGGTTCTTTTGGTATAACGATCGGTGTACGTTACACTTTGATTGCCAAATAGATTAATAAAAGACCCCACATTTAGTTCAGAATATTTTTTGCAGTATTGTAACTGTTTTGGAGAAAAGTTTGACGCATGAAAAATATGCTAGGTCTCCCACAGTGGAAATCGTTTACCAGGAACACTTATAACTCATTATAAATTTTCTTAAGGCGGGGGCGCCTTCTTCTAGTAAAACTAATTACAAAAAACTATATAGCCAACATTACTGTAAGTAATTTCACACAAACTTTACCCACTAATTTACCTGTCCCGTTTTACTTCAAGAACAATAGCTAATTCAGGTCAACGAATGAACTAAAAAAACAATTTTCCAACTAAAATTTACACGCGTTCCATGTTTGCGATTATTTTCGCTAAAGTTTTAGCTTAGCACGCTATAGCGTGACTCGGGTACAAGACTATACTGAAGTGTTGCCACACTAATAATATTAATTAGTTTTGTGTAGAACAGGATTTTAGTAATACAGGTACAGATGTGATCGCGACAAGTGTGGCGGTAAGCCAATTATAAATTGGGGTTGGAACATATTAACATATGTATAGTTTATTTAATAAAGGTATATGTTATTCTACATGTACAAATTAGGTGTTTATTAATGTTACTCAAAGAAAATTATGACATATTTTTTACGTGTAATATAATGTTTATACATAGATGAATATACCTCATCATTTCAGCCGAAAGACGTCCACTGTTGTACATAGGCCTCCCTCAAGCAGGTTAGGGGGGATTTGCCATAATCACCACGCTTGGCAGGCGGGTTGGCGATCGTAGTTGGTTGGTTAAATACTCAGAGGACGCTGCTGCCCATCCTCTGGTGAATCCCTTAGTCGCCTTTTACGACACCCATGAGAAGATAAAGGGTGGTGAAATTCTTTGCGTCCGGCACCACACGGACGAACCTAACAAAGGTATATTCGTCCAATACTTACAGGTAGGTTAAATCTGCTAAAGGTAACACAAGCCAGTTGGTCCCCAACATTTCCTACAAGAGACAATCATCGACAACCTTTGATGTACATTCATTTACACTAGACGTCACACAAGATTTTAACTTCATGATGTATCTAGCTAGACAGTTGCAGTCATACAATTTACCAGCCGATTTTACTAGCCCTTTCTTTCTGCTCAGTGAAGGCACGGCTTAAGGCTTCTAGTAGTCTGTTCAAGCAGTTTCACTTAAACATAACGACTATTTTATTCATAAAACTGAATAATTTACGAGTTTTTCATTACAAGTAGAAGGTACTTTAATCATGATTGCAGAACATTTCTAACTGTAAGATTAAACTCCGTTTTTAATTTGAATAATTGTTTTAGTCAGAAATTTTTTTTTTTTTTTTTACACATAAATTTACAGCTCAAGAACTTAATTTTTTTGTAAAACAAAATGCATCCTTTGGTTTTATTCACCTATTCATCCATAAAAATTACTTGAATAATGTTAGGCCCTGTTGGGTGCCAATAAGAGGAACTTTTCATTAATTTTATTATAGGCTTAATTAACAATAGGCTGGGAGATGGTGAATTTTTTTTTTTTTTTTATGGATTCAAATGGTATTTGATTCAACTACACAAAAAATATGTTAATATCTATATGTATAGGTATTTTCAGAGACTTAATTGTACCGGACGGGCGGAACTCGATACCGTGTGTATGAGCCGCTGACGCCCTGTACCTATAGGTTGACTTCCCACGCCGAACTGAAGGATTATTTCTTGAAACGGGAACACCGGGAGAATTTTTCAGGAAATGAAAACACCGACTTGACTGTTCATGAAGAGCTTGAGGCCTCTGCTTACTCCATTTGTTTTGAAGGCTTGACTATATGGTAGATTTGCTACGAATTCTGTTGAAAAATGCGTTTACTAACGCGGCACTAAACTTTACCGACACGAGAGCCGCTTTTTTTTTTCGAATGGGCTCTCGCAGGTGGGACCGAAGTCCCATTTCTGCTTAACCGGGCTTAGTTGGCGGAGAGTCCCATGTGGGACTCCATTCGCCGAAGGTTTTTTCCCTACATACTTACAAACTAGATGCGCGCGGCATCAATACCGCGCTTAATCGGGCGCCCCCCGAGGGGGGGGCTCGAACCTCGCTGGGGCATTGCAGGGGGACCCCGCAGTTCCTATGTCCCCCTAGCAGCCGTTGCTGCATCGAATTGGTTTCCTCGAAAGTAGCGGACTTTCGGTCCCTATCGGGTGACGTGCTAAACGCCGTGAAGCGGCAAGCCTCGCCGGCGAGGCTAAGACCTACCTAGAAAACCTAACCAGTGGCTACGCAATAGCCTGCTCCTAGGAACTACTCTAGAGCATAGGGCCGGTCTCGCGTGACGAGATTATCTCCGGTTGCTTACACCGTGAGGGCGTCCCCAGGGGGGAGCTCGGACCTCGACTCAGGGTGCAGCAGGGGGACCCCGCCACTGATCCCCCCAGCAGCCGGTGCTGCGTCGGCATGTGTTTCTGTTTCTCGAGAGTCGGACTCTCGGATTCTGTGTGTGTGTCGCGTCGGTCCTCGCCGGCGGGGACGATATTTTGGACGACGGCGTCGGAGTGTGCTTGTACTTTTATCTGACTCCTGGAGGAGTGTAATAGCGTCATCGGGCTCAATGAGTGTGTGTCTGGGACGTCGGGTTTTGCTAATAGCAGATGGCTGGTAGACGGTGGCCGCCACGACCAAGGGGTTGGGGTGCTTGGGAGCGGAATCGAAATAGCGTTTTGAGACACGCTTGAAAAACTGCTTGATGGTCGGCAGTTTGAGGTCTAGGTGGAGGTCGACATTGCGTACGTACCAGGGGGCGCCTACGGCCCTTCGCATGAAACGGTTTTGGAGGGTTTGGAGTATGTGAATTCTCACCGGCTTAACGTGTGCGAACACAACGCTAGCATAGGCGAGTATGGGGCGGATACAGGTGGTGTATATCCTTACTTTGAGAGGAGTGGGCAACTTACTGTGCGCATTGAGTAGGGGGTGGAGACGTCCGAGGACGAAGGCGGCACGGTTTTTCACCTTGCGGATATGCGGTCTGAAAGTCAGTCTACGGTCAAGGATCACGCCAAGGTATTTGGCTTCTCGTTGCCATGGGATCTGTTTTCCGAACATTGAGACTGGTACGCTTAATTCTTTACGATACTGTGACAGGGGTCTCTTATCGAAGAGGACCGCTGCACTTTTTTCGGGATTGACTTCGATTCTCCATTTCCGGAACCAGTCACCTAGGGTGTTGGCCGCGGATTGGAGGGTACGAGAAATAGCGACATGGCTCCTGCCGGAGTAATAGATTGCCGTGTCGTCGGCGAAAAGGGCAATACGGGCTGCACCGCATTTTGGAATATCGCTGGTGTACAGCGTGAACAGTAGGGGGGAGAGCACGGAGCCTTGTGGCACACCGGCGTGAATGGGATGGGGGGAGGAGAGAGCCCCTTCTATGCGATAGCAAAAGGTACGATTCGATAAGTAGTCTCGGATGATGAGCACGAGACGATGTGGCACATTCATAGTGTACAGCTTATATAATAAGCCGTTGTGCCACACTTTATCGAAAGCCTTTGCTACGTCGAAAAAGAGAGTACCGGTCATTTGACCGCGTACGAAGCCTGCACTGATGTGTTCTACAATGCGGTGCAGTTGATTAACGCAGCAGTGCTTTGTACGAAAGCCAAACTGCTCGTCGGGAAGGAGTTTATTTGAGTCGGCGAAATCTTTGAGTCGCTTATAAATAAGCTTCTCGTAGATTTTACCGAAGACATTGAGGAGACTAATCGGCCGGTAACTACTCGGCTCGGCTTTTGGTTTGCCCGGTTTTGAAATACCGATTACCGTAGCCTGTTTCCAAGCCTGGGGAAAGATGTTGTTTTTAAATGCCGCATTGAAGATGACGGTCATTAGAGCGATTAGGGTGGCAGGGAAACGTTTCAACACCTTATTGGTGATGCCGTCTGCGCCGGGGGCTTTTTTGGGCTTAAGATCCTTGACTATAGAGAGAACTTCGTCAGGGGTGATCGGTGGGAGCGGGTCATCAGGGTCATCTATTGGGGGGGGGGGAGGGCTGACCTACGCTCTACTTCTGAATTAACCTTGTCAAGGTGGGTTTGGCTTACGGGAAGCGTACTGAGAGTGCACTGAGACTCCAAGCTGTCGGCTAAGCATTCGGCTTTTTCGTCATCATCAAAGGCCGGCCTTTGATTGGGTCGATTTAGGGGGGGCATAGCTGCCGTGGTCTCGCATTTGAGTTTGCGTTGAAGTGCCCAGAAGGCTAAATGAGACGGTTGGATTTCGCTGACTTCCTTGTCCCAGCGATCTTCCCGTACCTGAGCTACACGTCTTTTTACAGTATTCTGCAAAGAGCGCATATGGGCACGGTTGGCTTCGTTGGGAAAAGCGTCATAGGCACGGATGGCCGCGTTCCTCTCGGTCCTCAACTCATTTACATCGTCCGGCAGTTTCAGACGCTGGTCATCCAGCATCGGAACCTGCCGTGAGCATTCGCCCACTACGGACTGTACATGGTTGGTGAGCGAGGTGATCGCGGCCACCGTATCCGCGACTGTCTCGATGGAGTCAGGGATTGAATCTAGTTGGGGGGATGAGGTAGATTTGAGGCGGTCCTCTAGTCTCCTCCAATCGGTTATTGTTTTAGTTAAGGGTGGAGTACCGGGATCCGAGGGACCACCTCGGGGACCCAGTTGAATGATCACAGGTCGGTGATCTGAGTCTAATTCTTGAATTACCTCGATAGAGCGAATACCGAGGTTTACGCGCTTTAAGAGGGCTATATCTAGGATGTCGGGCCGTTGCCCTACTGTGTCGGGAAAGTGAGTGGGACGCATCGGGGCGATGACGTCAAAGGAAAGTCTGTCGCTAAGTGCTTCTAATTGAACACCAGCGGTGTTATTGGAGACACAGCTCCATGAGCAATGTTTGGCGTTTAGATCGCCTGCTATAATTACAGAATTACTAAGATCGAGTAAGGATTTTAGGTCGTCCTCGAGCAGACTCGCGGGTTTGTTTGAGGACCTATAGGCCGAGACTATGGTGATGGGCTGGTGCCCTGTCATGCCTAGGCGACAGATTGAAGCCTCCAGGCATGCTAGCTCTGGGGGATCAATGGGGATGCAATATAGAGAATTGCGGTAATAGATTAGCGTTCCGCCTAGTGCGGTGTACGTTCTGTCGTTTCTAATCAGCCTATAATTGGCTATGTTGGGATTACGACAGTGGGGCTTGAGAAAGGACTCTTGAACGAGTAATATGTCAAGTTGGTGCTCACGCAAGAAGACAGCTATGTCATCGCGTTGACCACTAATGCCTCGGGCATTAAAGAAGCCTAAATTTAGGGAACGGGGTTTGAATCTTTTGGGTGGGGCCGTATTATACATTATAATTGGAATTAAGTATTCTATAGATGTCTTGGTACTTGGTAAGTACCTGAAGGCGCTGCTCGTGGATGCCTTGGGTAAAGGCCCAGAGTCTAGAGTAGGCGTCAATACGGGTTTCCCCTGACTGGGGTTCGAGGTATTCTCTCGGCAGAAGGCCGGGGTAGTTTACCGGAGGGGGGGTTCTCATGGGGGGGGGGGCTTTAGCTGCTGGTGCAGTTTTGGGCCTGAGAGAAGGTGCGGGGATGGGTAGGTTCATCAGCGCGGGGGGCTCTGAGGCCGGGGGCGCGAGACGAGAGGTCGGAAGAGGTGGGTATTGGGGCTTTTGATTACCCTTAAACCAGGGGTTGGGCCCGAGTGGGCCGTGGAAATTAGGGGAGGGCCCGAGTGGGCCTCTAGGGTTTGGTGGTTGGTAACGGAGGGGGGCTGCGTAGGAGGGGGCTTCCCTCGCAACGCGGTCGGAGGCGCGTTTTGCCGTTTTGGCGTTGCGCATTTTGGGGGCTTTGGGGCATCCGCGATAGTTTGCTGGATGCCCGGCTTTGCGGCAAAGGACACAGCTAGGGGGCTCCGTGCACTGGTCCCTCTCCTTGGGACGCTCGCACTCGGTAGTCCCGTGATCGCCTAGGCACTTAACGCACCTGGGCTTTGCGTAGCAGTTACGCTGGGAGTGACCATACAGCTGGCAACGGTGACATTGACCAGGCTGGTTCGACTTGTGGGGGCGCTCGACCGTGATGCCTGATAAGTTGCATACGGTCTTTAAGTTATAGATGTTTTTGGCGTTTTCGCCAGGGTGACAGATGACAAGAACCATATTGTAGGGTTCACCGTGCTTACCACGGAACATTCGGTGGGTTATTGCAACCGGGATCCCTTGACGATCGAGGTCGGCGTGCACTTCCGTGCAGCTGACTTCGGTCGGAATCCCTCGGATCACAACTCTAAGGAGTCGGTCCTCTGGGAGTGCGTAGGTGTGAAAAGACACACCACGCTCGCGTAGCAACCTGGTAAGGTTGCGGTAATCGGTGGGGGTGGGGACAACTACTTTAATGCCCTGCTGCGTGGGGCGGGCACTAGTAAAATTGATTTTACTCTGATTGCACCAGTCGGAGATTCTGGTCCAATATGCCTTATCCTGGATGAATAAGGGAGGCGGGATGGGTACCTTCTTCTGGGAAGATGAGGTATGTTCATGATCGTGAGGGGAGGCAGGCCTGTTATCCTGCGAGGAGGAGTAAGAGGCGGGACGGGGGGTAGGGGCCGGGGCAGAGTTTGCCTCGGACAGTTTAAGTGCTTTTGAGGCGAGAGCCTCGGCCTTATTTGTCTTTCGGCTGCGTTTTTTACCTTTACCCACTACCGTGGTAAAGGCGTCAGCCTCGTCTGAGTTGACCTCACTGTCCGAAGACATCTCTTGGTCTGATGGGATCGGGGAGCGATCAGGGTATTGAGTGGGGGCTGGGGTGGGGAGAGGTGAGGGGGTGCGGTCCTTATGGTCCAGGCTGGCTGAACGCCTAGGCGGACCACGCGGAGACCTCGGTCTCTCCTCATCGCTGTCGGAACGGGCGGGGCGCCTATTCCTCTTTTGGGGTGGGGGGGTGTCGGGCAACTCTGGAGAGTTGGGGGATTCGGACGTTTGAGGTTTGATCACCTCATCGTCGCAAAAGAGGTTGCCATAATTGGCTAGGAAGTTGGGGTCCTTGAGGAGGACGTTTTTCAGGATGCTCAGGAACTTGGCATCAGACACCATCGTACAGATGATGACTAAGCCAAGCCTAGCAAAATGAGAGGGGGAGAAATTAGTGGCGTACTAATCATGGGGGTTTGCTCCTCGGGTGGGTGATCCCGGGAGTGTGTTCAAACCCTCCCCGTCGGGTATAGACGGGGAGGTTGTGTGCCTACTGGTGAGCCCTAAGCTTGCTCTCCTGTTTGCCAGTCTTAATGTGCAAACAGGTCCCTAAGTCTCTAGTGTGCAATGGGTGTAAACCCCTAGAGAGTGCTAGATAGGACGAAACGGGGTTAAAGCTAGGGAAGACTAGGAGATCCCCCAAGGCCTTCTGGTCCTAGCTCCTTCCAATTTTGCTTTGCCCTGAAGGAGCGCAGCTGGCGTGTCGGGTCAACGCCCCTCAGTTCGTTAGCACCGTTAGGTATCCACTGAGGACCACAGTAAATAAGTGGGTTTTTCCTGAAGGGACACTACGTTTTTGACGAAACTCTGTCTAAAGAGACAAAAGCGCGCCCGCTGTCTTGAAAAAGACAGCGAATGTGCTTATCGGGCTGCAGTCGGCGGGGCGACTGCGGAGGACGCTACGGTGAGCCGTAGCGAAAAATATTCGAGCACTTAATTCGTCACGAGAGGACGGAGCGGAGCAGCACGACCTCTCGGGGCGAGTGTCAGAGCGAGAATCACGAGAGCCGCAGGCGCCTCAAGCCATTTACAACTTTATTTATTCTATTTATATTTACATTTTTGTCTGTATCTATGTATCTATTTGTGTCTGTTCTATGAAACCAAAACCTATGGATAGGCAAAAATCTAGGCTATCTAATGATCTATGACTCATCATTCTAGGTGTCATAGATTATCCATAGGTTTTGGTTTTCTGTGCAAAATTGGCCGTGTCAGGGGATTTTTATTACTTTCACCCTTAATAACTTTTTTGTTATTGGGGTTGGGACTATTTACTATACGGTATCCCCTGCACGACCATTTTGGCTTTAAATAAAAAACAATAATAAAAGTGTTTATTTGATGTAAACTAGGCTAGGTACACATATTCTACAAAACGGGTGAATTTTTCATACATTTTTTATCGGTTTGTTTACATTTTTTCTTATCGAACCCAGACAAAATTTATTGAAGATAATGTTTTTCTATTGATGGTATACTGTAGATATATGCATTGTCTAGCCGTAGGTGGCAATACACATACCTACCTATTATTTTACTATGTTAAATTTCACAATTAAAACTTACAAATTTCATGACTCTAAAACATTGTTAAAACTATTAAATAACTTACTAATTCACATAATATTTGCAGTATATAGCGTTATTTACTATGTTCCTTCTATTTACGTTTCATTTACTATAAAAAGTTATGTATTTAATACAAAAAACTGTGTTTTAAATTTAATGTTCTATATAAAACTGTTATTTAACTGTGAAAGTGTTAAAATGTTACATAAACGGATAAATCTATATAGAATGAACATAAGTAACGCTATACCTGAAAGATTACACTGATATTTACTTAAATAACAAAGATATAAGTTTTCATGAAGTGCATAGTTACGATTCTGTACTAGTAAATAAAAAATATACAGCGCCCTCGCTCGAGACGCGCACTCCGCGCAACTTGTTCCCTGCCATTTGCATGGGTCAAATGCGTTCTACGAAAAACTATGAAATTCACTATTTTGACTATTAAGCACATAAAATATCATGAAAACTTACGTTTTTCAGCACTAACACTGAATTTAGGTTAATAAACACACTGAATCTACTGTATTACGGTACTAATCACTTAAATATTTCACTATTACTGTCTCTAAATTGTCTTTTGACTTACGAAATTTTCACTCGCGATTTTACTGTCTTTCAGTAGAAAAAACGACACTGAAACAGGGTTGCCGCGCACATTTTTAGGGTTGTCGCGAACATTAATTAAAAATAACGAGTCTTCACAACTTCTCTACTAATGTAAGGTAAATGTAAGTATTTTTTCCTTGAGTGAATTATCATAAAGCTTTGTCTATTTTACCACTACAATTATCGCTAGCGGAGGACGAAAACATAACGTTAGCTCTAGAGTTAAATATTTATTGTAACTACAGCTGCAACTAATAACTGCAAAATAATTTACCAAGACGCGCAAACTATGTATAAGACTAGCCCCTAATCAACTTAAAACCTAAAATAACTCCACCCAACATTCGCTTCACTTATAAACAGTAAGAAAATGACTTAACACGGTCCTAATTTCGACAGGTTCACACGATGAGTCCTAAATCCCGTTCACCCACAAACATCTAAATAATTAACTAAACGAACATTAGGCGTCAAATTACATGCTACCAGAGAAAGATGTCACGCTTCAGAGGGCTGCAACCTCGGGACACCATATGAGCGGGGATAAATTCGGGATGAAGGAAAAATAAATTGTAAATACACATGACATGCGTCAGTTCCGTTGTTATGTGCATGTTTGTGTCTGTTGTATTTTACAGGGTATCACAGTAGTAGGTAGTTAAATATTAACTTGAAATAAAGTACCACAAAGGTTTTATTACGAGACTCGTTCACTTTTTACAAAAAGGTACCAATCAAAACCATGCTAAAGCGAAAGTTACTCGGATAAAAACAGATTAAAATATAAAAGAATTAACAGTTACTGAAGATTTATCAGCCAGTCCTCTTCTAAAGCAAACTTAAGCAAAATTCCGTTTTACACCACACACACCACGTGCCTCGTCTTAAAAATACATGTCCTTTAAAGCTCGGAGCCGAGGCATCCCTACACAGAAGGCTTCGTCCTTAGGGCCCAGACTATTGACATTATGCAAGGAGTCAGTAAGCTCTCGGTCTAAGCCCGCGAGAGGCCTTTGTCTGACAGACATTGGCTGCGGTTTAGTGGCCTGTGCTAGAAATAATACCTATGTATTAACATAAGTATCTATCTATGCTTTATTTTTCATTATTTTATTCTTTGTTTTAGTTTTGAACTGTCTGGTGTTATTTTAAGTGCTGGATTTAGTTTTAAGAATGGTTTATTTTGTCATAAAGGCTACGTGGCATAAAGTATTGGATTACCTTAAACTACTTTAATGGATCCTTTGTGTCTATCGAGTATTGGACATTCTTGTGAGACTGGTATTTTGTTCTGAAGGCAACTTAAGGCAAGGTATTATGTTATGGCAAGGGTTGTTTAAGATTTTAATGTTTAGCTGGCAATCCGTGAAAAGTGATATTATACAGTTATATAAGTTCGTTGATCAAAAACATCATTGATATTTAAGTGAATACTAACCGCTTTATGAATTTTAAATAATAACAATGTTGTTTATATCCGTCGTAACAACAGTTAAATAACATGCAACACATCTTAAATCGACAGATAAAAAAAAAACATTTTAAAATTAAGAACCACATATCTCGCAATCACAAATCTATTCTTAAGCCTTAATGGCTCCTGTGTAATTAAAGATACTTAAAGACGCACAAAACTCCAGGTTCAACTCTTAATTTTATTTTCGTCCCATCAACTTACACAATTAAAGTCGTTGAATAATAAAATCAACAAACGCTTACTTCATAATGAAGGCCGGTATTGGAGTTAATTATTTGCATGTTACCTGAAACAATGGTTATTTCATTAATAACAGACCTGTCTTTCAATACAATGATTTAAGTTAAAAATATTTGATGGTAGGTATAACATAGAAAGTAACGTCTTGGAAACAGTGTGCTGTTGAAGATAGCTCGATTTTGCTGATTCACCCTCCGGATTTTATTAAATAACAATGTTACTTGTTTTCATTTGAAATTGGCTGTTAAGAGGTACATTATGTTACGTAACCACTTTAACTACACAGTTCCATGGTTCCAAATCATAGGTTTGATGAAGAAGAACTGGCGATACTTTGTGCAGAGTTATGTATCTTGATGATCTATTAATACAAAACAATCATAGTATCAAGAAACTCATTTATTTATTGACAAGATTGCATCATAAGGGAACCAGTACAT
Organism: Asteroscopus sphinx; assembly: GCA_949699075.1. Taxonomy (NCBI): domain Eukaryota; kingdom Metazoa; phylum Arthropoda; class Insecta; order Lepidoptera; family Noctuidae; genus Asteroscopus; species Asteroscopus sphinx. The sequence goes on from OX453017.1 coordinate 11,118,570, forward strand.
AATGCACGTAGGCTTATATACGCAAATGATACGCCATCCTCACGTGAGACAGGTACAACAAGCTTATTGTAATTGTCAATTATTTTGCCAAATGTGATGATTAAGGCAGTATAACATACGATCCTTCATAGAAGCCGCAGCAGAAGAATTTAAAAGCTAGTGCTAGTAACATATTTACATACAAACAAAACAAAATCTAAACCAACATCCCTGATATAATTTCTGTTCTCAAACAGCTTTAAGTAAACACGGTTATGACGCAACAACTTAAGCTTAAACTCACCAACAATTAAGTAAAGCCCAATGTACCAACATGAATTTGTTGATACTTTAGACTTCATGAATATGTCACAACATAATTTTGTGCCTAACTGCTGTGGCAATGTCCTTGACCTGGTGATTTCGAATTTATCCCTGGATTGCATCCTTAGTGAAATACCCCTGGTAAATATTGACAAGCTTCACGTCCCAATGGAGCTTTGTGTTCATAATTATTGTTATAAACCAATCCGTTCTCAGCCAAGAGTTATTAAAAAGTTTTTCAAAGCAGACTACAATAAAATCAATTCAGAACTTCTTCGTGTAAATTGGAATGTTTGTCTCGAAAAATGTGCGTTAGATAAGGCAGTCGACAATTTTTACGGAATATTACGCTCACTTATTGACTCACACGTTCCGACGGTCACAGTATCAGGACGCTACCGATATCCTAAATGGTACCCTCCGTCATTAATAAATGCCATTAGAGAAAAATATTTAGCTCACAAAAGGTGGAAAAAATTCAACAACCAATCTGATTACGCGGAGTTTTCTTTTTTGAGGACTAGGGTCAAGGATCTTCAAAAAGAGTATTTTTCTAAATACACGACTAGATGTGAGAAAGAATTAAAAAAAACCCCCAAAGAGTTTTGGAATTTCGTGAATGCTAAAAGGAAATCGTCTGGCTATCCTTGTAACATGGTCTATCAGGGTGTTACTTATTCTAGTGGAGGGGATATTTGTGACGCGTTTAATCGTTTTTTTCACAGTGTTTTTAATCCTCTGAGCTGTAATAATTTATCCTGTTACGACGATACACCATTGTCAAACAACATCCACTCCATTTTCATTGACCCTGAGTCCCTAAATAAAGTATATAATAAACTTGACATTAAAAAAGGAGCCGGCTCTGATGGAATACCTGTTATATTTATAAAAAAATGTGAAGTGGGGTTAATCGCTCCGCTTAGGATTATCTTCCAGAAGTCTCTCGACGAGGGTTTATTCCCGAGTCAATGGAAGGAAGCTCAAATAGTTCCTATCTATAAGAAGGGCTCTAAACTTGACGTAACGAACTACAGAGGCGTGTCACTATTAAATAACTTTGGCAAAATGCTCGAGAAGATTGTTTACGGTCATATCTACAATGCAACCAGACACTGTATACCCACATCCCAGCACGGTTTCGTGAAATCTCGTACGGTTAATTCTAACCTTCTTCAACTAACCGATTATTTGATTACGTGTATGAATGATGGAGCCCAAGTAGACGTAGTTTATACTGATTTTGAAAAAGCTTTCGACCGGGTGGATTACTGTATTTTAATTGATAAATTAAAAGCCGTAGGTATAAAAGGGAATCTTCTCAGGTGGATAGATTCGTACCTGAGGAACCGGCGTCAGGCGGTAGTTATCGGCAGTCACAGATCTGACTTTGTAGACGTTACATCCGGGGTGCCTCAGGGTTCGTTGCTATCTCCTCTACTCTATAATATATATCTATTCGACATCACTCAGTGTTTTCTCCATTCTAAACACCTTTTATATGCCGATGACAAAAAAATATACAGGAAAATAGACAGTTTGGGCGATTGCCAATTACTTCAGGAAGATTTAAACAGACTAAGCGATTACTATATTAATAATAAAATTAGTGTCAACACAAAAAAATGTCAAACGATTGCTTTTTCTAGGAAACACAAAGTTATTACCTATGATTATCGTATTAGTAACGACTTAATACCCAGAGTATCTGAGGTAAGAGATTTAGGGGTGATTCTAGATGAAAAGTGTACGTTCGTGAACCATATAGTCCATATCACCAGCAGAGCCTATAAATCCCTGGGATTTATAATACGTAATACCCAACAGTTTAAGGACCCGCAATGTATAAAAGTCTTATATTTTTGTTACGTTAGAAGCATTTTAGAATTTGCTAGTGTAATTTGGCGTCCATTCTATAAAAAATATATTGACAAAATTGAATCCATTCAAAGAAAATTTCTGAAATACCTTAACTATAAAACTAGAAACTCTTTTCCAAATTACGCTGATACCTGTAAATATTATAAATTGAATACTCTTGAAGATAGACACCAACTTAACGATTTGATGTTACTACATGACATTCTTAGTAACAAGTTTGACTGCCCTCAACTACTCAGTAGAATACATTTTAATGTACCGCGTAGACGCACCAGACACACCCCATTATTAGCAGTCCCTTCGGCCTCTTCTAATTACCTAAAGATGTCACCATTCATTCGTATTCCAGCATTGTATAATAACAAATTTTCATCGCTAGACCCCTTTAACGCCTCAAAAATAACGTGGAAAAAACAAATCCTCCAAACGTTATCACAGGTCAACTCCGCTTAGTGCCAGAAATTACACGACTCTCACGTTTACCTCACTACCCATCACCTCACCACACACATTTTTCACACTCTTCCAGTATACACACTCACACTACTAATATTAACTAGATATTGTATAAATGCCCAAGAGGCTCTCTGCATAGGTTTGTGAATTTAATTAGTTGTGTGCTTCGTAATTGGCGTATTGTCTAGACTAATGTATTGAATAAAATATTGTAAGCTGTGAAGTTACCAATAACAAATAAATAAATAAATAAATGAGAACTAAACATAAACTTGTACCGATAGCTATGCAGCGCTCGCTAAGTATCAGTCTACGTCAATAAGCGATGGTTGTAACGATTGCCTTGTTAGAAGGAAGTTGGTTGGATGTAATAAAGTTAAGGTTTTAATAGTGTTTCACATTATGTTTAAAAAAAGAGTTAAATGTTGGATAATCGAAAGGAACGTGATAGCTCTAGTTAAAAAAATCATGGATAGAATTACAAGAAATGGCCAAGTGGAAATTATGGAGTAAACTCTTCTACTAAGTTTGACACACATAATCAGCCCATTATTATCCTACTGCTGGGCACAAGAAGAATGAGAAAGATACACTATTGTAAAATTGATAATCGTAGTAAGTAGCGTTGACTATATACAAACAAACTGGTAGTAGTACAGAGCGACATAGCTCCTCACCGAATTAGTCTGCTTCAGTCTAGCTATCCAGAATCCTTGGCTGCCTTAATTTTTTTATCGACTACGGGAAATCCAAAGACGAAACAAGAAGAAGAATATTTTTTTTGAAATGAAACAAGTCTAAAAGGGTTCCTTGGTATTTTTTCATAGAAAACTTTGTCACCAGTTGATTACACGTGACCAGTTGAGAAAAACTTGAAAAGGATTTTATTTAAATAAAAATGTGAAATATGAATACTTAATAAGAATTGGCATCAATAAGTATAACGTAAAGTCATGACCAAAGAATTTTCGGAGAAAACGAAATTGATTCCATACCCAATATCAAATATTTGAATATATCAAATTTAACGTTATATTCTAGATAAAAAAGGCAACTTCATACCTAGATTAAGTGTAAAGCTAGCAAGAACGTTTAGACACGTCAAAATATTCAAGCTAGAATATAAAATATTCTCGAAGAATACGTATGTTCTTTTAACAAAGTGAATATCGAAGTGACGGCGGATCAAGAGTGCGAGAGAATGGGGTGGGGGTTGGGTGGTGGGGGGTGTCGAGGCCAGCCGGCGATCAGTCACTGTCAAGTTGCCGATAGCGAGAGACGTCTTCGTATCGCGTAGAATTTTATCTTTAACGATATCAATTCGTATTTTTAATCGAAACTTTCTTTTTTTGATAGGCTCGCTGTGCCTATCCGGGAAATTGAACGAGATGTTTTTATATTATTGACTTCAGGATATTGTTTATTTTTGTAACAAATTTAGTTCTCAGAAGGAAACAAAGACTTTTTAACAATGCAAAGCATAGTAAATGATCTCGTAAATATTGGAAGAGTATAAAGAACTCATAACATAACATCACGCCTGTAATCCCCGAAGGTCTAGGCAGAGGTGTAAAGTACACCCACAAAAACTCATTTAATTACTTACCTGGAAATCTAAGCTCCTGGGTCTGAATACATTCCACTAATTATTACTAGTCCGTGTGGTGCCGGACTTAAAGAATAGCACCACCCTTATCTCTTCTCATGGGTGTTGTAAAAGGCGACTAAGGGATTCACCAGAGGATGGGCAGCAGCGTTCTCTGAGTATTTAACCAAACAACTGCGATCGCCAACCCGCCTGCCAAGCGTGGCGATTATGGCATATCCCCCCCTTAATTGGGGGAGGCCTATGTCCAGTAGTGGACGTCTTTCGGCTGTAATGATGATGATGATGAATTACTACGGAAACCACTCTAACTTCATTTACAAATATTCAGGTCTTTGTGTCACAAACCTGTAGAACTTCAAACTTCAAACACTGAAGTAACAAGACTAAGAACAACAGAAACCGTAAATACATTTAGTTGGGGACGAAAACTTGGATTACTCTTATAAAACTTATTCCCTTACAGTTTTATTGAGAGGCGAGTAAAATGTCACTGCATCCTTATCAAACGGATCGTTTCCTATGTAACATAGAAAGGACCGAGGATTTATTACTTCACAGATTTTTTCAATTGCTCCGAATGCTGTGAAGCGAGATTTATAAGACATTCCCTTACAAAGAGTCACGTAATTCTCGTCCCAGTTGTTATCGAGTCGTTCTCCAGATAACTTGGATGATGCGAAAAAATTAAATCGAATGGCGACGACAAGCTATGATGCTGACGTCGGACAATCGGATTCGTTGTTTAACATCGATATATATGTACTACGTACTAGATGCGCTGTTTTGAAGAACAACATGGTTACACAAGTTATGGTTCCGGAACCATACTTCCATTAGGTTACTTCATAGCTGTCTAGCGAGCGCAAGTAAATTTGAGGGGCCTAATATTATTTGTTTTTTTGGAATCAGCTATTATTGAGTGATTCTTTGGCGAAAATTTGTTTTTTTTTGTTTAGTAATATTTCACCGTAACAATAATTAACAACGCGATAACTAGTGAATTTAAGCAATTTTCTTTCTATGGGCAAGTCCATTACTAAGCAAAAGCGGGAATGTCCATTACGCAACTTCTCGCTTACAATCCTTGTATTACGCAACTTCCACACATCGATACTAGATGGTGGTAGGTTGTGTCAACTGAATTTGGAACATGTTGTTTATTAGAGATCGCGTTGAAGTAATTGTTGTTTAACAAGAAATGCGTGTTTTTAATTTCATTTAGTGTTATCCACTTTTTAAAGTTTTAAGAGAGACAAAGATACTGATAAACTTTGAAGTAGCGTTTGTATTTGTTGGTAAAAAACGTATGCGCTAGAAAAATGGAGAACCTAAGTTGAGCATTCTAACTAGTGTCATGAAATTTCAATAAATCTTGACATAAGAAAGAAACATTTCTTGTATCAAACACCATGAGCACTTACGAACACAAACATAAAAAAACCAAGAAATATATTAGCTACAACAATATTTTGAAAGTACCAGGCAAACAGAAAATAAAGCTGGTCACACAAAAAGGCGTTCAGATGCAGTATGACTCACAAGTAGTGACGGGGACATCTCCTATAGTTTTTACTGTCGAAACGTGACTTTTTTGCTTAGCAGCTGCAAAGCTGTGGGATTTGCATCCAACGCCGAATAGACTTTGAATAAATATGCCAGTTCCGTATCATCGTCTCACTTTATTTGGATTTTTTTACAGGGATTTGATCCTTTTTGGGGTAGCCTATCTTTACAAAACTTCTTAATCATTAAATGTATACTGTATCATCTAAGTATTTGATAAATGTATGACAAAATTAATATCAAACAGGTACCTATGCTACCATTTTCATGTTTTGTTTTAGAATTCAATAGAAAATTAATATTACCACGTACAATATTCACCGCAATAAAAACGTTTCATTCGTCTTTGCAATCTAAAACTAGATGAGCAAAAAAATTTAAACGTTTTATCTTACATAGAATATACATACATTTGTATAGAAACTTTATTATATGTTTTTCTGGTAATCGTGACATTACAATAATATAAATGTATATTCTCATCATACAACATAATAACAACACTATTAGGACCACGCAATCCAACTAGTAAAATAATATTTATTTCAAAACACGCACGTTTAAACTCGGCACAAAAAACAAAGGTATCTCTAACTAAACCATCAGTTAATCAGTATTCATACAATAATAGCCACAGATATTCCGGATATGACGAGTCGGTATCCGGCCCTTACAACGAAAAGATATTATTTAAATGTTATCTTTCGCCTTCAAGAAACCGATGCGCATAATTTTAAATGTGATGTGTGAAAGTTAAACAATACAAATATAAAATCCACTTGGGATCATCTAAGATCACGAAAAAAACGGGTGACGTCGAGGAACGTTCGACAGCGAACAAGCGAAGCTTCTGAGGAAGAAGTGTGGATAGAACATGCGTGTGCACTTGTGCAGAGCTCAGCGCTAATGGAGAGGGAAGTTAACGGTGACGTTTTTCTCTAGGTTTACACCTCGGCGGCCGAGCGCGCAACGACGCTAGATCTTTCGGTTCAAAAAACTTCCAGGGGTCTCACTCCCGACTGGATCGAGTTCTGTATCAATCGAATTTGAATTCGAGTTAATGTCAATTCGTACTGCATTTCTCCAGAAATTGGCATTAGCTCAATTTGGTTTAGAGCTCGAACCAGTCGGGAGTTAGGCCCCAAGAGTGACGCTCAGGCCAAAAGAATTTGATCTGAAGAGTGACAGACAATACTCAAATAATCGTCCAACGCATCCTGGGTAGTTTGTATCAACCGGCTGAATGGCTAGTCTTTTTTCTACGGCATGAGCTATTTTATTTTATAACTATGTCGATACGAAAGGAGGAGAAGAAGACTAACAGCTACAGCTTTGCAATTATTTAATGTAGTCATTGATCAATCATCGGAACGATAAGGATGCGGAAGGTAGGGAAGGGGACCGAATGTTGGAGCACAGCCTAGGATAGCATGACAACTGAAGAGAAGACATTTGTCTTCGGAAGAATAGACAAAACGACATTGTATTTCTGAACCACAGAAAATATTTCTGTTTTTTTTTCAGTTGGAGTGCATTTTAAGAGAGGCCCATATGTCCAGCATGTGTAGCATGACAACTGCAGACAAGAGATTTGTCTTTGGACATCTTCGGAAGACGAAATGACATTTGATAGAACTAAAACTGTCATTTTGTCTATTCTTTCATATATATCTACAGTGGCTATACTACGCCTACAGCAGTGGACTGTGAAGTCTGCGATACGCTGAATTGATTTGAAACTATGTTTAGTATAAATTCTGAATCAAGTCTTTAAAATTAAACTGTATACGTAAACAAAATCTTCTGTAAGCTACTTATTAAAGTTAGAATTATTTTCATACAGAGTTTAGAATAAATGTATGAAAGGCGTCAGCTGCTTTCTATTTCATCCAATTTGCAAGAGACAGCTGATGGGGTCTACTCGCATTAGACGATATTCGATTAATCGTACCATTCATCGCACAATTTGCTACTCCAGTCAACCATCGTTTCCATATCGGGTGCGATCACGACGTGCAATGACCGTGTTTTGACGTTTATTTCTCTGATCTTTGCTCAATTTCACACAATCTAATATCTTTTATGTGCCTTTTTTATGCGCCTATCTTTATTGTACTGGAAGTACTGGAAGGCGCAGCGTGGGTAGGCCCCCCATAAGGTGAACCGACGACCTGGAGAAGGTCGCGGGAATCCGCTGGATGCGGAAGGCGCAGGACCGGTCATTGTGGCGATGCTTGGGGGAGGCCTATGTCCAGCAGTGGACGTCTTTCGGCTGAAATGATGATGATGATGATGATCTTTATCATATAGGTATCAGTTGGGACGAAAGTTCGTATTTCGTTTGTTGTTTGTCAAATGCGAGTAGACCCCTAGGGCAACAACCTGTCAGTATCACGTGTCGTCTAACAGTCGCAGAGCTCACAGAAGTTATAATGTTAACGTCAGGGGACTAACTACAGACCCTTATTATAGCCAGTTTTAGCGTGCCTACACTGAACAAATAGTTTTGTGTCGAGTAGCACTAGCTGCTACTGCTAGTAACATAAAAAAGGTGACTAATAAACTGACGCTACTAGTAGCTAACTAGTTTGAGATGTGGCAGCAAATGAGTTTAGCTATTTTAACAAAAATTTGGTTTCTACTACCTAATTGAAATTTGGCAATTTTTAAAGTAGCTAAACTAGTCTTCAATTTATTTTTTCAGTGTAATGTGTACCACCTAAAATGCTACGACTGTATTTTGGGTAGGAATCAATTAAGTAGCAATCCTTCTTAATTGAATGGATTTAAAAATATTTTTAAATCCATTCAATAGTGGTCATGCTGTAGCTGCTGGCTCTGTACGCCGTGCTTTGGCTACGAAGCTACCGTAAATACTGCTCGTGGTATCGAATTTAACTGCCACTAATAATAAAATAAAATAAGGTATATTTTTTTACTGTAAATCCAATACTTATTTAAAATACTGAAGGACCCATAAAAAATATTAAAACTTCAAATAAAAAATGGAATTTAGATATTCGTGAACACAGAAAACCGCAAGCCTTGAAACATTGTGAATTCCTTCCGGTCACGATATAAAAAGTAGCTTCACGTTCCGGTATTATAATAATAAAATATATAATATGATTGTTTTATATTTACTAGAATTGAACCGTTCACATTAAATCTTAATCATCCTCATTTTCCTCGCCTTTTCCCAATTATATTGGGGTCAGCTTCCAGCCTAACCAGATTCGGCTGAACTCAGTACTTTACACGGAGCGACCGCCATCAGACCCTCGCAACCCAGTTACTGGGTAATGCTGACATTCGAAAGATATACCAGTTGTCAGACTTTCAGGCTTTTGACTACCCGTAACGATTGCCGCAGATATTCGTGAGACAACCGGGATCGACAGCTTAACGTGCTCTCCAAGGCACGGAGGGGTCTCGATGTGTAACGAAACGGTCGCCCATTCATAAACTGACCGCGGCAAGCGCAGCGTTCGTACAATCCACGCGGTTGTTACTTCACTACGAGCCCCTCACATTAAACCCTAATATAAACACAAAATAATTCAAGCTTTTTTATTATAGCAATGTAGTCTTATATTCGTACGACCTCTTCAGTTACAACAATCGAATTAATGTCAGTCAAAATTACTTCATTATTTTATTCTAAATTTATACAAAATATCTCAGACATGCAGAATTGATGTAAATAGACTCTCAATACTATTCAGTTCACGAGCCTGAACACTCAACCACTTCATAATAAGGGATTCGTTTTTGATTAATTTTAGATCGAAGTCGAGCAACTAAGTTCAAAGGGCATCATGTCATTCTGACCTTTAATTCTTTAATCATTCATAGTGATTAAGAGGTTTGAGTAACATCAGACTTAGATGAATTGATTCTACTTATGATAATACATATATGCGGTCTACCCACGTATGTTTTCGTATAAATATAAGGTCTTACTTTAATAATGGCAAATATATAAAGTGGTGAATCTACTCATCATAATGAACAACATTTATTATGGGAGAAATCCTGAAATCAACTATTCCCTATATTTTGTCGATTTATGTGAACACAAAATATATAGGGGTCAGCAAAAAAAAAACACGATTTCATGGTTGGTCCCATAGTAAAAGCTGTTCATAATGATGATTACAATGACCCCTTAAGACTCATCATTATGAAGAACTTTTACTATGGGACCAACCCTGAAATCGCGAAAATAAGCGATTAAAATTTCAGCATGAATTGGTTTGTCAGAGAATAAGTAAACAGTATTAACGCGTCTGAATATTCTTCAGTCGGCAGAAGGCTGCCAACGTCAGTGACGGAGGCATCGAGGCATGAAGCCAGTCCTCTGTCGCCGGACGTGACCTCCCGACCTGCCCCCACACTCCCCGACATATTTACACTTCTTTGTCTGAACCTCACCCACACCACGCCATAAACACAAAGACATTGAATCAAACCGAGATACCCCAAAAGTGTAGCGGAGACATTTCAATAACGGATCTGTAAGTCTTCCTTTCCTGAGACTCAATTAAAAAGTTCCGTCTTTGTACGAAAGAAATATTTCCCTAATTTTTTTCTTCGTACACTCGGCGACGTAGCGGAAATTAAACTTTGCCTAAACTCTTTTTATTTCATTACTTTTTCGCGAGCGTATCGGTAATCGCTACCATTTGTTACTGGGTTTCCTTTGGGCTTCAAATACGTCAGCAGACGAACAATTCAAAGGGGCTTGTAGGCGTCGGGAAGCGGCATTGTGTAGCAAGACTTGAGAGGTCAGCCAATGGAAAAAGGTATTCGTGAAGGAACTCTTTTGTACATATCTGCGATCATTTTGCCAAAGATATCGTATACCGCAAACACCATTTTGCCAAACGCTGCCACATTTTACTTTAAATTTTAAGATAAACGTATCTATTTTAGATCAAAATATCTGTTATGAGTTATCCTTGGAAACAGATAAGAGATATTTGGATAAACAGATCAAGTCTTCATTTCCCTACACACAATCTCATGATCCGATTATGTCTATTCTGCAAGAACAGCATGATTTTTTTAAAAGCAAAACCGCCAGGCTGCGGTGGATATTTGCCAAAGCGGCGTTTATACCAAACAAGGGCTTGGAGATACAACGTTATATTGCTACATACGGCGCGGCTCGGCGGCGGCGGCGGCGGCGCAACATCGACTGATGAGCATTTGAGAAAACGAAAGCAATTTTAGTTTTATTTTTCCTTTTCAACTTATTAAGATAATATGGAGACAGAGTTTATAACAAAATTATCTTGCAAATCTGGGAATGGGTTCAGCATTATATTTTTGTGAACATGTATGGTTATTGTTATGTTATTTATTTCTTTACCTCTTCTTCTAGTTCTTGCCTCTACTACACGCTACGAATATTAATTAATGATTTTGACATGGATATTGTAACACTGAGCCCACACTATCAAGCTATCGCCACGCCTATCTATCACGCCATCATAAAATTACCAAAGCATTGTAATAATTTCTTAGGTTTTCGCGATCACTACACATTATAATAAAACAAGTTTAACCGGATTACATCGCGTATATTATTTAAATTGGTTTTCCAGACGTTTCGAAAGCTTTGCAGCGTTCATGGTCGCAGGAAGACTAAGATGACAAGAGTGTACAGATATTTCAGTTTTTTATTTAATCTACCCTACAATTTTAATTAATTAAAAATCGTTTCGATGCCATTGAGGTAACATGTACTACGTACTGGAGCAGACATCAGGAACAAAAAATTTAGCACAACTTGCTGGCCGCGGAGCAAGCGCGGCGCGAGCGTGGCTAAGCGAGTGAGAGTGCAGGAGCTCTAAAACGTGCTCCAAACATTTTGTTCGAGGTGTCTTCTTTAGTACGTAGTACATATTACCTCAGTGTTCGATGCACGCAGTAGTCACTGACAGTATCATTATATTTTACAGTGTGGTGTGCTGTTTGGGACATTTTTTTTTTTTTAAATATCTGAAAAGACGCTTGTCGTCTTAGTTTTCCTGTGACCACGAACGCTACAAAGCTTTCGAAACGTCAGAAATACCAATTTAAATAATATACGCGATGTAATCCGGTTAAATTTGTTTTATTATAAAGCATTGTAATTTTGATGCTTATCATAATATTAATTTAATCTCTTACAAAACTAACTGCAAGCTTTCCTGTCTCAATAACAGATATAGTAAAATATATAGACGAAGTGCTGCGAACAATCATAGTAAAGCCAACAAAACCATGCTCCTTCGTATACAAACCAGCGCTCACGCACACACATGCACCTGAAAGATATTTGTTTTTGGCGATGCTTACTGGACGATGCCGCGACATGTGTACTGAGAGCAGTGAGCATGGTTTGATGTGCATCATAGTTGTGCGTGAGCGTTGGTTTGTACACGGAGGAGCATGGTTTTGTTGGTTTCACTATGATTGTTCGCAGCACTTCGTCTATGTTTTTTACTATGTCTGTTGTCTCAATAAACGCAATCGCAACAAGACCACTCTCTGTGGTTCACAAAAAAAAAATACTTGAAAAACAACAAAAAAGTCTATAGCGGGCTCGTGCCGTTGGTCGTCCCGTGTGTCGCCATTCATTGCGAAGGGGAGAGTCGTCCAACCGTGCAGCGCCCGTCTACCGGCCGGGAGGCCTTGTGTTTACTAGATCCACAATAACTCTATTGTATGACTAACTTTTCACATTGTAAGGGGTTATTGCTAGGAAACTGAGATATAACGTCGAGTATTTGCTTTATTGCTTGTGGGTGAAAATGGGTTTTCGAGTTTTTTAAAGGACATTTTTGAATGGAGGAGTTGGCAGTTCGTTAAAATTGCATGCTACATAGAAAGCTGTGTCATGTCAGGATACTTTTTACAAGCGAATTATTCCTTTCAATTTATACTGATCGCTTAATTTTAACAACTAAAACTGTTTCTGTTCAATCTTTATTTACAAAAAACATTAACATAACATCACGCCTGTATTTCCCCGTAGGGGTAGGCAGAGGTGTAATAGTACACCCACATTTCGCCAGTTATGTTATAGTCCCATGTAATAGGGGGCGAGCCTATTGCCATTGACCGGGCACAAATCCAGACTCCGGGCTGCTACTTAGAATTTCCTAATGAAAAAACCCAACCCAATAACACTTACAAATAGGCTTAAAATAATAAGACATAGAGTGATAGTTTCATTCAAAGTTCCGCTCAAAGTTAAAGCACAAAAACAATCGATGTGTGTCTGCAACCGGCACGTAAAATGTTCGCCAACACACACATAGGCGCGGGTAAGCTGTACTGAACATAGCCATTTAAAGTTTTATTTTTTTTGACGTGGGGAAATCCTCATGGACGCACTCCGCCCGGGGTAGGCGGAGCCAGTGTCTAAACTGACTAAAACCACCACGGTGTTCCTTCAACTACCTTAGCCGGGGGCGTGGGAACCCGTTGGTATTCACACAACCACCCCCGACAGGTCCTGGCCTGCCATAAGCAGGCGAGCCCCTTCTCCCCGTGCAGCCTAACGTTGGCCGCACCCTCCTAGGCGGTGCATACGGAACACTGCACGCCACATCACCTCATGGGCCTTTACCAGCTATGCCAGCTGCGCCAGCTGTGCCAGCTACGCTAGCTGCTGGTCGGGCAGCAGACTACCCCGAGTCTGCTGCACGCAGGCCCTATCCTCCCGTAATTTTTTATAGAAGTTTTCTTCATCACGGTCCGGGCGGTGAAGCCAAGACCCTCGGTCCCAGGAGGAACGAGGCACTACTCTGCGGGCACTCCTGGGGTTACGAGATCGACAGGGGCAGGGAAGGACAGGCAGCGGAGGTGTGCCTGCCCAGTGACAGGGTGAGTGGACACCGGGCCCGCCCCTGCTCCTCCACTGTGCCCTCTGCTGTTATCAGAGGGACACGTGGAGCTACTCCCCATTGGCCCACATGGGACCCCTCCCGTACCAGAATATTTACCACAGGCAATATGATCCCCTGACGGTTAATCCCTCGAATGGATTCTATTGGCCGTACCCAGGATGCACCGGCCTAACAACTGCCGTTCCCTCCAGACGTGTCTGAAGGGACAAGCAGCCGTCAGACACACGTAGAGGTTTTCTGGCCAGCACCCCTACTGATCATAGCTTTTTAAAGCCAGCTTGTATTTGCTTCACTCCGCATAACTCCTGCGATTCTAAGCTATCTATTCTAAAACTGAATTATTTTTAATCCAATTAACCCAACTCAAATACCTAGATTCTAATAAGCTGCGACCAAAAAAAGAGGTCCTATCGAATTGTAATTCACTCATTCACTGCACAATCAAGTCAAGAATCCTTACGATATATTACTCGAGCCATATAAGGCAACACAAGCATACTGATACAAAATAATGTACCTATGTACTTACATTGACAGTTCACCTTAGGTCTGCCCTATAATCTGCTTGAAACCTTGTAACGGATTCAATCCTTTAATCTCCAACGCGATTAACTCAACTTTAACAACATTTAACTTTATAAAACTGTGAAATGATCGCGATAGGTCTATGTAATTTTATTTATGAACTAGATAATAGCAATTCAGAGTTAATTGAGGAGTTTAAAACAAAACAGTATTTCATATTTCTTTCAAAACGCAAACATGAAAATTTCCACACAATTTTAGATTGGTTTTTGATGTAAAGTTATTCATTCAGTCCGAATAACAGCAAGTACATAATCGCATTAATACACTACAAAGACACAGTATGAAAATACCCTCAGGTTCGACCTAATTGAAATTCGAAACGAGGTTTCAAACCTGTCCTGCGGTTTACCAACATTCCATCCAAAATTGACGTCCATGTCACCTCTGTAATCGAATTTAGTACAGCTCTAACAAATCTCAAAGGAGTCGTTTTCCAACTACAAACACAGTGCAAAGATTTATTATTGAAGGTAAATAATTAGCTTCTCTGTGGGGGTACCGTGTGCTTCTATGTCTAGTGGTCGAAAGGTCTGCCACTCTTTATTAACCCGCCAGAATAATCGATTGGTTAGATTAACGAAGACATTCTTACTTCACACATTTGAGTGGTCGGAACGATTTGTGTAAATTGGAGTGCTGATTAGATTCCCTCCCTCGAAGCTCCGCGTCTTAATCTTTTCGATTCATTACTCGCTAAAAGTAAGATGTATTCTTGATTAATTGTCTTGTTTTGTCTGTCTACGATCAAAGATTTATTTAGAATAGGATCGCGATCAGGGCTTACTTTGAGAAGATTTAGAATTCGATAGCATTATTTATAAAAATTACTTTACTTACATAATCTTCTTCTGTCGTGTCGCCATGAGCTACATAATGATAATAGCTGATGTCGTGGTGTAAAGATTAGCCAGTCAGCAGGTTGGTAAAGCGGCTGACTGCCCAGGGTGCGGCGGACGATCAACTAAATATCGTCACTCGTATAAATGCACCCCACTACGCAACAAGAACAATAGAAGACAATTTCGTCATTTTGAAAAGCATATGGGATATCAATAGTTCTGTGGTTACAGACATTCTGTAGACATGTCTATCAACGGTTCTATTACATAATTATCTTGGCAGTCTTTCGGTTCCCAAAATAAACTTACCGACAATTAATTTTCGAACATTATCTTGGTGGAACCACTGATATTATTAAAACGGAAGATCCGATTCGTTGAATTGCGAATTCAATTTGAAAACTCATTTTCTGCGATGACAAAACGATAATTTTCTTCAACTTACCGACCGATTGAATCGTCGTATAATAATGTAGTGAGTGAATAAGAAATCTACTTACTAATAATAACATTGTCAGGGTCTATTGTCCGTCGGGTTGACCCAATTACTGTCCGTGAACACCACATTGGAGCGAAATTGTTCGATCTGTCTACGGAAATTAAATTTTCTGAATACCCCTTCGTGAGAAAGATAGAGAAAGGAAAAGTGCGGCCAGTTGGATTGGACTCCCTCACGCCTTGCTGAACAATCTCGGTTGATGTTTCGTTAAAAGAAATAGTTTTCCGAATAATCTTTAAATTAGATTTTGTGAACGAATCTATTTTTGGTTTCATTTAATTGAAACGTCTGATGGTTTCCACAGTGTACTGTTCAACTTTGTAATGTTCATTACTTTAATTAGAACTAATTGGACACTCATCTATATAAACACAGAAGGCTTAAAACTAAAAACAGATTTCAGATGTTATATTTCCACTCTGATGTGGAATGGCCACTGTAGACAAAAGACTTGTCTTCGGAAGAATAGATAAAACGACATTGTATTTTTATTTATTTATTTAAATGGCGACAGTAACAGTGATAGACAGACAGATAATAAGACGATAAAATGGAGTATATACAATAATTAGATCAGTTTTACAGCTTTAAAATAGGAATATGACAAGTAATGATAACCCAAAAATGTTCAGGTCAATAACTAAAGGTAAACAATATTTTTATCTAAATGTGTTTGTATATAATAATTATAAATATACTGTGTTTTATTATAAAACATAAACATTACTTTAACTTCCACAATTTTATTTGGAAATATACATTGTATAGTCCTTTAACTATCATTTTGTCTATTCTTTCGTAGACAAAACCCTTGTTTACATACAGTAATCATGCTACGCCTGCTGATGAAAATATCAGTACCGTTTCAAGGCTAACAAAACAAAACAAAGGAAGTCCTGAACACATCTCACATAACACACGAGTTCCAACGACTGCACATGACAATTTAGATCATAATGCATCAAAACATTGACAGAGGACATTCGCAGTTATAAGGGAGATCATGTTACCCTGGTATATGGCAAGTAGGGATGCACGATCCGATCCGATACTTTATAGTATCGATACAACACGATACGATACTCCAATATTTTGAATCAATACCAACGAATTCGATACTCGCTTGGATCGATACAATGATACCGGTATCGAAATTGATGGATCATATCTCAATATCATGCATGATCAGTCGATTTAAAATATGATATTTATTAATTACCTAAATAAAATACTGATATAGACTGTTTTTAATATAGCGGCGACGGGCGCGAACTCTTTTATTTTTTATCTATGCTGATTTTTTATGATTTGTGCATAAAAGTTTTATTTTTATGAATGGGGTTGTCTTTTGAATGTTGACGGATTACGATACGATACGATTTGATATTTGAAGTATAGTATCGAAGCTATTCGATACGATCCTGCCCCCCTAGCCAAGTTGTAACGAATAACTTTTTCGTTGAGATATGTCATTCCCATACATTTGATTGTTATCTATTAGCGTTGACGATTGTGGATTGTCAACTTGGCTAGGGGGCTGGTATCGTATCGCATCATTGCGATCCGGATCGATCCAAAGTATCGATACAAATACAAGTGTGGGGCATCCCTAATGGCAAGATTTTCTCAATTCATTTGTTATTTCGGGACCGCAATGATCAGTTCGCAACTGAAGGGATGTATTGTGGGCCTGCGGCCATTGTGATTTTTTTCATGGTGACTCAGCACTTTTCCACGAAAACGTTTCTAAGGCCTTTGTGCACGGGCATCCTGAGGGATATTGGGTACGAATGAAATGTATACGCTTGTATATTAAATATGTACGGCTGTTTATATTGTTGCTTTTTAATTTGTTGCCTGTCGTGAACATACTTTTGTTTGTGGAGGCATTAGAGTTTATGGATATAATATACTGTTTGTAGATTTTCATGACTGTTAGAAAGCTGTAATTTTATGGTTAGAAAATACAGTTAGACAATTTTACGATTAGCAATCTAGGCACTGTCATAAGTTTTTATATTAGTGTTTTAAACACTTTAAGAAATAATAATAATTTTCTCAATGTCAACTTTTTCGTATGGTGTTTTATCTGTGGAAGACACTTCTTAAAAGTAGGATTTTGATATTTCAACTCCTTATAACATTGTCATACCATTAAGTTCTTGTCAAATTTTTTTGACAAGTATGGTCGTAGTTTGAGACAAGTGTAAAAAAAAACGGCCAAGTGCGAGTCGGACTCGCGCAGTAAGGGTTCCTTACCTCTCAACGACCTGATACCCCATAAAAACTGATTTAATTTACGAGAGTTTATCAAAAGACATCAACGTACAGTGCGCGAAATATGAATTTTTGCATGTCTTTCTTACGCAGGTACCACCACATATGTCTACTTTTGTCTTATTTTTAGTATTTTTTGCTAAACTACATAATATGCACTATAATCTGACCCAGTTCGGCTCTGGTATATATTACCGTTTTGAAGAAAGAGCAGGAACAAAAACGTTGAAAAAAATGCATGTTTTTTGAGGTTTCTTGTATGGGGACCCCCTTTGGTTTTAGACTTTTTTTTGTTTTTTGTATTTATCGTGATACACCTCATAGCAACACAATTTCTGAAAAAATTTCAATCGGTTACTTATTACCGTTCAAAAGATACAGCCCTGTGACAGACAGACGTACGGCCGGACGGACGGACAGCGTAGCGAGAGTAATAGTCCATTCCATTCCAGTCCATTTTTTTACACTTGTCTTATTAATTAAACCATCTTGGCATCTATTTTTAATGAACTTTGTCATTAATAATTACTAAAAAACATTCTATTAACAATTATACACTCCAAATAACATGTTTTACCTTATAACGTGTGCAGAACTAGTAATTATATTTTATTCTATAGTAGCAGTGGACGTCTTTCGGCTGAAATGATGATATTGATGATGAGTAGTTATTAAAAAAATCTGAATTAAAGAGACCTACCAAGATTGTTTATTACATAAGACAAGCATAGAAAAACGGACTGTAGACAAAAGTATTGATTATATCGTTCACAAGAAAACAAATGTAGATATACGTATATTTAGGCTGAAAAGTGAAAATGCCTCACGTACTGAAAGAACGTGAGGCGACGGAAACGGATCAGATAGTATCAGTAATCATGCATTTTATATGTGATAGTAATAAGGCATACTCCACGTGTTTATACTACCGCGTGTACATAAATACATGAATCTACCAAACTTATAGTATTATATTATCTGTGACCAAACATAGTTCTAGGAACCAAGAAAATGAACAAAAATGAACATCATATTTGCAGAATGGGAATTTTTTTTCTTCCACGTGTTTTAAATAAAGAATAAAGCTAGATTTCTCGAGAAAAAGAAAAAAGTCGCTGCTTTCCATCTTTTGTTTTAAATTCAAATAAGTATTGTTGATCGCTTTGAGTTTGAAAGTTATGCAGTTATTGACCTGTGACCTAGACTTAGAAACAGACGATTATCTTAGGTCAATAATAGGGCACAGATCGAGTTCAGATACCGAGAATATCGAACGATGAGACTACAATAAAAGGACAAAGGCCAAACAAAAAAAAACAAAGGGCCATGGAACGTGCTATGCTCGGCATAAATCTTCTCGACCGAGTCCGAAACACCGAGATTCGTCGTCAGACGAAAGTCTGCGACTTTGGTGATAGGGCAATTAAACTGAAGTGGAGTTGGGCAGCATCTGGCTCGGCGTAAAGATGGCCGATGGGAAAAGCTTTGACCGAGTGGTGTACAATATCAGGTCGGAGAAACCCGGGCCGTCCAAAAGCGCGTTGGGTTCATGATATCGCCAAAGCCGCAGGAATCATCTGGATGAGGGGCGCACAAGATCAAAGAGGCTGAAAAAACGAAAGGAGGACTTAACCCAGCAGTGGGTGATACCGGGCTAGGATGAGATGATGAGACTACAATACGCTTAAAGGTGAACGCACGCTTGTCCGAGCCGAGCAACCCGAAGATAACAAAATTTACGCTGAGGTTTCCGGTGATTCCGGGCATCGGCGCGGATTGGTGAGCGAAGTTCCATAAGATTCCATATAAATAATTGAAAATTCGCCTCGTTCAGCTCGCTCGGCGTAGGCAAGTGCGCGAATTAATAAGGACTGACAAAATGAAATAAAAGAGAGAGAGACGCAAGTCTCTCCAAATCGACATCTAAGAAGATAATAAACCATAAGGAAGGCTTTCCACCGGACCTGAGCGAGAAACTGACCGGTGACGCGGTGAGCGATAGGATTGTTTCATTTTGCTAGCCTCACACAGTGCAGGTTTTCGATTGGTAGATTTTCTTCACTCACCGGTTAGCTTTTATGCGCAACTCTGGTAGTAAGCCAGCCTAAAGACTGATTTACACGGGGAGAGTTTCGTCAGGAGAGTGTCATGATATCTCTTTTTTCTCGCCTAGAAGGACAAAGTCAGAATGAGTCTTGCCTAGGGAAGCTCATCCCGTTTAAATCAACCTTTAGACTGGCTTACCACCAGAAGCTGTGCGTGAAAGCTAAGTGGTCAGTGAAGATAATCTATCAACCGAAGAGCTGCGCTGTGTGTGTGAGACTAGCAAAATGAAATAATCCAATCGCTCACCGCGTCAACGCTCAGCTTCCTCGCTCAGCTCCAGTGGAAAGCAACCCTTATATAGTTCGTTATCTTCTAAAGATGTCAATTTGGAAAGACGCGTCAGTCGCTTGACTTTTATTTTGTCAGTCCTTATTAATTGTTAAGTTATACCTATTTAAGTAAAGTTAATCGTAGTTCGACGCAGTGCATGCACTGCATACCTCATTCCACAGATTCGAATTCAATTCTAGTGTAAGTTATTGGTTATTAAAGTAAGATGGTTAATTTAGGACTAAAAGGTCTATTACTAAATAACTACAATGGAATTCAAATGAGGTAGGCACTGCTTAATTACCTATATCTAAGGGTGGTATGCCACTGGTCAAATTTCTTTGTCTAATCTCTTTGTCCCAAACACATTTATTTGATGATCAGTGTATAATACACACAACATTTGATGAAAATCTTCAAATTTCTTCGATCAAAGTCACATTGGGGAAAGTAATTTGACCAGTGACATACCACCCTAATGCACACCACTGGTTCCACGTGATAGTAACCTAAAACAACATAATTAAACATAAGGTCATAAGGTTCAACTGACGATATTAAGTAAAACTTTTCATTGCAAAGTATAACTCTGCTTAGCCGCTTTTAAATATTAAACAATCCCTTCCTACAGTTAGCGCCAGCGGTTAGAAAGAGAAAAACTCGAGAATACGAAACCATTCTAACAGAACTTAGTTGAGACAAACTTCAGCCAGCTTTTATTTAATTAAATCGACAAAAACTTTCAATACCTATTAAACTTTAACCGATATAGAATGCATTCAACATATAGTTCGATGTTTTTAAATCGATTCAATCGCACGGCGCAATCGATTTATAATTCAGGGGTCTAGTCGCAAAATCGACGATAACATAATCGAAAAGACATATTAGTGCTCCGAATCTATTGAACGTAGGCTGTACTTATATCCGAACACGAAGAAAAATTAATTCTAAATATCCTAGACAATATTTGGAGTGAAATGTCACAAACAAGGTGTTCGGAAAAAGTGGGAAACAGAGAAATTCTGTCAATGACATTTACAACTAACGGCCAATATTAATAACCAATCTATCCAGGATTTGCCCTACTAGAGATAGGAATTTAATACAAAGCTCCATACAAAATATGTCAAATATCTATCTCTAGTAGGAGCAGTAGGGTAAATCGCGGATAGATTGGATATTATTTTTGGCCGTAAGAGTAGGGTTACGATCGATAAATATCGTTCGTTGCTTTATATGAACAATGAATACACGACAAATTATGTCACAATATATCGGTAATCGATTTTGCGAGTAGACCCCCAAAACTCGAAACGAATCTCGATCTATAATTCCATATTGTACAACTATGAATTACTTAATGACAGTGTCGGTTAGGCGTAAGTGCTGTAACAGTGGTCTATTAGGCTCAACGGTCAGTTCACGAGTGCATTTAGTCGATTGTGATCGATAGCGTATAACTAGTGAAATTAGAAACCATCTAGTATTTTCACTGTAAAGCCGTTTTATACACTGGCGTTACCTCTTTGTGCGTGTGTGCATTATGTGTACATGCTGCAAACACAATGGAATAATGCATGCAGACCATAATAGTGTTGTGCATTGCAGTATGGCATGTTTTAAAAATCCTTACTGATTAAAAGTACAGGCTTTCGGACACCGGATTATTGTTTCATGGATAATTAACGTAATGATTTTCGTTGTCAGCTCAAAAATATCGTATCTTTTTCAACAAAAAATTTACAGAGCCGTTCGCATTAATTTACATAAAACAATTAAGTAACAAAAAAAAAGATAAAAGTATAGTTTATCTTCAAAACAATCTCATATGCATAAATTAACTCCTCGTTACTAAAACCCTTTAGTTCTTCATAACACCAATAAAATCCAATAAAGCAAGCCCCAATCACGTTTTTTTCTAACTCTCTAAACAACACCATAGAAAGCTTAGAAACCACGTGTTCGGTGTTTCAGTTCAACGACCTAACCATCCCGCTGCCGGGGTAGGTATTATTAACCCCGCGACTTCGGTCACAAGTGCAGTTGCAATTGTCCTGTTAGCCGAGAACACAAACAATGCGGGGCCCCAATCAAACTGGCCGGATGGCCGTAATTAAGATCTGCTCTCAAGTAATTAGAGTGAGACAAATACTGCAAGCAAACGTGCAAACCTCTATTATAGCCGTGCTATGGCCTGGTGACGAGTCAACGAGATAGATTCTGTTTGTGAATCTTGTTCAATTGTGGGCCAATTTGTGTGACTGGTCGGGATTCGGAGGTCTATGTTCTTGGGTAACAAGATTTAAGGGCATTATTTTGGTATTGGTATATCAGGTAATTTTCCGCAACTCCACGGCCGATGGTGTATTTTGCGTATGGGTGGGAACAACTTGTTTACTCGAACCACCCCAGCTCCTTGAGGAAGGCCAGCAGACGCTTGATGTTGCTGACTGTCTCTCGGAGAGTATCCGAATCACCGAAGTACTTAGCCCTGTAAGCACCTCCGGGCAGTTGAGAAGCACGTGGGCGCTGTTTCCTGTCTCCATGCAGGCTCTGCACAGTAGAGGACTGTCAGTCACATCTATGACAAAGAGGTGTTTGTTAAATGAACCGTTTCCCGTGTAGGCGGCTGTAACCATACGTAGTTGTTTTGACAGCTGGAGGAGCTGTTTGGTGATCCTACCGTCGATGACGGGGAGTTCTTCATTAGCCTGTCTGCATACCTCGTGGTTCATCCAGGAGTAATTGTGTTTGTCTCTAGTGCGTTTCCTTACCAGGTTACAAAAATGCCTGAAGGAGAGAGGTATTATGGGTTCAGGTCCTACAGCGTCCATACTCGATCCCCTCCTAACGAGTTCATCCGCTGCTTCATTGCCTCTAGAGCCACTATGACCTTTAATCCATTGTAGGATTATATTGTTGAAGCTACCCACCTGATTTAATTTCTGGTGGCATTTGTAGATACGCCTAGAGTTAACAGTGCAACTGTTGAGAGCCAGTAGAACCGCCATGTTGTCGAAGTCGGACAGTATTCTAAGAGTGATCTTTTACCTAATGTCAATGTCAAAGACTTTTTCCTCACTTTGTTACTTCTTCACTATATATATTTTTTGTTCATGTATACCTATTCTTTCTTTTGTATGTGTCTCTGTTGTGTCAAATAAATATTTTTCTTTCTTTCTTTCTTCTAATGATTTAAGGGCATACTGTTCAACCAAGTTCAACGTATTAAAAATGCATTGCCAAAACATCAGACAAACAAGGCGATGCTAGAACAATAAATAAACGAAAACTCTGATCAGGAATTCCTACGGAAATAATTGTAAATACAAATATATGAACGGAAGCAATTGGTAAACTACTTGATAAAAGTTGTAAAATTTGCCCCGTGAGAGCAAACAAAAGTTTAACTGAACTTGTGTACCTAATTACCGATTCCGTTCGGAAACCTTTCCGTGAGTTACAAAACTTGTTTATAAAAAAACTTTTTCTTGAACTTCTAAATTTATCCAGGCCACATTTTTAGAATTGAGGAGGAACCGTTAAAGCGACGAAACACGATACCCAAATTATAAAAGGGAAATGTTTTAAAACAATTCACAAAGTTTTTCAACGTTTCCTACCTCAAGGTAACGACCTTAATTTGTCAGGCTGACGATCTTGTGCAAAATGAATGAGGCTGTATAAACATTTGACTCATTTGAGGGATATAGGTACGTAAAGTTTGTTATTCTAGGTTCCTGAAAAAACATGTTAAAAACGACTCATATTGTAGATAAAAACAAATGTTTTATTTAGAACGAAGCTTACCAAAAACTACCAAAGTAAAGTACCTATGTATAATGTATAAGTAGGTAGGTATATACTTTGTTCGTGGGAAAAAAAATCGGAAATGACAGTGACGTGTTAACATCTGCCGCCATATTTGTGAACAAGAAAGATTAGAGCTTCGTGTCACGCTCACGACATACGCAATAAGAAATGCAGCCAAATGGTCTTGATAATACCACAGATAATATAATACTATTCTAGATAATACCATCATAAAGCCCTACCAGCGATATGGGAATTATTTTCAAGGATTTTCGTTAATTTACCTACTGATTTTAATCATGGGTGTAAGCATCGTAATAAAGTACATATAGATCGATGGGTGTAAGGCATATTTACCTATTTATTACTTTATTCACATGTATCAAGCAAAATTTGTGAATAAATACCATAAAATTAATATAGTACGGTTGACCGCACGTCAGTGGTAACAGTTTGACATTGACAGCGCCTTTTTTTCATAGGCAGTAAGGGCGGTTTTTAACCGACTTCAAAAAAAAGAAGGAGGTTATGTATACGGTGGGTTTTTTTTTAAATTCAAGTGTTACCACTGTCATGCAGTTGACTGTACGCACGGCTACACATCAATCTGTACTTTTCCAGTATAAGCTGATCTAGCATTGTACCGAAAACCTATACAATGCGAGGACAGCTTATACTGGGATTGTTCAGCTTGATGTGTAGCCGTGTGTACTAGGGGACGAAACTTTGGTTTTGGAACTGTTCCTTTCTAACAAACGGAAAATTGTGTGGGTAAGAACAGAGCGGCATCGTGTTGTTTTGAAGGTTTTTTTAAATTTTTGAGCATAATAGGAAACTTTATTGTAATTTCAAAATGACAAGTGAAATAGTGGAAAAACAGACCTTACTTTGGAAAATAAATCTATTGAGAAAATATTGAATCATGTTTCACGTTCCGTGTGGTGCCGGACGTAAAGAATAGAACCACCCTATCTCTTCTCATGGGTGTCGTAAGAGGTCGGAGGACTAAGGGATTCACCAGAGGATGGGTAGCAGCGTTCTCTGAGTATTCAGACAACCAACTGCGATCGCCAACCCGCCTGCCAAGCGTGGCAATTATGGCATATCCCCTTTGAGGGAGGCCTTTATCCAGCAGTGGACGTTTTTCGGCTGAAATGATGAGATGATGAGAATCTAGTAAATATAATAAAAAATCAAGTATATACAAATTAAAAATATTATTATTATTAAGTATATTCAACGTCGTATCCACAAATGGATATATGTATTTTGAATAAAAAAAATCCCTATTTTTCCCAAAATATTCAATAAATTTTGTCGCTTGTTGTTCCTCGACTAACTTTTCTTCGCTCGCAAAACGAAACACGAAAAAAACATTGTAGGCATCGAACCCATTCACTTTTAGTACTGTTTGTAAGTCGTAAAGCTCATGTTGCGATCTAATCCTATATACTTCCAGTTGACGAAATGCAACTAATATTAATAAAACACTTTTTACGACTTAAGTCATAAGCCGAGTTTCTAAACACAACTTAAAACTTTATTTTCATAATGTACATTTTAATTTCGTTAATAATTCAAAGCAATTAATAAAGTAACAAGAATAACATCCACTTGAAACTTTGTGCACATACGAGCAAAAATAAACCATAAGAAGTAACTAGTGGGTTTGAAATTGCTTCGTGGAAAATCCTATTCCCACATGAATGATCGCAGCGAAGTGGGGTCAAAAAGTTGAAGTTGGTAAAAAATCGGGTGGCGCAGATGTTTGGCACATGGCGACTGGCACTACGATGGAATAACGTTTAATAAAAGGAAAAAGTCGGCACTCTCGTTTCTTTCTGTCCGATATTTTTCCTGATGCGCCCAGCGGCCCAGCCCCAGTAGGTCAGCGCGAACACTGATGGCGATCATCTTCGGATAAATAGGGTTTTTTTAATCATGTTTGTTTTTGGCTTTCAATTTGAAATGTTATTTTCAGAGCACAGACATAGTAAAAAATATAGACGAAATGCTGCGAACAATCATTTATTATTTTGAGGAAAGAGGTAGGGGTCTTGAACGCCCCCTAAGCCACTGTGACCTGGTAAGATCTACTGTGACGCCTCTTGCAGCATTACAGCACTTCTCCAAGCTGCAAGTCAATCATGAAGTCGACTATGACTTTGGGGAAGGAGGATTTGATCTCATGCGTTGAGATGACGTGGCCTCCAAGATGTTGGCTTCTCATGTGGTGCACTGCATCACACGCGCATACGATATGGATGGACGTCTCATCCTTTTTGCGACAAAACCTGCAAACTGTTGTATCACTGAGGCCCATTCTGTGAAGGTGTTTATTCAGTTTGCAGTGCCCAGTAAGGATTCTTGTCAGGATTCTTATCTGGTTCCTGTTCAAAGAAAGCGCCTCTTTCGTAAACCTTTTCTTAAAGCCAACTAGTAGCGCTTTCGAGTGTTCTTGGCCTGGGGATTTTGCCCAAAGGCTAACACTTTGGTCAGCTCCCCAGTTTTGCGAACCAACAAAACTGTGCTACTCCGTGTACAGACCAGCGCTCACGCACGCACATGCTCCTCAAAAAGTGCTCACCGCTCTCAGTACACATGTCGCGGCTTCTTCCAGTAAGCATCGCGAAAACAAATATTCTTCACGTGCATGTGTATGCGTGAGCGCTGGTTTGTACACGGAGTAGCACATTTTTGTTGACTTGACTATAATTGTTCCCAGCACTTCTATATTTTATACTATGTCTGTGTTTCAGAGTGATTAATTATTTTGTCATGAAATTAAGCCGTATAATATAAATAGGGTCATCATCATCATCATCATCTAATTACCTATCATTCACGTTTGGATAACAATTAGAGACATTTCTATCTTCTAAGCCAGGTCTGATATGAATTTGTTGTTTTTACATTGTAGTGAACATTTACATTCGTGCATGTAAAAGTTTGTATCTGTAAGCGCGCCCCACAAATCCCATGATACGGGAGTATAATTATGGAATTTCACAAAGACGTGTCGTGTGACACCATTGAAATCTAAATAAAAAGGTAATAGAAGTGGTAAAGGTGCGTAAACTTGTCGCCACATACAGGTGTCTTGTAGGACACCAGTGCGCGAACTGTTTGCTTGATCATGACTGCTGTTTTGGACGCAGCGTGCGTCACTAAAATTTATTTTGCAGCATATTATAACAGCGGAATTTTTTTTGGCATTAAATGCTAGAACCATGTGATTACGTATTTATGTGTTGGTAGTGGCAAATCGGTGACACGCGTTCCGGTATTAAAGACAGTAGATAACATTTCTATTAGGTACCTTATTATTAAGATTTCTATGGGCGACACTGACTTAATGTTCAAATTCTAATGATTCACGCGTCTTCGTGAAATGCAAAGATTTTAATGTTAGAATGGGGCAACGTTTAAAAAAACCGCCAAGTGCGAGTCGGACTCGCGCAGTAAGGGTTCCGTACCACCCATCCACTTAAACTGATTTAATTTACAAGAGCTCATCAAAAGATATCAACGTACTTACCGTTCGCGAAATATGAATTTTTGCATCTCTTTCTTACGCATGTACCACCACATATGTCTATGTTTGCCCATTTTTTTGTATTTACGCTAGTATGTATTACCATTTTGAAGAAAGAGCAGGAACAAAAACTTTGAAAAAAAAGCATGTTTTTCGAGGTTTCTTGTATGGTGTAAACTAAAGGAGGGACCCCCTTTAGTTTAGACCATACAAAAAAGCTTTTTAATTTTTATTAGTATTTTTCGTGACAGGAGTCATAGCAACACATAATCTGAGAAAATTTAAATCCGGCTACCTATTACCGTTCAAACGATACAGCCCTGTGACAGACAGACGGACGGACAGCGTAGCGAGAGTAATAGGGTCCCGTTTGGCACCCTTCGGGTTAGGGTACAGAACCCTAAAAAAGTCTCCAGTGTTTTAATCACCCATCTCCCGCATCCAATAATCAACCTCACAAAGAAAAAGAATAAGTACCTAATTCTTATGAAAGTTCTCTTGTAATATGAAAGTGACTAATCTGTTCAGGGCGCATTTTCGGGTATTACGTCATGGGCTCATGGGGCGCGGTATGAACAAACAACTGACGCGCTAAATGACACACATCAATCGTAGGATATAACACCGACTACTGAAGTGTAATAATGTACATATGTGATGAGTGATGCCTCAATGACTTTCTTTATAAAGCCGTCTTTCCATACTGAAAATTGCTTGCACGCAGGAACTGTATAGAGTACAGTTACAGTAACAATTGAATTGCAAAAACCGGCCTTACTGCTTTCGAAATAAAGATGCTGGTCAAGGTCAAACTATTACCACTGACGTGAGGTCCACTGTACATTATAAGCCAATGGCTCTGCCATACGCCATATGCCATACCTATACATAACAATCACCGAAAATGGTCGTTAAAGAATTATGACCATTTAAATCCTACTAATATTTTTAAAGCGAAAGTACAGATGTTTGTGGTTTGTTTGAAAGGCAATCACGCTGAAATGGCTGAACGGATTTGGATAAAATTTTGCACACAGATAGGTCATATCCTGTTTTATTATATAAGATACTTTTTATGGACGTAGGTACTACGAGAGCGAACCCACGGGCTAGCTAGTTAAATATAATGCAAAGCTCCAAATAGATCACGAATGGGTCAGATTTACCCCCGTTCTGCTACAGGAACTAACATAACATAACATCACGCCTGTATTTCCCCGAAGGGGTAGGCAGGGGTGTATAGTACACCCACATTTGGCCAGTTATGCTATAGTCCCAAGTAATAGGGGGCGAGCCTATTGCCATTGACCGGGCACAAATCCAGACTCCGGGCTGTTACTGAGAATTTCCTAATGAAAAAACCCAATAACACTTTGCCCGACCCGGGAATCGAACCCAGGACCCCATTCTCAGCAGTCGCGCTTGCGACCACTAGACCAACGCGGCAGTCCAAAACTAACAAACAATATTAAATTATACCTATAGCGATGTTTATACCACCAACAGAGATCATAATCGCTTGCCGCAGAGTTTTTCGTAAGAAGCCCGGGGGGATTCAGCAGCGCCTAAGCAATTACGTATGACATGTGTCGTAAAAGTCATATAAGTAACGATATGACAGCGGGGGCACACAATAACTTTAATAAAGGCGATATCAGCTCTTTCGGCCGCGGTATTTTATACCGAATTGCGGAAAAAATTATGCTTGAAATCGTAACACTGTTTATGTTTTATGTAAACTTACTAAGGGATTTTGCGATATGTTGTTGGAAATGTTGTCGTGACTCGTTGTTCTTAAAACGCTTTTGTTGTATTTTAATTAAGCTATTTGCATTTTACATTAAAAACTACAAAAAGTACCAAAAGTTATACAATTAGAAATTTCATACGTCATCGACGGACGTTTATAAAGACTACACCTCGTTACACACATACATACTTAACATCACGCCTGTATTCCCCGAAGGGGTAGGCAGAGATCTATATATGTATAGGACACCCACATTTAGCCAGGTATGTTATCAGTCCCATGAGGCGAGCGTTTTGCCACTAACTGGGCACAAATCCAGATTTCAGACTGCTAACTGATAATTTCTTAATGAAAAAACCAATATCACATTGCCCGACCTGGGTTTCAAACCCAGGACGCCATGCTCAGCAGTCAGGTGCGCTTGCGACCACTATACCAACGAGGCAGACAATATTATTTTTTTACAGTAAGCTGGTATTTCTTCAATTAAATTATAGGTACTTTGTCTCGGCCCGAAAATCGCAGTAAAGACCTAACTTTTCACAATAAAATTAAATTACCCGCCCGATTAAAAATCTTCTCAATAAAACTTATGCATTTCTTCTAATAAAGGAAGCTTACAGCATGAGTAGTAAAAAGAAAGCGCACAAGTTGAGCCAAGTTCTCTGCATAAGTTCATTAATTATCACGCATTAATATCGTACGGCAGCGCCAAGGGCGATTTGAATTTATTAGGCATTGAGAGCACAAGATATGCAACTTTATATCTTTTTGAATGTACGAGAATGTGAAGTAAAATTTTAATGTTTAGTGACATTAATGAATTTATACTTAATACTCTTTTTTTTTTTTTCTACTTTACTGCCTTTATGACCAGCTGCCTAATTGCGTAACTCAATCGCGATCGCATTCATTCGGATTTCAATGTTCATTGCTCTGTGTGTTTTGACAATCCGTCATATTGACAACTACGTACCACGCAATGAATATTGCTGTAATTTCAAAATGAAAGCTGATGTCAATGTGAATGCATTACACAATTACCCCACTGGTTTCTATGATCTTTTAGCTACAGTCTTTAATAAAATACACCCTAATAAAGTGATCGCCGAGTCTTCTCGTCGCCTATACCGCAAAGTTGGAAGACAAAGGTCTTCAACCAGTGCGTCCTGTCTGTCATAACTTACGGCGCCGATACGTGGACACTGACAGTTGGGCTAGTCCACAAATTCAAAGTCGCTCAGCGAGCTATGGAGCGAGCTATGCTTGGAGTTTCTTTGAAGGATAAAATCCGTAACGAGATTATCCGGAGAAGAACCGGAGTGACCGACATAGCTTGTAGGATCAGTAAGCTGAAGTGGCAGTGGGCTGGCCATGTCTGTCGAAGGACCGATGGACGTTGGAGCAGACGAGTCCTTGAGTGGAGACCGCGAATCGGCAAACGCAGCGTAGGGCGCCCCCCTGCCAGGTGGACCGACGACCTAAAGAACGTGGCTGGGGGGGGACTGGATGCGGAAGGCAGAGGACCGAGCGTTGTGGCGCAACTTGGGAGAGGCCTATGTCCAGCAGTGGACTGCGATAGGCTGAGTTGATTGACAAGTTTAACAGTTGTAATCACGTTTAGGTATTAAATGCATATCCAACTCTATCCACACATAGACTACCTGTAACGTCACCCTATGTCCCACAGTCAAAGAGAAATAGCCGTCATCCTGAATAATCCTTAGTTCCCCACAGATCCTTTACATCCTCCTTTACCCCTCTTTGCACGCTTCATGGTAGGTTAGTAGCCCTCACTAGTTATTTACACTTTAATGAATAAAGGAATGAATTTAACTGGAACACAGTAACTTATGTCTGTATGGATTGAAAGAGAAATAATTTAAAAAATATTAAATTATTGTTCGTGATCCTTGTACAGAACAGAGATTTTTCAGAAATCTCAAATTGTTCTTGTTTTGAAATTTGGGCAAATTTGGCTCATTATTAGCCTCTTCATTCCATAGATACACATAGAGTGCACCCCGAGGGAGCACCTTGATTTTTTCGAGTTGTAGTAAGTAGAAGAAAAGAGAGTTATAAGTATATCTTATGCCAACTACCAATACCTACTAGAATTACGTGCTTTCTAATAGGTTATTGAGCTTCGAACAGAACTAAATGGTTTTCCTACAAATATTTTAATTGTGACAGTATAGTTGTTGTTTGTGTGGCCTTCAATCACGCTAAACGGCTGAACGGATTTGGATAAAATTTGGCATGCAGATAGGCCATGTCCTGGATTAACAAATAGAATACTTTTTACCGACGCAGCCCGTGAGCGAAGCCACGGGTGTTAGCTAGTTAAATATAATGCAAAGCTTCAAACAAATCACGAATGGACTTACAATTAAGTAGGTGTTCAGTAGTAAAAGAAAAACAATACTATCAACTATGTATGTAAACGAAAAAGCCAGTATTAAACCCTTAAACAAATGATTCCACAGTTTATTTAACTTTTAACAGTTTCAGACGTTTCAAGCAATACCGCGTAATTGCCTTCAAAAAGGAATTTATTTCCATGGAGCACGCTTTGTCTAGTTTAAGGCCTATTGACTTTTGCCTCGAAGTCAGGGTTATGGCATTTTGGAAGCCTTCGTAAAAAATGATTGAAGAAATTGTTCTAAAGGTCTTCACTACCTAATAGGTTTTACAGAAATGTACAAAGCTTTGGAGATGAAGGCCGTATTCGTACGGGCTGAAAAAAGTGTAAAAAATCCATTTAATTCAGGTTTAACCCATATTATATGACATAAAAAATTAATTTAACAATTAAGAGTACAAAATAAAAACAAAAACATGCAAAATTAAAATCATATCAATATTAAATTGGAATAAAAGGGCACTAATTTAAATATGACATAGAAGAGTAAGAAAATTAACAATTAAGAAGGTAAAAAAATTAAATTTAAATCATAACAGAATTTTAACCATGTTAGTCAGACATGCGTAAATGTGTTAAAAATAATAAAATAATTAGTAAGGGTGGAATATCTATACGACTTTGAATTAACTGCAAAGTTAGTCGAGTCGGTTAAGAAACACTGTTTCTTAATAAGATATCGCTGACGTCACCCAAATACGTGCCAAGTGGATGAGAATGTCGATACCACGAGCAGTGTTCATGGTAGCTTAGTGGCTAAAGCACTGGCGTATTGAGCCAGGAGTCGCAAGTTCGAATCCTGCTCGTGAGCGATTTTTTCTTTCCACAATTTAAATCATGTTAGTCAGTTTAAAACTACATAGGCACAGTATAGGGCATACAATACCTTCACAATCTATTTGGAATGTAGTCCGACAAAATCTATATGCATTAATTTCGTAACATCGCATTTACCAAAAAACAAATCTACTTAAGTTTTAACGTTATAATCATCTTCGAATTCCAGCAACGAAAGCTCTCGCGTTTCTATGAAAACAAACGTTGAATGCTCTTTCTTTAAAGTTTTAAACATGGCATTTCGAAACAGATCGAATTGCTTCAATTATTCTGTGTACTGATCGAGCAGAACTGTAAAACAGGCCGGTTTCGACATCTGCATTGAATGTTTTATTAACACCTTTGTAACACTAGCCTTAAATGTGGCTTTCGAAAAGATTCTGAACAAACATTTCCTTACGTAACGGGGCATTGGTTTAACAAATACGTTTCTGAAAATATGGATTCTGATATGTTTCCAAAACATGAAGGGTTAGTTAGTTACAAGTACAACTCACAGTTACTCTTAATGATAGTGACCTTTAATATAGTGACATTAATAATTAGTTCCTATATTTCACAATAGGCGAAGCGAGTGGTGTTAAACAATTACCTTTGCCCATGACAAAGTGGTATTGCAGTTGTTGGTTGCAGGTTGTTACCTAAATTGTACCGCAAGTTTGTTCACCAAACTGAGACATAAAGATGAAACGTCTCATGTGATTGAATTTCACCGGCACCCATACCCTTTACACCGAAACACAGCAATGCATCACTGTTTGGCGACAGAAGTAGGTACGGTGGTAGTACTTCCCCGGACGAGCTCCTTCACAAGGAGCTCTACTACTGCTAAGACCTCTCGAGACGGAGTATGGCTGTACTACAACAGTGTAGCTGTAGACTGTTTCCAGATGGTGCTCCATCCCATCTTAGATTAAAATTGTCAAAGGGGTGACTGCGAGCCGGACCTGTGTCCTTTGGCAAGCCTTCTAAAAGTCTGGACTTCTTCCTCACCGAAGATAAGCAGAGAATAAAGAAAGACAAGACAAAAATTGAATCTAAATACGAACCACACAACTGACAAAAGAGAATAAATTAAATGTCGCATATAACAACAAGTTGAAAAAATAGCAAGTTTTACATGATAACAGCACAAGACATTAAAAATAAAACCATAACTTCATTACCAACAATAAACAATTAAATTCATATAACTAAGTTTAATAATTAAGATAAAAGGAGAATATCAAAGAATAGTATAAAACATAAATGTATACCGCGGAAGACATTATTCCGGTCGCCGACGAGCCATTGCAGACATGTATCCGAAATAGAGTAATCGATACGACTCGATACTCGGTGAGACTGTATTATGCACAAACACTGGTATTTAAGGTTTGTTTATTTAATCCAATAACAATATTATTTATTGACAATATTCTATGTGTATAGTGTATTTAAGGAGTCTTGTCTTATTCCCTTAGTCTAGAACGATGCTCTAGAGAAAATCTAGATTCAAGATCTGTCATTTTATTAAACGAATATTATGAAATATTAGTTTTTATCTAGATTCCTAAGAAGACAATTGGAAAGCAAGCTTAGCATCTGGTCAGAGGAAGAAGAGGATAAAGTGGAGTGAAACAAATCGGGTGAATTACGTCAGTTGCTGGTCATCTGGAGCGAAATCCGGAAAAAAACAGGGTCAAGAATGTTTGTGTGGAGTAGAGGGATAGGATAGAACAGACTACTGTTAAGATCATTTTATATGTCAAATAGCAGCTAGCTTACCTAAACTGCCTATCAAATAAAGCTCATATTAAATTTCAAAATTCTGTCTATCTTGCCAAAGAACAAGAATTTGTTGTTTAGAATTTGTCAATAAATTGAAAGCTCTTATTTTTGTTCTTGAAGCTGCAGAAGCTAGAAGTACGGTCAACCGCACGTCGGTGGTAACACTTTGACATTAGTCAGACAGTAAGGGCGGTTTTCAAATTGACGTGTTACCACTGTCATGCAGTCTACTGTACATTAGTCCAACATTTCACTGCTAAGTTTGTGTTGGAAATATATTATTGGCAACTAATAGAACATGAAGCTATTAATTTTATTCTAGAATAAATTTAAGTCTAGTGCGATAAAACCCGACAAATGCTAGACTCCGGCTTCCGCCTCGATCTTCGATAATTTAAATAGACAGCCCTGGGACTTAGATTCTCGACATGCACCAATGTCATAAATCCTACATTTCATTTTGAACTCTATTTCTTTCTGAATAGAGTGTATTATATTCGACTGAAATAAGAAGAGACCCTGGTAGGAAGCTGTCACCACTTAAGAACAAATAATGCAAAATCAAGTTGGTACGGAAACGTAGCTTGGAATATAGAGTTGCACCTATTATTTTTCTCAAAGCTTCCATTATATTATATCAAGTAAGCGTAAATTAATCAAAGTGTTCCATATAACAAGATGAATGATCTCTTAAATGCTTCAGAAAGTAAAAAAGCAGAACAGTAGACAGTAGTGCACAGTTATCATTGAGCTCGGTTATTGAACTCGACTCAAGTTCAAGTGTAGGGCCGCACGTTCCGTTTATTTTTAGGGCTCTAAATATACAGAACCCGTTCACTTTCAAGTAATGTTTCCTGCGGCCGTTGATTGACTAGCGTCTACTAAACACTTGCGAAAATGTTGGAGATCAAAGATAATGTGACGCTATCTTAGTTTTAAATTATGATACTTAAGTAGCTTATGGGTTAAGTTAGGTTATTAGTGTTGTAGTTTAAAGTTACAACAACATTACTGTTTTTAAAAACAGGGCTTTGAAATTGGTTAATCTGATTTGTGTAACTTTACAATCCACACAGTAAGAAGAAGGTAAATATAACATATTTTGACTATAGAGAAAAAAGCTCCTACATTACACAACAACCAAATTAAGCAATTTAATGCCACATTTGTCCATAACAAATATCGAGAAGAAACTTGAAATTCTTATTTAAAAACATATTTATGACATATCACGTAACTGAAATGGATCTCGAAATGAGACAAGCACTTAGTCTCATGTGAGGTCGTGCAGTTAGAATTGATGTCATCCACTTTAAGATCCAATAAATAATCAAATATAAACCCACTTCCAATCTAGTAAGGGTCCATCTTTACTGAGACAATGGCAAGCATTGAGTTTATCAGTTTTATGCTAGAAATCCATTCTCGTAAAGCAATTTGGAATACGTAGGTTGTATAATAAATTCTACTATGTCAAGTGCATAATTTTATTATTTCTGTAACCGACAAGACGACACAGGTACAGATCAATAAATAGACGTTGAAGCAGCAACTCACTGTCATGCCACTTCTGGATATTGGCTTAATATCCCTTGTGCCAATGGTCTCCTTTGTTAATAAGTAGGATCAGATTATAACAAATAGTCTAGCACAGTCTTCAATCATCGAGAAAAGAGAAGACCTTGTTTTATCCATCTATGTTATCATTGTTGAGAAAATAAAGATAAAATTTCGTATTCTTTAACAAAACGGTACCGTATTCCCGCTCTGTGTTTCAAAGCATTTTTGTTTTAGTTGCGAAACCTAGAAAACTCGCCTTATTTTTATTATCCATTAGTAAATCCGATTCAGTGCAGAGAAAACTCTCTGGAAGGTAGCATGATTTTACCACGTACCACGTGCTAAAAGAATCTGTTGAGTCCAAGAAAAGAACAGTTTTTCTAAATATTTTTAGAAGCCAACTTTCATTTATTTTATATTTACCTAGTTCAATTTCATCTATGTTTAATGTAGGCCGAAAGTGGGTTCAGAATAATGCTTTCATTTGGTAGTCATTGTCAATGAGAGCAATGGGATGGAGTATTTAAATTGCTGACCAGATTAGGAATACAATAACCCATTTCAGAAAGAAAGTAACTGACGTCACTCGGAAAGCTGCCACGCTGAAGTGCAACTGGGCTGGATAAGTACATCTCAACAAACCTGTTTTATAACTTCCATCAAATATATACATTTTTGTTGTTGTTGTAAATACATACTTATGTATTATAAGTAATTTAAGTATTATATCCATTGTCTAGTACCCATAGTAGAAGCTCTGCTTAGTTTAGGACTGATGTGTAAAATGTCCCACAAATATTTGTTATTATATATTTATTATACAAATCCTAATCCATCTACAAAAGCTTATCCATTTTAATTAGCAAAACTTAAATCGAAATAGAATCGCCATTTAAATTCATACAGTGTACATAACGGGGTGCGATCCACCCTTAGCCGCTACATTCCCATTGTTACGGTCCATATTGTGCAGGAACCACCTGGCTCATTAACGGGGCCTGAATCACCACCAGCTTTATCAGATCCCACGAGTTTATGCAGACGCGACAACACCTGAGATATTTTGCGTGAGTGAAATCTAGGCTCTGGGCAAAATCTTGCGATTTAACTGTCTGAGCACGAGGAAAAAAGAAATCACAGATTGGTATTTTATAAACTAGAGATGAAACTTTTGGTCTCAACATGGGGACAACTTTAGGGGAAACCAAAAAAAATACTGAACGAGAGAGAAATCCGAAAGGTAGAACTTTTTAAGCCAATAAAGAATAATAGCCGTCGTAGTCGAAAATATTTTTTAATTCATTAAGAAAATCAAATATTCAACAAAACCAATCTTGAACCCTTACCATAACCCAATAACGAGTGCATTCATATCTCATCACAACACTACCACTAAATCAGATTTATCAGGAAAAAATCGCGCATTGCCACGACTTATCGCACGCGTACACACAAGAGGCATCCACTAAGCTCTCAGGGGCCCTTATAAAATGGTCGCGGAACACGTTTCACTTGCCTTGCTCCACGTCACTGGCCCATTTCTTACGATCCATTGACTCCGAGCCATTCATCGGTGCCTTTTCAAATGAGAAGGGTTTTAAATGCGACTCACTGCAAATGAGAACGTATATGAAGATTTATTGCACATACATAATTATTTTTCTGGGGTGACGTATAGTTTAATGAAATCATTGACGTATAGACCTTAATAAAAATAGAGTCACACCGAGAGCTTCCACGAAATAAAGAAGCTAATAAAAGTCATGCGACAATTTCTGCGAAGTTTTGGATGAAGACTAATATCTACTTTATACATGTAACGAAGAACAAAACAAACGTGAAAATATGCCAAGAACTCCTAATTACCATTCTCGTATAGAATACTAATTGCTACAAATAAGTTCATTTACATAGAAACAAGATTTATCAAGTTGAATTTATCACGTGTATAAAAGCAAAGTAATTAAAGAGATATTGGAATTACAGATAGTAGTAAAATTTAGTCAAATTAATAGAAAGCTGTAAACGTTTAAAGACAACTAAACGGTACAATATTAAATGCATGACACAAGAAAACACTTAGTTAATTATCCCCTTTAACCTGGGACATAAAATGAGGGTCTCTTTCTCTTGAATAAATGTTTTTAATTATGTTTGGGTTCTAAAAAAAGTTTATACAGTAGATACAAAACCGGAGCTGATTGTCGCTCCCATCCGTGCTCATGATTAGCTCTTTTTAATCCCGGTTTAAAAAACTGCATGACAATAGAATAGGCACACTCTCTGTATTTTGCAAAGAATCGTCTACCGTTCATACAGCTTCCTTTCCCCGTTGAGGATTTCAACAAATATTTTTATTACTAAACCAATGTTTGCGCAGCCCTCGTCAGCAAGGGTTGGGATAAAAACACCATTCAATCCGCCATCTTTCTTTGATTCCGTTTCTAACCCATTTTTCATGCGAATATGAATAGAACAGCTGGTGCGATCGATTGCCAGCACTTTTCTTACCCTGTTTGGTATGAATGTCTAATATTAGAATCACTTTAATGCTTTTGATAACAATTTGGAACGTAATATGTAGGTATTATTTATAGGATTCATGAATTAAAAAGTGCTTGTTATTCAAATCTCTGACAGTTAATAATTAATAAAAGCAAAATTAAATATGTCAAAACAAAACCAAAAGATATAGTTATCAGCAAGTATCAAATTTTAAACTATTGTGAAGAATTGAATACGTAAGTCAAAGTTTTAAAATGAAAACTGAATACTCAAATCCGATAGCGAGCGAACAAGTGTTTTCTAATCGCCAATAATCCAAATTGTAGGTAGAAGATCTTCAAAACGCATTCACAAAGTTAGTAACCACTTTCGAACTCCCGCAAAGAAAACGCAAGCTGAAACAAGTGTCATACATATGCGGTTAGCCTTATTTATAGCACAGTGCACATATAGCAAAGTATTCGCAATTGTGTACTGAATAGCGAAGTGAGAGTCGCAAATGCGAAAGCACTTAAGTAAAGCCTCAAAAACAAAAGAGGAAATTTGATTGTACAAGCAGAACCAGCGACCCCAAACAGCCCACTAAAAGAAATTAATCGGCGTGTCCGAAAAAATAAAAACAAAAGGAACGGTAAATCCCACACTGGGAAGACAATACATCGCGTCGTCATAAAGTTGTGTCTCTCCCGCCAGGCGGCGCCATGGCGTCGTCCCTTGCCCCCGCCTCCCCGCCGCGATGCCGTACGCACGTGCGTGCTACTTGTCTCCACCATTCACAACCCCATGCAACCAGAACAAAACCCTAATACCTTAACTTAAATCTCATTTTCCTTCACGCGTATTATCTAACCACAGAAGACGCTGCACAGTCTATTAGTCACCGTATCACGTTACCATTAAACACATTTTTCTTTTCCTTCACAGCCGCATTCCTCTGTTCTAAAACCAATTGTGCTGCAGCATGTTTGAACTTTTGTCCTTTTTTGATTGACTCTTATCGGTGGCCGTACGATTTTTATTAATATTGACATTTTAAATTACTTGAACGCACGTAACGGGAGCAACGGAAATTTGATTGGTTTCTGACCGGATCTCTTATCAAATGTCGATTTATTTCGAGTGACATCTTATCACCACAGAATCCACAGATACTTGGATGAATATAGAGATTGAGAAACAGATTTTTTATTCATTTAATTTAAGTTTAACATTACGCTGGTGATGACAAAACAAATACTTTAATACTTATTTATTTATGTCCTGCAATGTTTGCAAAATTGCACTCTTTAAACCGCATCAGTAAGTAAACCTTTATTTCCTAATTCAATGACACAAACACAATATTTTAACCAGCTTTTACGCTTGTTACTGATATTCTTCATTTAGAACATCCATTTGAATATGGCAAAATAGGTAAAGAGTTCGTCAGCACAATAAGACCCTCCGAAGCCCTAAAATAAAAATCCATTGAGAAAAACTTAATGGTTTCACTCCCGAGACCTCACAGAAACTTAATAAATTGTAAGCCATACACTGGAATCATAAACAACGCTCCGTCATAGCAGTATTATGCACCCCAACCACATAACAGCTCCCCAATGTATTGGTTCCTGACGAATAACCCAATAAATACCCATAAGGCACCACGCGACACGTACAAAATATTCTTGGGACATAAAAGCATTATCCTGTTAAGTAATTTATTTCTTCTTCAGGTTGTAACTGAACGGTTATTTTATGGGACCACTTAAACGTTCTATAATCCTCGCAGTTAAAGTATAAAGGAGGGTGTTGGAACCCATAACGCAACACCATAAACGGTAAAGAATTGAACTAAAGACTTACGTCACCTGTTCCAACCTTGGACCATAATTTTTTTTTTTTTAAGCGACCTACGCAAAGTACGATGTCTAAAGATTTCACGGGCTCATATTGTACTGATTTAACATTGTAAATATATAAACTTGTTTTATTTACTTTCCTCTCATTTTATATAGTCTTTGATGTAGAGTATCGCGTTTTAATATTTAATTAAGAATTTATTATCTCCATTATTCTATTTCTTTTGGTATTTTTTGTAATTTATAAAGGAAGCCATCGTATTACGAAATTTAATTTCCTCCGCTTTTATGATCGGTGTATTAAAAGGAGAAAAGCTTTTATACTTGCCTGTGTTAATCTTAGTACTGAGTCACCGGCTTGTGAGTCAGTGATTTCATCCCAGCCAGTTCCCCGCATGTTTCACTGACTGCCCACTCTTGAGGAACCGGTCTAGATGAACTTAAACTGGAAACCTTCTTTTATATACAGATTTCTATACCTGATTTTATTGTTCGCCGCTGGCATTCCTGTTTGTAACGGCACTTTACCTTCCTGCCCCAAATATTTCATGACAACATTCTACGGTTTCATGTAATTTATTTATCCTTTGGTAGGTTAGACTACTTTTCTGTGGTCTGTACCAGTGCATGTACATTTTGTTTCTGGACAATTGATAAAGCCAAAAGAAACATTATGTCTCGTTCATCCTGGCGTTGCAAAAAGGTAGGTACTTAGGTACAAACGATAAGTATTAGCAATTGTATCATGCCCCGAACAACAGTCTGACATCTTTTCAATTATTCAGCATCAAACTGCTTTCATTTACAATAACGAAACATTGACTTGCAAAGTTGAAATCCCTCTATTTACTTCGCCAACATCCGTTTAGAAGCAGAATTTTACATTAGAAATAAATGTACGAAGCACTCGATACAATTTAAAGTGCACCAACCCAGTATTCCACTGGCACACTTCGGAAATAATAACGATATCGGTTTCTAGCGGACGTGAGTGCAGTAACATTACCCACAAATTAGGTTAGTTAGATTGCCAGTACTTATCTCCGAAGGCATGTTTAACTCTATATCTTCCAACGTAACATACCTACTGGGTGGTTGCATTGCCTACTTGTTAATTGACCAAGTCACTAAAATGTGGTAGAATTATAAATGGTGTGACGAGATAGCAGTTTATAATAATGCTCTTCTTCATTTGATGCGTTTGGAAAACCTAGATTATAACGGTTGATCGAATTCCATAAATCAGGTTGATTTAAATTTCCGTTTTCATCACTTACATAGGTTTCGATGTTTGAAATTGTGAATCGATGAAAAAAATTATAAAGATGTTATATTCTAAGAAGATGTAAAAGTCAAAATACCTACTTAAAAGTATAATTTAAGTACTTATTAAAGAAATAATAGCATCACATGAAACTCAATATCGATAAAATATCATATTTCTGAGATGATCTCAAACGTGACACTAATAACGACCGAAATGTAACGCGAGGGAATCCCATAAAAACCTAATAGCAGAGAGCGCCATTCCATACACCCAAAGCATATTGACCGAAGATCGTATATTAAACCACACGCTGCGGTCAGTTTGACCCTTCTAATTTCGATTGGTGGATCATATTACCAGAGAGGTGTTGACACGCTCACTATGAGTGGCCCTACATCAAACACGGCATTCTAATTAATCCATCTCTGAGAGGTATTTACTCTATTACATCCTATAGCAATTTCATGTTGCTATGCTCACACTTGACCTGACACACTTCAATATTATCTCACTTGCATTTGCATTACTGTCTAATCAAGTTCATTATCATTTCGATGCATTAAAGCTGATGCGGCTAAAACAATAGCCGGATATGCGACAGTGGCAGGATATGCTCCCGACACATTCGCGTCTCGACGTTTGACGTCGGCTATTCTAATTCAAGGTTCATCGTTAATCGATAACATTCAGTCTATTCATAGAGCATATTGCTTTAAAAGGGGAATACATTACGGAAAGCATACAATATCGCAGACAAAGTTCCATCCGCTACGTTAAACATCGCGTGGATCGCTAATCCGAGCATAGCATTGCAAAACGCAGAACAAACTGCTTCGCTTTGTATTGCACTAATGAGAGCCACGTGGCCGTCCCCGCAATGCAGACTGCACAATAAAACAATACCGCTACAGTTGTGCATTCTGGCTTTATTCCTACAGAACTAACTGTCGCGTGACTGCGACTCGTTATGGGTGTACCGCAAGGCGCACTCCTACAGGCATTTCTGTTTATTCTATTTAGAATGTGAGTGCCGACGAATGTTTCCACCATTGTTGGTAATATCACTTTTTGTTTCAGTTTCGTAACACAATCGTCCCTTTATGACTTTTTTACATTTGGATAGCAACAGGAATGGACGAGAATTAAGTAAGTTAAGTTCAAGCCAAAGCTTCGAAAGCTTTTCATTTGAAATGCTTCAAGTACTTAGTGTAATTTACACTCTTATATGTT
The DNA here is from genome assembly GCA_949699075.1 of Asteroscopus sphinx. NCBI lineage: Eukaryota > Metazoa > Arthropoda > Insecta > Lepidoptera > Noctuidae > Asteroscopus > Asteroscopus sphinx. Next base: position 11,161,395 of record OX453017.1, read on the forward strand.
TCAGATAAACAGAAAGCTTATTCATTCAAAGGTTTATTCACTGACGGAACGTTTGCTACGGCTATGGTACATGTTTCTAGAGTGGTTAACTTAATAACATTCACATCAGTTTCACATTTTGCTACTTCTGTTGCTTTATCGTTAGCATATTTACACACAGATGGTCCGGTAGCTAATTGATGCTGTTTCACATTTCTTGTAACTCCAATTAGATTAGAGCTTTCAAGTTTATGTTTATTCTGGTTGATGGACTTTTCGTTGTTATTTGAACAGTTTAGTTTTTTAATGATCTTTATCTTACAAGTACCTATCATGCTTCTCGCAGCAGTCACTCTTGACACTTTTGACACAAACACGAGAACTTTTGAATGGAGTGTTTGTTCGCGCGTTGTCGTCAAACAAAACAACATAAACATTGGATACTCAGGGCATCGCGGTACCGAACTTTGTGGGGTCCCTGTCGTGATCGGTTTCGAGGGCTATTAAGTCTATTGTAGTACGAGTTCACTAACACCGACATGTTTCTATGCCGATTGTCGGTGGACTCACCTAATTGTGCGAAGACCTTGGGCCTGACGTTCTCCTGCCAGGCGGCGGCGGTGGCGGCGACGAGTGCCGCCAGCAGGACACAGCGCAGCACGAGCATGGCACTAGTCACAAGTCGACATCACTTGAGAAGCACTCGCGGCGCGCGGCTATCGCTGCACAGGCGGGCAGGGTGCGCGGCGGCCGGCGGTAGACTGGCGGGCCGGGGGAAGTCGGGGGGCGCGCCTGCGCGGCCGGCGCCCCGCGGTCTCGCATGCGTGGGGCTGCGGAGTGCGGACCTCGCACGTGACGCAGCCCTCCTCGCCCCCAGCGCACCCTCGACGGCTATCGCCGGCCCTGCGACGTCATAATCGCGTTAAAAAAACGCCTGCATATCCTAATGAACGCCGGCACTAAACCTGCAATTAAACCCGACAGGGCGTCGCCAGAGGCTCTGAGCTTTTGTTTATAAGCGTTTTTAGCTGTATTAAAAATTCGTTAGGGGTATGTGGAGGGCGTGACAGTTCAGCGAATCGTAAGGTCGCAATTACAACTTTGATGGTTAACAACGGGGATGTAGGGTCGAATGCGTTGCGAAAGCTCCTATTACTTTCCCCTTCCGGGAAAAAATCTGAACTGCTGCCTTTCCCACTAATTGAGGTACATAGGAACACTCCTAATGATGGAGTCGACTACCTGTACTTAAATCAATTATTTGTCTTGTTAAGCTCACAGGGATCCTTTTCCCAAACAACGAAAGCTCAGTCGTAAAAGCTCAAACAGCAATAATTTTGAATCCCTTCAGAAAAGTAAGTAGGTAAACAAACTTTACCGGAACTATCAAATCATATATTTTAATTACACGCATCGTAAAATTAATCAATTGTTACTAAACCGACTCAAATAACAAGTACAACCAACGCTACAAAAAATAACTTGGTTACACAAGGTCGTAATAACCGTATCACATGAGAGCGGTGCAACTTTATCGAAATAAAAACTTTTTGTACAACAGTAGGGCTCCCTGGCGCATTCATTATTATTAATTGTACAAAGTTGTTCCCCAGTAATTTTATTCGAACAGTTTAGAACTCCGTCGAAGTAATACAAGTACGATGGGTGTACCAGCGAGATGCATTGTAGTGGGCCCGTGTGAAAATCAATAAAATAAACTGTTATTGTGCGACTCCTGCGCCGAACGAGAACTGTATGCATTCATTTGAACATGGAAGTTGTTGTTTACTTAAACGTGCTAGCTTTAAGTTTGGTTATTTTTGTACTTATACCGAAATTATGAATGAGGAAATATTCACATTAGAAGCGGACATTAGTCAACAAGAGGACGTCTACAAGACGCTGGACTGGACTGGACGGGGTATAAACGTTAACGGCGAGAACATCTCACATCTCCGCTTTGCCAATTTTATCGTTGTAGTAGCTGAGTCGCTGGAACAACTTGGCGCAATGCTGCACAGCTTAAACGGGGCTTTTCGGCGTGTCGGTCTCGGCATAAATCTGGACAAGACTAAAGTCATGTTCAATATGAATGTCATGCAGAAGCCAATATTCATCGAAGGGTCGGCACTCGAAGTTGTAACGGAATACGTCTACCTAGGGCAGGTAATTCAGCTTGGTAGACAAAACTTCAAGATAGAAACCGATAAAAAGATCCAGTTGGGGGGCACCATTTGGCAAACTTCGCCGAGTCTTCTCGTCGCCTATACCGCAAAGTTTGAAGACGAAGTTCTTCACCCAGTGCGTCCTGCCTGTCATGACTTACGGTGCAGAGACGTGGACACTGACAGCTATGGAGCGAGCTGTGCTTATTTATTTATTTATATATGCTTTATTGTACACCTTAAAAAACATTACATTGAATATGCATTTAAACTACAAATAAAAAAAATAAAAAAATAAAAAAAAAGAGCCTCCACGAGTGACGATATTTAATTGATCGTCCGGCGCACTCTGGGCAGTCAGCCCCGCTATCAACCTGCTGACTGGCTAATCTTTTCCCCACGACATGAGCTATTATTATTATGTAGCTCATGTCGACACGAAGAAGAAGAAGATTGTACAAATGGCGGCGTTATTGCTTGGAGTTTCTTTGAAAGATAAAATCCGTAACGAGATTATCTGGAGAAGAACCGGAGTGACCGACATAGCTTGTAGGATCAGTAAGCTGAAGTGGCAGTGGGCTGGTCATGTCTGTCAAAGGACCGATGGCCGATGGATCGACTGGAGCAGACGAGTCCTTGAGTGAAACGCAGCGTAGGGCGCCCCCCGCAGGTCCGGGACCGACGACCTGAAGAACGTGGGTGGGGGGGACTCGATGCGGAAGGTAGAGGACCGAGTGTTGTGGCGCAACTTGAGAGAGGCCTATGTCCAGCAGTGGACTGCAATAGGCTGAGTTGATTAGTCAACAGTTATTTATTATCTGCATTGCATTGTGATGGTGTGGTTTAAAACAAATTATAATGTTCAACCAACAGCAGCTTTCTCTAACGCTATCTGTATTATCACAGTGTAGAACAACGTAATAAGAATTAAACATAATTCTCATTACCCCTAGTACCGCAGCGCAGCCATAGAAATTTAATAAAATTGTTAAGACACTAACTTCCTAACTCCAACCTTAAACTGCATTAAAGTAAGACTTTTAAAATAAGGAAAGTTAGCAATTCCCGAGTTCTGGTGGAATGGTACTATTCGATACAGCTTGCACCGGATAGACACACGTTTGGCTATCTTTTTTGTATAATAATCCAATTAGTATGGAATTTAAAGCTTCTTCAGCGGCGTTGGGAGAAGATAGTGTTTTAACCGAAAGCTTGCAGTTCCGTTATGGAATCTTCATCGGTTATTTGACGTTATCTCACTAATTCTGGCCAAAGGTGATTGTTGTGGGATTGATCGCTAGATGGTTAAAATTGTTGTGTGAGGCGAGAAGGGAGTTTGCACTTTATGAATAAAACTAGAGGATTCTAATAATCGAACTTTTCGTTTGTTTTTTATTAGATTATTAGGTTTATTACATTCACTAGTGTAGTGATTAGTGAATATTGACAGATAAAATGTAGTGATAAGTGCTGCTTATAAAGAACACACAAACAAAGTGTTTTGCCCTTAATAGAACCTAAGAAAAGTTATTGGACACATTCTTAGATTATAGTTTACATAGCAATTGAGGATAGAATTAAATACTCATTAGCCTCCAGGCTAGATTGTAATACGTATCACTCGTATATACTTTATAGTAAAAAAATATATTTGTAAGGTCCTTACGGTGCTTTACCGTAAATATGTGACAGCCACAGACAAGGTCGCGGGAATCCGTAGAGACGCAGAAAGCACAGGACCGGTCGTTGTGGCGATGCTTGGGGGAGGCCTATGTCCATCAATGGACTTCTTTCGGCTGAAATAATGATGATGATGAGACGAAGTGCTGCGAACAATCATAGTGAAGCCAACAAAACCGTGTACAAACCAGCGCTCATGCACACACATGCACCTGAAAGATATTTGTTTTTGGCTATTCTTTCTGACTGCCTCGTTGGTCTAGTGGTTGCAAGCGCGACTGCTGAACGTGGGGTCCTCTTCTTCCCAGTAGCAGCCCGGAGTCTGGATTTGTGCCCGGTCAATGGCAATAGGCTCGCCCCCTATTACATGGGACTATAACATAACTGGCGAAATGTGGGTGTACTAATACACCTCTGCCTACCCCTTCGGGGAAATACAGGCGTGATGTTATGTTATGTTATTCTTTCTGAACGATGCCGCGTCATGTTTTCAGAGAGCGGTGAACACGGTTTGATGTGCATGTGTGTGCGTGAGCGCTGGTTTGTACACGCAGAAGCAGGGTTCTGTTGGCTTCACTATGATTGTTAGCAGCACTTCGTCTATATTTTTACTATGTCTGCGAAAAACGGCCCTTATTAGCATTTTTTTATATCTACAACTACAGTGAACTATATTTTACAGAGTTAATAGTTTCTGATTTAACTATAATACTTTTACTTCAATTGTTAAAAACGAATTTACGTTAAATTATGTATTCAGCGAGTTATAATTTTTTGACTTATGGGGGCGCCACTTGGCTTCAAACTTCTTAAGGGGAATATAGCAATTCCCCTTAAGAAGTTTTCAGTTGTTTCAATAAGACGTTGTATATGACAGAAGTCACAAAACGTTAAATTGTTAATGATCTATCTTAAAGCTAAACAAACTAATCCAACAGAGTTTTTACTAAAGCAGGTGCTACAAAACCTTCTGAACAACGAAATCATTGGAATTCCACATTCGCACAGAATTCCGGAAATCAAAAAGGAATCAGCGAACTACGAATCCCACCATCTGTTCCTCTAAACTTTTACCGTGGTGTAGACAAAGAATATAAGAAGGAACAACGTCTTTATATTAATTAAGGAAATAAATTATAAATAACGAGTCTTGCGACTTGTCCCCTCATTGAGATGTGCTTGTTAGGAACGCACTCTGTCGAAATAAAGCCGCGTTTTATTGACGTATCAAGTGTTAGTTCAGACTCACGATGTTCAGGTTTTATTTATAGTGCTTCTTTTTTTATTTAAAAATGTTGTTGTCGTCTTACCAGATCATTTATTAATTTGGGGACAAAATTTCCCTAAATTGCTCATTATATTAAATGATTTGTATACGAAATTATAATTTAGCGGTTGATTTTAGTGGTTTCAAAAAAAACTGGTGGTTTTCTGGTAGTTTTAAGAGCTCTAACTATTGGGCTAGCAAATAGTTTGTTGGCAACACTGGCTATTATGATATGATGGTTGTCGTAATGTTGGTGTATTGTGTTTTATTTTTCATTAATTACTTAAACTAAATAGAATTTTGATAAGCGTATGCAGAACTACAAATTAAATTAAACATCAGAGACTAAAACAAAGTTAGCTACAAAAGTTAAACATTTTCTTTACTAAAAGACGCGCATACTTTAAAAGTTATGAACAGGACGCACATTTTAATGGCATAGTTTTACGAAACGAGCTAAATGCCCACCTGCTTTTAAGCGGCAAGCTTTGCCCATAATTAATGCAATACCACACCACCCAGGTTGTTGCTTAAATGGTAGAGTCTGACCACGCTAACTCTGCAGTGGAATTACGGCAACACTTACGGTACAATAATCCAAAATACCGCAGTGTCTCAAGACGAAAGTCTTTGAACAGTGTGTGTTGCCAGTAATTACTTACGGTACTGAAACGTGGTAGCTCACAATGGGCCTGATAAGAAGGCTCAAAGTCACTCAAAGGGCAATGGAGAGGGCTATGCTCGGAGTGTCCCTGCGTGATCGAATCAGAAATGAAGAGATTCGCAGGAGAACGAAAGTAACCGACATAGCCCGAAGAATTGCCAAACTTAAGTGGCAGTGGGCGGGGCACATTGCTAACAGAACGGATGGCCGATGGGGCAGTAAAGTTCTGGAGTGGCGACTGCGTACTGGAAGGCGCAGCGTGGGTAGGCCTCCCACAAGGTGGACCGACGACCCGGTGAAGGACGCGGGAATCCGCTGGATGCGGAAGGCACAGGACCGGTCGTTGTGGCGATGCTTGGGGGAGGCCTATGTCCAGCAGTGGACGTCTTTCGGCTGAAATGATGATGATGATGATGAGAATGAAATTTACTGGTCTGTATTACTTAGTCTGACAAAACTAACTCTGCATTGGAATAATAAGATCATTACAGAGATTTTGATAGTTATTGTGTACGGTGTTGCCATAATTCATCTGCAGAGTTAGCGTGGTCAGAATCTATTGCAAATCGCGATCGGCAAACTGAGAATTAAAGATGGAAAAGCTCATGTGATTGAAATTTCACCGGCACCGGTACCCAATAGCCTTCGCACCGGAACACAGCAATGCAAACATCACTGTTTGGCGGCAGAAATAGGTATAATGGTACTAATGGTAGTATATATCCACGGACAAGCTCTTTTACAAGAAGCTCTACAACTACGCATAGTTTCGCGATTAAAATCGTGACGTCGAAACAATCTAGTGCGTTCACTGGCTACTGTCACATTGTCGCCCTCGACAATCGCACAAGATTTGCCGGACCCAAATCTAAGACCGAGGGTTGCCGAGGGTTGCCGAGGGCTTCCAAGGGTACTCCCCCATTCACTTCGACTGCAGACAATTCCTGAACTTGCACATAATTCATTTTTTTATTGATGCCAAAGCAATTAACTTATGCAGTCTTTTTTAGTCTTCAAGGATCAAAAGCGATGGCACGACATCACTTTAATTAAGAATGTAATAGGTCGGTTGACGTATTCTTTTCTTAATTACATTTTAGAAGGCATCGAATGGGCGCTTTAAGATATCCGATTCATTTGAACCGGAATAAGGAAAGACAAGGAATTTAAGTTCAGTGGATAAGATTTTATGTATTTGAGTTGTGTTTAAGTGATTTTTATAAAAATAAGACAATGAAATAAAATTTAATATGGGTGAAGTGTTTAGACTAATCATAGGTCTAGACATTAACGTGTAACTGCAAATTGTACTCATCACTATGAACAACTTTTAGTGTAAGACCAATCTAGAGATCGCGGAACAAAACAGCTGTTACCTAAATGTTGTCAAAATCTGCAAACATAAATATTTGGAGCAGCTGATTTTTCCTCGCGATTTTATTTTGGTCCCATAGTAAAAGTTGTTCACAATGATGAGTACATTGAGCCCTTTAGAGGTTTTTAGTTATTTCAATTACACGTTATAGAAATACATTATAATCACATGAGACTTCCCATCTTCATGTCTCAGTTTGGCGAACCGACTTGCGGTACCATTTAGGCAATAGTCTAGGTGGTATTGAAGTTGTCATGGGCAAAGGTAACCGCTTAACAGCAGGTGGGCCTTTAGCTCGTTTCGCCATCCTACAATATTAAAAAAAAAACCATACTTAATAGTAGTTTAAAATGGTTTTTTATTTTTATTTTTTTTTCATGTGCGATTCAATTTGATTATTACATGCTTTAATAACGTTAAAGGAAAACATCATGAGGAAGCCTGCACACTTGAGAGTGCTCCATACAGGTTTCGATTGTTCAGTTCGCCAACCCGCACATGGTTAGCGTGGTGGACTAAGCCTTAACCTTCTTATTCGCAGAAGAGGCCTATGCCCAGCAGTGGGACAATCATGAGCTGATTGTGTTGTTGTTCTCAACTACAATTTCTGCCTAAATATCGTAGAAACGTACACTTTTTATGCAATGTATGTATCAACAAACAAAATAAGTTCCAGAATTCCACGTAAGCTTTTTATTCTTCTCAGTGAATCCACAACTAAAACTATTTAGTTTCCTATTTTTCTAAAAGCACTCATAATAAAATAAAAAACATGTATCTCTTATCCGCAGCTCATGCTATTTTCCGTCACAAAACAAAGCAAAGCTCTTAAAAGCTACAAAACGAACGCTGGTCTCCCCACATTGACCAGTGTGCCACTGTGACCCAGTTCCCTCAATTGTCTCTCACAACTCGCTCGGAACGATAAACAGCTGATACACTTTATGTTTTTCTACTACTGCCATATTACAACAGATATTCATATGTATCAACCATTTTATTGGCAAGTTTTATAGTGTTTCTTTCAAAACAAGACTGCTTCTTCGATTGTTTCTGCGTGTATGCTAAACAAGCTTTATTAACCTATGTCTATGTACATGCGTGCAAATAATGTGTATTTAAAATTTTAGATGGGTTGGTGTGAGATCACAAAAATAGTACTAAACTCATTATATAGAACTGCAGCCATCCTACTTCCTACTATAATATACATGCTGAAATTTGAATCGCTTATTTCCCGAAAAGGGGTCATTGTACTCATCACTATGAACAACTTTTATTATGGGACCAAACCTGAAATCGCGAAAAAATATAAGTTGGTCCCTACAGTTGTGAAATGTAGGGACCACCTGATATTTTTTTCGCGATTTCAGGGTGTTCCCATAATAAAAGTTGTTTGTGTTGTTGTTGATGAGCACAATGACCCCTTTTCAGGAAATAAGTGATTCAAATTTCTGCGTGTATAATGTTATAAAGTGTGAAAGATTGTGAAGATGTTTCGATGTTTGTTACTCAATCACTCTAAAAACGGCGGCGGAAAAAATTTGGATGTAATTTGGCATAGGTACAGATATACCAGCTGTGTTCCGGTCTGAAGGGTTTGGCGGTTAAATTACAATCACATGAGACTTTCCATCTTCAGGTCTCAGTTTGGTGAACCGACTTGCGGTACCATTTAGGCAACAGCCTAGGTGGTGTTGCAGTTGATATGGGCAAAGGTAACCGCTTAACATCTGGTGGGCCTTTAGCTCGTTTCGCCATCTTATACTATAATAAAACCGGCCAAGAGCATTTCGGGACATGCTCAGTATTATAGGGTTCCTTAAGTAGGTGTAATTACAAACGAATCAAATCGAATAAATTAATCATGGCTATTTTAGTTTTTGCAATAATCGGCAGCATTCGCGATTCAGAGCGTGTTGTTAGTAGCGCCATCTAGCGATAAATTCAAGAAGCCAAATTGAAGAAGTGTGTCATGTCAACATAACACAAAGTTACTTTTTGTGATTTTTTCAAATAGAAAGTAACTAAAGGAGCAGTATTTGTTAAAATAATTTTTCTCTAAGGTCAATGACCTGTGAACTAGGACATCTTAAGTATTTTTCAGTTATCTCTTTATAACTCGAAAATTTATAATTACATTATACTCAAAATAATTTTAATAGAGAGTTTTTATAAAAGGTCTATCATTGTGGAAGATTATAAGTTTCGACGTTGCATATTTTAGAAATGGCAGGGGGGGACACATTGCAAGCCACTTTGGCGGGCTATATTTCGCATATGGTAGACCTGACAAAAAGTTATGTATGAAACATTACCTTCATTTTAGTAGACCTATTCAATGATATCCCACAAGAAGGGAGGCAGCGAAAAAAATATTTCATCTCCATTTCACATGTATGGGCGCCACCCCTAAAATACGTAATCACGATTTTTTTATTCTTTTAAAATTGAGATCTATATCTAGACTATTTTTAACAAAATTTCATTTACTTATGTTTATAACTGTAGAAGTTATTAAGCTGTAAAGGATTAGGACAGACGGACAGACGGACAGACGGACGGACATGACGAAACTATAAGGGTTCCTTGTAGGACTACGGAACCCTAAAAAAGACCATAACCCGGATTAAAAAGGCTACTTTTTTTATACCGGGAAAATAAACATTTCCCGACTGATGCGCGATATTGGCGATAAGTATTTCTTTACAGGATAAACCGAATTATACGCGGACGAAGCCGCGAGCAAAGTCTAGCAATAGTAATAGTAATTTTATCATAAGAATAGAATAGAATAGAATATACTTTATTGTACACCATGAAAATAGTAGTAAACAGGAACAACGTATAAATTATGGGTACATGGGCGGTCTCATAAGTAAGGTTAACAATGTTGGCTCACAATGTTGGTTGTTTTATGCAAATAAATATATTCTATTCTATTCTATTTTATTCTATTCTATTCTATTCTATTCTATTCTATTCACAAATTACAACTGAAATCAATCAATCAATTACGTTACACTACTTTCTGTAATATTTCAAAAATTGTTTCCATAATTTGTGAGCCAACATTGTTAACCTTACTTATGAATAAAATTACTATTACTATTATTACTAGTAATAGATAATGAGAGATAATGACTGAACAATACAAGATATGAATTCAAAGAGCAAGAAACACACGATAAAATTAAGTGAGCATAGAATGACAATAATATCTTTAATCTAAGTATCATTCAGACTGTTACCGTTATGCTTTGTACCCCAAACACAAACAAGTGGGAGGTCACCATACTTAGTAAAGGCAGATACAAACGTGCTTGCTCAAATAAGCATATCTGATTGCGAGATGAGGGCGAAGGCTGCCTTTCCACCAGAGATGTGCTACATTCCTAAGCGGTGAGCGAGATTAAAGCTAAGCTACGAAACTATGTGTCTATTTCCATCAAAGCTGTATAAGTGGTGTAGCGGAGCGGTATGCTATAAAAATGCGCGTTGCGCTAACTATGTACTACGTTGTCTTCTCAGCTGTGTTCCGTACTTCCAATAGCTACACCATGCCCTAGCTCGAATCTCAAACTAGTATGTGAATAACTTAGTTTCGATGAAACCCTTTCTACTAGAGCTAAGCTATGAAAAAACACATGCGTATCTTAGCAACGCACGTAGCACATCTGTGGTGGAAAGGCAGCCTAAGATATATTTTTAAAATCCATATCTACGATTACAGTTAAGCAAATAACGTAATGAACTCAAAAGCTTTTACACACAAGATTTCAAAATAGCAGGCTCTAGCCAAACAAAAGAATTTTCAAGTAGCCGGTCATTTTCAAAAATGTTTGTTTTAAGAACCAGAATAAATCCTGGTGTACTGACACAAAAATCCTATTCAGAAGGAATAATACAAAGAGTTAGTGTGACAGGACAAAGGCTCGCCCGTTTATGTACCATCGTGTTACGTCGCTCTTCTTGATTTGTGGCAAAGCAAACATCTAGAGCTCATTCTTTGCGCAAAAATACGGGGATCCTTGACACATTTTTGCTGGCGGCCGAATGAATTGTTGATGAATATCTATACCGCAGTCCTGAGCGACAAGATTTTTTTTAACTTAACCACCAATTCTGATTCGAGATTGGAGTCCCTTTGTTCATTTCGGGTCAAAGAAAACATCGTCGGATTTTCTTACGGGTCCACGGTCAACTGTTTGTTGTGAGGAATGGCTGATCGATAAAACCATTCAAGTTGCGCTGATAAGCTTAAAAGGGTCATTTCTACGCGCCAGAGTAATGTGGAGCTCTAGACTCATCCGTCATTTTTGTGGAAATGCCAAAAGGCGTCGGCGTCGTTCTACTTTAAGAAAGAGCTGGCGCACTTTACAAGTTAGTGGAAGCAGATAGTTTGGTCGTAATCTACTCGAGTTTGCCGATTTTATTTTCTTGGCTCATTCTGAATGTCAACGTCATTTAACATTATGTAAGGAAAGCTGAATTGGTGTCAAGCTTCAAGTACTTAAACTGTGTGTTACACTAAACCGAAACATTTAAAGTTATCTTTTTATCAAACAAAATTTTAAAACCCAATAACTCTTAACCCAAATCCTCGTTCAAGTCGAGCGATAAAGAACTTCATTCGACATAGTATATTTGATATTTTAAAGGTTTAAAAATACCAATATAAATTGCAAAACACTCTTCAACCAAAACGAATCCCTCAGACAATGACAAAAACGCAACATTATTTTACCGCGTTGTATACAAACCCCCTGCGACCTATAATGAAAGTTCGTGACCACAAAAAGATGTATTTATGAGTCCGGCAGAGCTAAAAGCAAATTTCCACTCGACCGGTGAACGAAGAACTTTTGACCTGGGATTAATTTCGTTCGACACTCGCACTGAAGTTCTATGCTTTTCTTTTTTAAACGCTTGATGAGTTCGTGCGTTTTGCTGGCATTATGGTAAATGTGTAAGCAACTTTATTGCGAACGATTAAAGTTCATCTTAAAAAAAAATTTATTGCTTTAATTGCCAAGACACATTTAGGATTGCTGAGCCAACAGAATAAAGTAAATAAATGGTTACCTACAGAATATGATGACAAAACCGACTATAAGTAGAAAGATATGATACCATTAAAAAACTCCAGCATTAATATTTTATCATACAAACATGTAAATAAATTAATACCACTACCACTTTAAGTCGCAATAACGCAACATATCCAGAAACAAAACGTAGCATGAAATGAAAAGTTCTAAAATTTTGACTCACTTTAAATCTACAAACTGTATTACGGCACTGGTTGAACAATCAAGCCAGTTGAAAAGCTTCGTTGGCTGCATGTAAGCCGTGTAGAATAGTGTCGTAATAGACCGGCCAGAAACTCGATGTGAAAAAGAAACGCGAGATGCAGCCAATCAATCTACATTTACAATCATATGAGTATCGATCCGACTATAGTGTGGCTGATAGAGCTTGATACTTGACTTACACCAAAAATAGACAAGGTTTGAAAAGTCACGTGCTATTAATGAAAAGCCGTATTTGAGTAATATCATTAACAAGGACAGAGCGTTTTTGTAACAGTCCACCAACCTGCACTAGGGGTGCGTCAAGCGTTGTAGAGGAGGCCCGTGCCTGTCAAAGAGACAGTAATAGACACGTTGTATTATGTTGTGTTATAATTTTATTGTAGTTCGTTACAAACTTACGATTTATTAAACGTTATAAAACGACAAAGTGTAGAAAATCTTGTGTAAAAGTTTTGGTAGCATGGAATACAAATAGTTAAGTAAATTTTTATACTAGGCTGTCCCATAGTGACCTATTGGTCCGTCTGTCAAATATTTTCCAAATGAAAAAACAAGTACAATGCAGTTTATCAGAATTTCTAATAAAACTCAATATACTATAACTTTCTTACAATTTTTTTGCAGACATCCATTTTAGATTAATTATATATTATTTTTTATAGTATAGGATGGCTAAGTGAACTAAAAGCCCACCTGATGTTAAGCGGTTACCTTTGCCTCTAAGAACTGCAATACCACCTAGGCTGTTGCCTTAATGGTATCGCAAGTCAGTTCGCCAAACAGAGACATGAAGATGGAAAGCCTCATGTGATTGTAGCGACATAACCACATTGTTAATCAATATTCTATATGGTTATAAATTAACATCAATAGAAAGTTTTCTACGTTCAAGATAACTTAGTCAGCGTATACCGTTCGTCAATCCAATCGTTGCTCTGACGAATAGTTCAGAAAAGACTTCATTTGATGTATGCAGAGGGTAACTCCAATATCGGATAGAACGAAAACGAATTCGTCCCAGTCACCCCTCTTATTGATATAAATAAATTTATTGACATTTTTATCTAGTTATTAAATAAATAAATAATTCAATAAATCTCCGGTGTAAAAAAGATTTGATTCAATTTTAAATGTACCACAGACGGTACTATAAAGTTGATAGTTGTAATAAATATATTTTGAAATGAAGGGGTCAGTACTTTTCATTTAATTATTGTTATTTGTTATTTGTTTTTAGGGTTCCGTACCCGAAGGGTGCCAAACGGGACCCTATTACTCTCGCTACGCTGTCCGTCCGTCCATCCATCCGTCTGTCTGTCACAGGGCTGTATCTTTTGAACGGTAATAGGTAACCGATTGAAATTTTCTCAGAATATGTGTTATCATGAGGGTTATCACGACAAATACTAAAAACAAAATAACAAGAATATTTACAAGAAACCTCAAAAAACATGCATTTTTTTCAACGCTTTTGTTCCTGCTCTATCTTCAAAACGGTATTACATACCAGCGCCAAACTTGGTCAGATTATAGTGCATATTATGTGGTTTAGCAACAAATACTAAAAATAAGACAAACATAGACATATATGGTGGTAGCTGCGTAAGAAAGAGATGCAAAAATTCATATTTCGCGCACTGTGCGTTAATTTTTTGATAAACTCTCTTAAATTAAATTAGTTTCTATCGGGTATCAGGTCGATGTGTGGTACGGAACCCTTACTACGCAAGGCCGACTCGCACTTGGCTAGTTTTTTATAGTTACTCTTAAATTGTCACTTGTAGGTACTTTGTTAAATAAATAAATAAATTACCATTTCACCAAAAAATTTAGTTAAAGCCTTAGATTGCGAATTAATTATGTACTTATTATTAAAATGTAATGTTTAATTTTAAATGTGGCAATAATGTGAATAAACCCATTGCCAAAAGTGGCCGATTTTCACATTTTTTCTATCTACAACTACAGCGAACTATAATTTACAGAGTTAATAGTTTCTAATTAAACTACAATACCTGTAGTTCCATTGTTAAAAACGAATTTTCGATAAATGATGTACTCAGCCAGTAATATTTTTTTTACTGATAGGGGCGCCACTTGGCTCTTAGTAACCTTAAGTTGAACTTTCAACTTTATTCTGTACCTGTAGGTCAATTTGAGGTCCTCAAATGGCATTTAAACCATTTCCTTCAAAATTAATCAGCTTATTTAGCTTCGCTATCGCGTATTCTACCTTTCCCAGAAAAAAAACATAAGAGAGTCATTCTTAGAACTAAGAGTTTAACCTGGAGCCAGTCCAAAGCATTTCTAGATCGATATAATGAGATCCAGTAAAAAAATATTGCTCTGTAAAAGGTTGGTTTTCTAGTTACACTACTCAACAGAAAGAAATTTGTAAACTTTACGTCCAGAACGGACGTATTTTTTACGTATTTGTCATAGATTGCGTCAGTTTTTGCGTAAGTACATCATTCATTATACTAACAGTGAAATTAAAACATGGCAAGGAAACAGTACCTGGACAGGGGGGCCTTTATGGTCACGGTCGTCCAAAGTCTTTGGGCGTCCACTGGGTGACCTCAGTGATGACGGTGGCACTCGGTGGTCCCGTGCCACCATTTGTTTTCGCATCGGGAAGGTGTTCAGGGAGACAAAAGTATTCCCAGAGACGTGCCTTATAGGCAAAGCATAGGGGGGGCACCGGTAGTATAACCATTCCCGGAGTTTGACGACCTCTGTGGTCTAGTGGTTCGAGTGTCGGACTGCTGATCACGAGGGTTCGATTCCCACAGGCCACAAATATTTGTGTGATGAACATGAGTGTTTGTGTTGGTCTGGTTGTTTCTTATGTATTATAAGTATGTATTTACAAAAAAAAAAGTATATAAGTATTATATCCATTGTCTAGTACCCATACCACAAGCTCCGCTTAGTTTGGGACTAGATGGTGCTGTGTAAAAATGTCACGAAGATATTTATTTATTATTCCCGGAGTCCCCCCTCTATTGTGCTGAAGATGGCCACCGGGGAGGTTTTAGTGCGGTAAAAATTCCACACACCCCAGCCTCTTCCCCATGAGGCTGGTAGCCTTCTGCAGGTTTCCTCCTCGGAAAAAAAAGGCGTACCTGACCTGAAAGAACTCCAATAAGTTCTGCATGATTTAAATGTAGGTAGTTCGTCCACCCGCTCAGAAGTAGTCGGCAAATGCTTTATTAGTCTTTACATTTCAACCGCAGAACACAGAAATGATTCTAATACTGGGTATATGTAGAGCAGACCTGCCTGTGACGCTGCTCTTCATTGGTAAATTATATGAGTATAACCATGCATCAGTGGTAAAAAAGGGTTATGCTTAACCTTAACATAACATAATTTAAGAAATACGGAAGAGACTCATCATCCATCGCGCCTTTTCCCAATTATATTGGGGTCAGCTTCCAGTCTACTGGGATCGACAGCTTAACGTGCTTATCTGACTACCGGAGATAAGTTGTGTCGAGGATAAGTCCTGACGCAGATGAGTCCCGTCGAAGTTAAGTCTTGTCGCAGTTCCGTCTTTCGCTGTAGTCTCCATCGAACTTCAGTCTTACACTCCTCTCAAAGTCACGGAGGGATTTTTCAGTATATTATAAAGTACTCTGTGGTCTCGATGTGTAACGATACTGTCACCCATCCATGGACTGACCGCGGCAAGCGCAGCAGATCGTACAATTTGCGCGGTTGTCACTTCGCCACGAGCCCCTCAAATACACAGAAGACTTTGGGTAGTTGACACATTACAGATATCCCACAGTTGTATGAAGTGCCTGTAAATTTTGTAATGTACCGAGAGGTTAAAGACACTTTATGTTATGACTTATGAGCTTCTTCTAACAACAAACATTGTCATTTTTAAACACTACAACGCGTTATTGAAGTAACTGAAAACCTCTTATGGGGTCATTGTACTTATCAGTACAATGAAGGTTTACTATGGGACCAAGCCTGAAATTGCGAAAAAATAATCAGCTGATACCTACATTTTGTCGATTTACGTGAACACAAAATGTAGGGAACAACTGTTATTTCTTTCGCGATTTCTGGCTTGGCCCCATAGTAAATTTGTTCATACTGATGAGAAGGCGTGCTTAGGCGTCAAAGTATTCCTCCACATCGCTGTCATCTGGAAAAGTGCCCAGAAGACTGGCAGCGTTGCCACGTTATATGGCAACGCTTATTCTTTGGCCAAAGAACAAACCAGCCCACTGGTCACGCGAAGAGTACATTGACCCCTTAGAGGTTTTCAGTTATTTCTATAACACGTTGTATAAGTGCATCACATTTTCTCAAACACTTAAATCAATAACTCATACAACCATACTTCATAAGAAACAGTTATAACTTCTAGAGAACTCATCGTACGACCAAGACAGTTTCCGATAAAATTTATAGGTATGAAATTGAATTGATGGCAAGCAAGCCTCCGCCGCTACCGACGGCATCGGCTGGCGTGAAATTATCAAGTGCAACATCGTAGATTAAGTGCCAACGATCCTAAGTAACCTAGCCGGGATCGATCGACCCACTTCATAAAGAAAATATACGTGTTGCAATGCGCAATGGTTTGTAGGTGAGTCGTATGATTTTTAACCGCCTTCAAAAAAGGCGGAGCTTTTCAACTCGATGTCTTGCAAATATTTTTATAATGTATGTACTCTAATTGCTCCGAGGTTTGTCAAACGATTTGATCAATGGTCCACGAATTTGTCAAGGCGATCTCAGCAAAGTCCATAGTTATTTATGAATGCATGTATAATATGTATGAAAAATATATATTAGTGTGAAGAGTGGAAGTAGGGTTTGAAAGAAAATGGAACTTATACAGTTGTCTCAGTCTTGCATTTCAAGCAGTGCTTATCGTTGTGTGGTTTATTCAATAGTTTCGATGGCTCTAACTTTAGCTTTATTGATATATGCCTGTGTGTTTGTTACCTCATCACGTGAGAACGGCTTAACGGATCGCAATGAAACTACAGTTATAGCTAGTATAGTATTATATTATCTGTGGTTATAGTAACCTAACTTAGGAAATGAGGTAAGTTTCATCTCAATCGGTTAGGTAGATTCTGAAATAAAGCTTGACTCTTCAATTGTATGAATTTGCATATTAAGTAGAGGTCATGATTGTTGGTTTGCTGCAAAAACCTACAAAAAAATACACAAAGTTGGTCGAGTTGAGTGGTTGTCTCGAGATGGTGTCATTGATGTAGTGGTGGTTGTGGTCGTGATGATGATAGATGGTGTGGTGCTGGTGTTGGTGGTGATAGTGTGGCGGTGGTTCTAGGTAGTGGTGAAGATATGGTGTGGTAGTGGTGGTGGTGTGATGGTGTGGTGGTGTGTGGTGGTGTGTTGTGTGTTGTGCTGTGGTGGTTGCGAATGGTGTGTTGTTGTGGTGGTGGTGTCATTGAGATGTGTGGTGGTGGTTTGTGTTAATGAAAACGACATGATGCTATTTTCTAACATCCACGCGGACGGAGTCGTGGGACTGCTATAAACAATACAATTTTGATAGTAAAGTCCAACTTCATTCTTTAATCCCGGATTTAAAATTCTAATGCTATAATGCAGTAGAAAGTGCAATCTCATGAACAGCAAATTGGCTGAAAACGCGAGTCAGCCACCATTTATGATAAGGGTAACAGTATTCAGCTCAATATCAGCTGAGTTTGTAACAAATATCGCAGAGAATATCTCTCAAGTGTTTTTAAAGTTACTTCATCAGTTTCAGTTCGTTCAGTTTAAACTTTATGGTAGTGTAGATGTTTACCGTTTTACACAAATTGTAAATTCATGGGAGATAACCATAGAAATCTAAATATTATAAGGTAATAGAAGTGACAAAGGCGCGTGAAAGTATCTACGTGTACAGGTGTCTCGTATGACACCAGTGCGCGAACTATTTACTTCAGTGCTGTTTTGGACGCAGAGTCACAATTTTTATTTTGCAGCATATCTATTAACGGATTGCATTTTAGGCTTAATTTATTTTGCATTGAATACTAGAAACACGGTGTGCGTAATTGCGTATTTATGTGTTGGTAGCGGCAAACTGGCGACACGCGTTTCTGTATTAAAATACATTGATGACATTTCTATTACCCTAATATTAGGGTTTCTATGGAGATAACTTTCGTATTTTTAAGCAATGATAGCCTTGCTATTTCTTCTCAGAGCTCACTTAGAAAATGCTAACGCCATCTAGTTTTTAAAAGAACCTAACTAGCAAAAGTGATTTTAACATCCAATTTTCAGAATAAATAATTCCATTTCATTTGTGGCAAATGCTTGCCTTCCATGCAGGAGCGTCTGAGTTCGAATCCAGCCGCACCTCTGACTTTTCAAATTAATGTGTAGACCAGAATTTGATTATCAATTTTGGGAGCCTAGTCTTGTTAAAGAAAACATCGTGATTAAACCTGCACACCTGAGAGTGCTCCATACAGTTTTCGATGGTGTGTAGCCTGCCAACCCGCACTAGACCAGCTTGATGGACTAGCTTTAACCTTCTGATTCAGAGAAGAGGCCCGTGCCCAGCAGTGGGGCTGATTATATGTCATCATAATCATCATTTCAGACGAAAGACGTCCACTGCTGCACATAGGCCTCCTCCAAGCATATGTTGGGGGATATGCCATAATCACCACGCTTGGCAGGCGGGTTGGCGATCGCAGTTGGTTGGTTAAATACTCAGAGAACGCTGCTGCCCATCCTCTGGTGAATCCTTTAGTCGCCTTTTACGACACCCATGGGAAGATATAGGGTGGTGCAATTCTTTACGTCCGCCACCACACGGAACGTTTATATGTATGTACCTATATGTTTTTACAATGTTGTCTCACACTGTCCCATCGACCACACATGCTCATACTCGCATTGGTCATCACGCGCCACGTGCGACGTAAGTCACACGTGAGAGCAAATGCGGAGTTCGATACTAAGCTACAGGTTTTAAAACGGGCGTAATTACTCTTGTATCGTGGGTGTGTTTACAGTCAAACAAATCTGCACATAGACTATCGAAAACCCGAAAACCCGATTGTATTTTTTACGAGTTATTACACCTCGACATATAAGGCTTATTTTTATTTTTTCCTTTTTAAAGCAACGGGATAATCAAATTCTGATCCACACATGAATTCGAAAAGTCAGTGGTGGGAGCTGGATTCGAACTCAGACCCTACTGTATCCAAGACAAGCGCTCAACTGCTCGGCTATCATAACTTTACCGCACCCTCATCATCATCATCATAATTTCAGCCGAAAGACGTCCACTGCTGGACATAGGTCTCCCCCAATTAAGGGGGGTTATGCCATAATCACCACGTTTGGCAGGCGGGTTGGCGATCGCATTTGGTTGGTTTAATGCTCAGAGAACGCTGCTGCCCATCCTCTGGTGAATCCCTTAGTCGCCTTTTACGACACCCATGAGAAGATATAGGGTGGTGCAATTCTTTATGTCCGTCACCAAACGGAACCGCACCCTCGCCCTAATACAATTGCATCTCAACATTTCTTCCACGATCTTCACACAGCCATTCAGGGTCGTAGCCAAAGATTCTACTAGCTAGAGGTGGATCTAGAACAGCAAGAGATAAAAGGGCCCTTCATCTTAACTGAGGCCCCATTTTCCAGGGGCCTCCGTGCTACAACCATGCAACCATCTGATTCTGTAATTCTCTGAATCAAATTAACGTATCAGTTGGCTCGTTTTTCTTAACAAACTTTGTTTCAGCTCCGAGATAACTTTGTTAATTAAATTTTGCATTTTTTCTCCCTAGACGCCTTGCCCACCTGATTGGGATTATACTTTCTTATGAAGTGTATTGAAAAGAAGAACACAAGATAAAGTCTGTGTAAGTTGTTTTTTTTGGCGTTAATATGTTTTGATGAAAGTAGGTGAGAAGATCCAAAAATATTTGATCAAGTGAATAATTGAAGCAACGTTCACCAAGCTTGATATATTATTATTGTAAAGAAGTGTGATTTGCTACATTAAAAGAAAGAAAGAGATGAGATGTCTCAAGGAACGTTTTTCTGACAAGCACTAACATTTATCTCATCCTCGTTTTAGTATTTTTATCTCAGGGTGACCATCGACCTCAAAAAAATAGTCCAAGGTTAAGTAAAGTCACGATAAAATTTGCTCAAACATTCTTGTAACAAATTGGTAATCAAGATATTTTTTTATTAAAGTAAGTATCAGTGTTATTTTAATGTTTATAGTCAAGTAATAGTCGTTTAGGTGGGCGAAATAGGTTTATTGACTTCTAGTGCTTGTATTTTACGCGTTAAGGTAATGACTCTTAAACTACAACATTAATAACTTAATTTTGTATATTAATAAAGTATAAAATAGCCGTGATTACGGCTTTGCTCGCGTGGTATGTCAATAAAAAGTATCCCGAGTATAATTATCCTTCTCCGGGCTTCAGTCTGTCTGTCAAATTTCATCCAAATCCAATCAGCCGTTGATGTGTAGTTGAGTAACTATATGAATTATACCTACTAATTCCAAAGAACTTTAGGGTTGATTTATTACACATGCAGACATACATGCAATATTGTACCACACCTAGCTGACAAGTTGATGACCGGAGTACGATATTATTTTCTGTTGCCATGAATATGAGATATGGTTGTTACCTATAAAAATTACAACATATTTTAGCTGTAATTGAATCAGCATGAATCATATTAACAATGAAAATTAAACTGAAACAACGTTACGGACTTTTTTAATACAACTCGTTCAATACACTCTAAAACATAAGAAACACGCATTTAAGATTAATATTAACACGTTGAACTAAAACTAAATTATTCCACGACCAGAGCATTGTCTAAATTTAATTTTATTTCAAGTACAAAGCTTGCATTTTAAACTAAATAAAAATAATTAGCGAGAATTGGTTAGCCATAACTAAATAATATAGAGACTATGCGAGTTGATTTAAAAACAATAAATCGAGTTAGGTTTGAGTAAATAAAATTTAATAGGCTTTATTTAATTGTTCACTTGGACGTAAATATAATAGAAATTCAGGAGCATTCACTTGAACAAAAGGCCTGAACACATTGATTTTAAAACGTGTAAATGGTTTTGATAGGGCTGTCTGTGTTCGATCATTTATTTTACACCATAATTCAGTGGCGTGTGCAATTGTGCATTGTACATTCACTTCGACGACCTCTGTGGTCTAGTGGTTCGAGTGTCGGACTGCTGATCACGAGGTCGTGGGTTCGATTCCCACAGAACACAAATATTTGTGTGATGAACATAAGTGTTTGTGTTGGTCTGGGTGTTTCTTATGTATTATATGTATGTATTTACAAAAGAAAAGTATATAAGTATTATATCCATTGTCTAGTACCCATATTACAAGCTCTGCTTAGTTTGGGACTAGATGGTGCTGTGTAAAAATGTCCCAAAAATATTTATTTATTTATTTATTACTTATTAGTCAGACCATTTCAAAGGACTCTGTTGGACATATTATGTATCTATCAAGGAGTTACACTTATGTATGGTAGTGAATGTTGGGTATGGCAGAAGAAACATGAAAGCAGAATAAATGCAGTAGAAATGAGAGCTTTGAGAAGCATGTGTGGTGTAACTTTGAGAGATAAAGTAAGGAATAACGTGATAAGGGAGCGTTGTGGAGTGAAAGAAGATGTACCCAGTGTCAAAGATTGAGAAAGGTATTTTAAGATGGTTTGGACATATAGAGAAGATGGACGAGAGGAGATTGACGAAACAAGTATACGAAGCGAGTGTGGATGGAAGAATTGGAAGGGGACGACCTCGGCGAACGCATCGCGATCAAATCACGGACGTTCTCAAAAAATGCCAGGTTAAGAGTTCTCTAAACCGACGAGCATGCATGACGAGGTTAATTAAAATAGATGAAGCGAAAGAGGTGTGTCAGGATCGTAGCAGGTGGAAATCCATAGTCTCTGCTTACCCCAATGGGAAACAAGCGTGATAATATGTATGTAATATATGTAACAAGGAGTTATAGGGAATGAAGATTTATGCACATATGGGCTATCCTCTCGAACATCCTAACCTTACTTAAGCCGGACACAAACCCTAAAAAATAGAGAAGATATACAATTTATACATCAACCCACAAAACTGATTTTTAAAGAGGCATAATATAATAATGATATTAAATCACTTATTGCAATATAACACCCATATAAAATAATGACTTAAGTATTTTTTTACAAAATTGAAATAATAAAAATAAACCTTGTTGACAACCCTTGGAGTGTTCAATAAAACAGGATCGTAGAACCATTTGATAATACTATTTCTTCAAAACCTAGACTTGAAAAAACTTATTTTACATAAATAAAACCACCCAACTTTAACCGAACATTTCAATATATGTGAACTGTAAATCAAATCGACACTATATTTAAAATATGACCTTTAAATATATAAAATATCTGGACATGGCAGCCTTGATAACTCTACCGTAGGCTGTACGCTGGATTGACGATAAAATTCAGCAATAAATAATAAACGTTGGCAGTTAGCGTTTTATCTGAATATTATACGGGTTAATTTATATTCGGCAAACATAAAGGAATGCTCAAAAATTGAACTTCATAGTGAAAAATTGGCGCGGATTGCAATGGAATTAAACTTTGATGCAGTAAATTGCTAGCAAGCTATATGTCCATTTAAGACGAGCCGGGCCTCAATTGAGCGGTGAGCATTAATGCTCATTGAAAGAAAAGAAAGAAAGAAGAGTATTTATTTGCGCACAAAGTTACCAAAAATATAAAAAAGATATGCGTCACATCCGCGCAAAACGGCCATCGCTCATCATATTGCTCTATCTCATGCACGTAACAGAGCCACAGCGCTGATTTTCAGTGACAGTCAGCGTTGACAAAATAACGTTGATTAGTGAGACGTGATTAATACAAATAAATAATGATGAAAAAACAATAATTAAGTAAGATTAAATACAAGAATACCGCAAAGTTTGAATGCAAAGGTCATCAACCAGTGCGTCCTGCCTGTCATATGACTTACGGTGCTGAAACGTGGACACTGGCAGTTGGGCTCACAGAAAATCTCCGTGGTTGGGCTAGTCCACAAATTCAAAGTCGCTCAGCGAGCTATGCTTTGAGTTTCTTTGAAGGATAAAATCCGTAACGAGATTATCCGGAGAAGAACCGGAGTGACCGACATAGCTTGTAGGATAAGTAAGCTGAAGTGGCAGTGGGCTGGCCATGTCTGTCGAAGGACCGATGGCCGCTGGAGCAGACGAGTCTTTGAGTGGAGACCGTGAATCGGCAAACGCAGTGTAGGGCGCTCCCACGCCATGTGGACCGATGACCTGAAGAAGGTGGCTGGGGGGACTGGATGTGGAAGGCAGAGGACAGAGTGTTGTGGCGCAACTTGAGAGAAGCCTATGTCCAGCAGTGGACTGCGATAGGCTGAGTTGATAAAATATAAGAATTGGGAATTGCGTGTTATAAGGCTATAAAACAGAATTATACACATACACCAAACGCGAGTCGCTCGCGCAGCTGTTAACCGTTGGCTATGGTTTTTTACTGTGAATTATAACTGCGTCCATTGTAAGTACATATAAGGCGGGCCGGACCGCGTAGGCTGAATTTTGCCGACAGTCGTAATTATTTTTATTTTCTTTAAATACATACTAGTAGCTACCGCCGTATCAGCCGTATCAATGATACGTGACCCCTGAGCTACAGGGGCCCAGACGTTTTCCACAATCTCAAATTCTTATTGATAAGAGGCCTGTAATGAAAATAATGGTAGTTTTTAGTCTATAGCAACTAGAACAAATTAATCATTTGCATAAAACATAACCCCCCTTTGGGCATCGCCACAGTCGGGTAAAAAGGGGCCCCCAACAAATTTTGATTCAGGGCCCATTTAAGTCTAACTACGCCACTGGGGTGTTTCAAACACCGAAACCAACACAAACACTTATATGTTCATCACATGAATAATTGTGTCCTGTAGGATCGACCCCACGACCTCGTGACCAGCAGTCCGATACTCGAACAACTAGACCACAGACGTCAAATTGACACTACTGCGTCCATTGTAAGTACGCACGGCTACACATCAAGCTGTACATTTCCAGTATAAGCTAATCTCGCATTGTACGGAAAGCCTATACAAAGCTAGGTCAGCTTATACTGGAAATGTACAGCTTGATGTGTAGCCGTGTGTACATACGTATACTAGGCGGGCCGGACCGCGTAGTTTTGCCGACAGTCGTAGCTTAGATTTATTTAATACTAGCGACCCGTCCCTGCTTCGCACGGGTGGACATAAAAATATAGCCTATATTACTCAGGGTGAATGTAGCTTTCTAATGGTGAATTTTTTTTTTAAATCGGCACAGTACTTTTTGTGTTTATTCATTACAAACATACACACAAAAATACAAATCTTTCCTCTTTATAATATTAGTCTAGACATATTAGTTAAACAACGTGTAACACAAAGGCGTTGTCATATTTGGAGAACTCATTCAGGGCATAGCATACAACCATCAAATAACGAAAAATAAATCAGCCCTTCAATACATTTCGGTCGAAGAAGTATTGCACTTTTGTATGAAACCGCAGATTTTTTAATCACCATCCATTTATGTATGAAGAACGGATTGGTGGTCGCAGAATAAATCAAAACCTTTTCGTTGACACAATGAACAAGTTACGTGTGGTACCGGACACAAAGAATAGCACCACGCACCGCCCCATCTCTTCTCGAGGGTGTTGTAATAGGTGACTAAGGTGTTCACCAGAGAAAGGGCAGCAGCGTTCTCTGAGTATTTATTCAACCAACTGCGATCGCCAACCCACCTGCCAAGCGTGGCGATTATGGCATACCCCCCCCCCCTTTTAAGGGAGACCTATGTCCAGTAGTGGACGTCTTTCGGTGGAAATGATGATGATGATGATGAATAACCAGTTTTTTTACGCTCTACTATGCATATAACACATTTTCTGATTTTTTATTACACTCAAGCAAGATAATCTTTTCAAACTCATACTAAAATACTAACGAAATGTTTCTTAAATCCCAACGAAAATAAATTCACAACATAGTGTTCACTAAACGGGTTATCCCTTCCAAATTAATTTAAGGCAACAAAAATATTTTAACGCCGAATAATTTCCCCCGAGGTTTCAAGTGTCAAAACTTTATTATCGAATGAACCTGCGTTCGTCTAGTGGTTTTCAGAAGGGCTTCTTCAAATATTATCATAAGTTACTAAGAAATTGATACCATAATATCGAGAATTTTCGATCCTGTTCCTCCGCTTAAATAGTTTTAATCTCTTATCTTCGATAAAAGACGATGTTTTGGTAGCACCTTTAAACTTCGATCAAATATAACTATAGATGCACGGTCTTGTACAAAATCAAACCCAAAAAAGTCTCTGCGATAAAATGTACTTGTAATTATGTTTACGACAGTGACAAGTACGACACTATATCCTTTGTTTGCAGATTTGTAGTATAGTTTTTTTTTCTACACATTTTAGGATCGTGAAACGTCTCACCGCTCACTGGCGCGGTCGTGAAGCGGCTGAGAGTGAAACTGTGCACGTGACTTATTATTGCTCAGTTTTGATGGGGCCGTTTTTCGAGCAGCGATCGTGCATCTATAGTATATTTGATCGAATCCTTTAAAGCATAAAACATTTTCTTAAGTCGAGCTCCTTTTGTTAAAATGAGAAAAAGTTATCGCTTTAGTCCTATAAAATGTGCTGACCTCTAAGCGATATTCAATAGACCTTTTTTGTGATAACTTCTAAACCTTGCTGAAAAGAAAGGAATTATTAGGGTAACAAATAAGGCTATCTACCGATGAATTATTACGCGTAGGCTAGTACTTTCGTAGGCCTCGAGTATGTTAATGATAAAGATTGTCATACGATATGGAACACTATGTAATGTGGTTTATTGCCATCAATGATATTTAAAAGTACATTGATTGCCGTCATATGAGCCGCCAACAAATACACGGAGAAGCCCTATACAACGTGTTATTGAAATAACTGAAAACCTCTTAAGGGGTCGTTGTACTCGTCAGTATGAACATTTTTTACTACGCGACCAACCCTGAAATCGCGAAAAAAAAACAGATGTAGGGAACAGCTGATATTTTTTCGCGATTTCTGGGTTGGTTCTACAGTAAAAGTTGTTCACACTGATGAGTACAATGACCCCTTAAGAGGTTTTCAGTTATTTCAATAACACGTTGTGGATTTCTACGAACGGCTGCGATTGCGGCTCGTTTCCATCAAGGGCTAACCTCAATGCTTTAAATCTCAATCTCCTGACAGTAGATGTTTCTGATTGCCATTTATTGGTGACATTAATGACCTAAGTGTCACAAAAAAACTGAAAACAGGAAACTTAAACTGATCTCAATGATTAGTTTGGAACTATATTTTGACCGTTTTCAATTACGGGAATTGGCTCAATTGTTGGTCCGACATTTTATTCAAGCCATCATCATCATTTCATCTGAAAGACGTCCAGTGCTGGACATAGGCCTCCCCCAAGCATCGCCACAACGACCGGTCCTGTGCCTTCCGCATCCAGCGCATTCCCGCGACCTTGACCAGGTCGTCGGTCCACCTTGTGGGGGGCCTATCCACGCTGCGCCTTCCAGTGCGCGGTCGCCACTCCAGAACTTTACTGCCCCATCAGCCATCCGTTCTGCGAGCAATGTGCCCAACCCACTGCCACTTCAGTTTGGCAATTCTTCAGCCTATGTCGGTTATGTCGGTTTCGTTCTCCTGCGAATCTCCTCATTTCTGATTCGATCACGCAGGGACACTCCGAGCATAGCCCTCTCCATTGCCCTTTGAGTGACTTTGAGCCTTCTTATCAGGTCCATTGTGAGCGACCATGTTTCAGTACCGTAAGTAATTCAAGCCATAATTAACCTCAAACACAACAGTTCTTTTGACACCCGACTCTCAACTAAATAGCGTAGTAGAAAACACGTAATACACATTAAACATAGGTAGAAACTTTAAAGCATTGTTTTAACAATATCTGTACCAACAGAGATAAACAGTGTTGCCAGTGATGTGATTATTTAATCCCCAATTCCCGAGATGAGGTGCAGCCTAGGGGCCGTTCGTCAGAGACATAAAAATAAATTACAATGTTGAATTTTGCACGCCCTAAATCGCTGGGGATTCAACGATTTGTTCCGGTATGCCGTTGCTTTTTATTAGCAGAAATATGGTGACACTAATGGTAACTATAACTAGTAATATATTTAAAACGAATGACTGCTGATTTGATTAAATTAATCTTTGGTAAACGAGTAAAACTATATGAGAATACCACTCTTGTTATTCCTGACTGGTCAGGGGAATACTCTCACGGCACAGGGAATCCTAGTGTGAGGTCTAGGACCTCAACCCAATTATTTGTAACCTTTTCAGACAACACATTATTCTTATTCTATTCTAATAAAGCCATATTTTCGATGCATTAAACTGTTGTTATGGAAATGATCCTAAATTGCGGTAGCCTAGTATATAGCAAATCAAGCGCATAGACAACACATCAGAAATACGTAGTCAACAATTCTGCTTAGTTTGGGACCAGGTGCTGCTGTGTAAAAATGTCCTAAAATATTTATTATTTTTTATTTTTTATATTGGGAAGGCTCATTTAGTATAGAACAACTTTTAATATGGCAGCAATCCTGAAATCGTGACAAAATCTGCTATTTCATATAAAAGTGCAATATCTACTCGACCGAAATGTATAGAAGGGCTGATGTATTTTTCGCGATTTCAGGATTGATCCCGTAGTAAAAATTTCCGTATGCTATGCCCGCTGAATAGGCTCATTAATATGACCACGCATTTCTGTTACACGTCGTTTACTCATGTACCTAATTAACAACTCGTAAATCAGTGATAAGATAAGATAAGAGATAAATAAATAAATAGTTGCGACATTTTTACACAGCACCATCTAGTCCCAAACTAAGCAGAGATTGTACTATGGGTACTAGACAATGGATATAATACTTATGTATTTTTTTTTGTAAATATATACTTATAATACACAAAGAAACACCCAGACCAACACAAACATTTATGTTCATCACACAAATATTTGTGTCCTGTGGGAATCGAGCCCACGACGTCGTGATCAGCAGTCCGCCACTCGAACCACTAGACCACAGACGTCGTCAAGATGAGATGAGATAAGATAATGTTTATTTGTTCAAAGAGTACAATAAATTAAATACATGTAAACATACACTTATGATGATTGTACAGTGCATCATATTAAATAGCACACCGACTCCCAAACTGAGGCATGCTCGTATTTCGGGAGTCGGGTGTCGGGGCACAAAGTAAAGAAGGTCGGGGTAGGAAACCTACAAATACGACTGAAGAATCATCACTTTACAGAAAATTAGGTCTTAACCAACTTTTAACATAATTTGTCTATTATTTTATACGAGGATATTTAGAAGAATAACTATTGCGTGACTACTATTCAGACCTTAAATAAACTAAACACTTATGTGTAAATAGGTAGTAAACTACTAAACTTAAAAAAGTACACTATTATTCTCGTAGCACAAGTTTTAAAACAATAGAAACCTGAAAGTACGCTACAAGTTTAACTTCAAAAAAATATTATTAAATTATATCAAACAGTAGGTAACTCTGAACTACAAATTCACTTCGTTCTATTATATTAATCTTATCAAATGGTGCTATAATATCTATTCAACAGTAATCACACGAATAGACGGCGAGGACGCTACAAACGTCTCCAGAATTCGAACTGAACCACCTCGGGGCGTCACCGACGTCGAATACCACGTCCTTAGCCACCAACGTTAACTGAACAACACGACCAACAAACCAGGACCTCCCACATCACATACCAACACCCTATTTAAATACCTACCACGATACACCTCCAGGAGGGGTGGGAGACCAAGCGTTAATGGCCATCCAGGTGTAAATGTAGTGTTGAATTTCACGAATAATTCCACTTGTGACACTCCAACGTTTGGCGGGAGCGAGGGAATTTATTTCAAGAATGCAAAACATGAATTTTACACTCAACAAATGTCATGGTTCGTTCTTTTTCAAATTGGTGGCAATGTCTCACTCAGCGGAGATGTGTACTGTTGTTATAAATTTACGCTTTTTAACACAAATTATGATAAATTACGTTCATTCGTTTTAATAACGGATGAATGGTGAGAATGCAGTCAGTTTTGTTATTTATTTATTTCCACAAAAAAAAATACATACATTTGGCAGATACAGTGTAGAACATAAACCAGTTTAGGTTTTTCTGTACACCGCTTGGTCCGTCGAAATTCATTACAACAAGATGTGGGTGGGTGAACACGACGCATCGCGCTCGCTCGCCCCATGCAAAAATTCTCAAATACCCTCAACTAATTTATATTACTTCTCAATAGCAAATTGCTTACAAAAATACATCATGTTTTTTTTTCTTCTTAATGTTATAAAATTATAAGTCAATATTAGGTTTTAATTCCTCTAAAAGGTGTTTTTTAAAGGTGTTTTGTTCTTTACTTTTATTATCATAAATTAATGTTTTTCACTTTATTTTGTTATGGTATAGGATGGCAAAACGAGCTAAGGCCCACCCGACGATAAGCGGTTGCCCATAACAACTGCAATACCACCTAGGTTGTTGCCTACATGGAATTGCAAATCATGTTCGCCAAACTGAGACCTAAAGATGGATAGTGTCATGTGATTGTAATTTCACCGGCCACCCGTACCCTACAGACCGAAACACAACAATGTAAGCATTACTGTTTGGTGGCAGAAATAGGTACAGTGGTAGTACTTCCCCGGACGAGCTCTTTCACAAGAGAGCTCTATTATTACCTACTAATTACTATTAAAATGAAATGTATTCTCAAAAAATGCTTTTATAGATTTGTTACCGAGAAAAGGAACACCAAAAATTACTCAACAATTAGGTACCTAAGCACAGTATAAAGAGATGCATCCTTACTCTGTGACCTAAGTATGTATAATCCGAAATATCGAGTCTTTGCAAAAAACTTAGGACGATTGCAAAGAACCGGTTAATACGAATCTAATTTACAATTATTTTAATTCTTTTTAAATCTAATTTTCTATGTACCCTTCATTTACATGTTAGTCCTAAGTTTTAATAATGTTAATGGTGTACAATAAAGAATATTCTATCCATCTATCTAAGAAATAATTTCGTAGTCGTCGCGGCTGAACATCAGTATTTTACACGGAGCGACTGCAATCAGAACCCCGCAACGCAGTTACTGGATAATACAGACATTATTTATTTATTTAATTCTTTATGCACAACTGGGTACAAAGGCGGTCTTAACGCCATAGGCGTTCTCTACCAGACAACCAACCAACCTACAACCAACCAACCATCGACCTTAGTATAATGCAGAGACAAAGAATAAGTTAGATGCACCAGTAAAGTAGTAAAAAAGGTTTTGTACTACGGACTTATAATTACATATAATAAAAATAAATAAACACCTATGTACATTATACATCTAATAAAATATACATATTATACATACCTACATATATAACTATAATATTATATAACATCAAGATAAATCAAAGTTGTCAGACTTTTAGGCTTCTGACTACCCGTAACAACTGCCATAGATATTCGTATGGCAACCGGGACGGACAACTTAACGTGCTCTTCGGGGCACGGAGGGGTCTTGATGTGTAACGAAACGGTCACCCATCCAAGTACTGACCGTGGCAAGTGCAGCTTAACCTCGCAGATCTTGCGATCCACGTGGTCATTACTTAGCCACGAGCCCTTCAAATGAGACAGTGTGATAAAATATAATTTTAGCGATAAGCATTTTTAACCGACGAAAAAAATGTTATCAATTCGACGCGTATTTTTTTTTAATGTATGACCACGCATAACTTTTTACAGAGTAGTCCGATTTTGATGATTCTTTTTTTAATGGATAGGGTATATCTCGATGTTGGTCTCATTTAAATTTGAAAATCAAAATCCACCCCTAAGGGTAGGAAAACAGGGGATGAGTGTTTGTTCACCCACTGAATTCTTACCTATTAACTCGACTCATAATTAGTTATTTACTTTTATTTTTCGCTTTTCAGTTTCTGTTTTCGTTGGTTCAATTTTTTGTTAAAAAGTTTTATTATTTAACGTTTCATTTATCATTTCTATATCATTATCATTTATATATCATATCATTTATCAGTTACTTTTCTTGATGTTACAACTATCACTATAATTTCTAAAATTATGTAAGAAGTTATTTTTACGTAACCTAACGCATGTCATCCGTAATGAGATTATCCGGAAAGCAACCGGAGTGACCGACGTAGCTTGTAAGATCAGTAAGCTGAAGTGGCAGTGGGCTGGCCATGTATGTCGAAAGACCGATGGCCGCTGGAGCAGACGAGTCCTTGAGTGGAGACCGCGAATCAGCAAACGTAGTGTAGGGCGCCCCCAGCCAGATGGACCGACGACCTGAAGAAAGTAGCTGGGGGTGACTGGATGCAGAAGGCAGAGGACCGAGTATTGCGGCGCAATTTGGGAGAGGCCTATATCCAGCAGTGGACTGCGATAGGCCGAGTTGACGACCGCATGTCTTGTTGTGGCATAAAATATTTTTTCTTTGCTTTCTTTCTTTCCATTTTAAACAAAAAGCAATGATTGAAATTCAGATGAGATATTTATTTAAGTAGAATAAGAAAGCAGTCTACAGCCTGCCACTTCACAAAAACAGACTCTGCAAAAGCTATTTAAAAATAGAACACAGTCAGCCATTCTTAACAAGACTTTCACATTACTCTCTAATTGTCTGTGCAAACAAAAAACAAATAATAAGTTCGCATACGTAGAAACAGCTTGAATAATTCATTTAATAAAAACGTTAAGATAAATAACCTGACTGACACAGCGTCGCGACGAATCACGTACTCATACATACAAACATATGGAACGATATTACATACATATTTATAGGTATAGGAAGATTGTACATGTGTCTCCTTAGTCGCATTTAATACTTGCAGTAAGGACTTGCGTAGAAAAAACTCTATGTAAATAATGGAATCAAGCGTTACTTTGCGGAAATCCATGTCATACAAAATATGAAGTAAAAATATTTAGTGTTCATTCCGCCAAAATACATGTCGTTTTGGCGGAAATAACACTAAATGTTTTTACTTCATATTTTGTAAAACTCTATACATTCGCGAGATTTTTTTTAGATAAAAATGGGTTATTAATGGGTGAATTGTTGGGATGTGGGGTGGATGATGAGATTCGAGCCAGTGATAGGCGAGACAGTCAAATGTCCAACATTAAAGTGTCGTTCTCCGTTTCGGAGGCCATTCTTGGGTCACTAAGCCAACGGAGTAAGTAACGGAGTGTCAAAGATAGCGCTCAAATCAAATGGTCAATCTGCACTGGTCATTAGACAATAGACATATTCCTGTTCAAAGCTCTCGTTAGTTAGGCTTACATAACACACACATAACCAGCCTATACTGTCCCACTGCTGGGCACAGGTTTCTTCTCAGAATGAGAAGGTCTCAGCCCACCATGCTGGCCTACTGCGGGTTGGCGGACTATATACACCATAGAAATCTAAATAATAAGGTAATAGAAATGTTATTTACCGTCTTTTATAACAGGTGCGTGTCACCGGTTGGCCGTTACCAAGACATAAATACGCAATTACGCCCACCATGTTTCTAGTATTCAATGCAAAAAAAAATTAAGTCTAAAAACAATTTAGCTGTTAGATATGCCACAAAATAAAACTTTTGTGACTCTGCGTCCAAAACAGCACTGATGAGCAAGCAAATGATTTGCGCACTGGTGTCCTATGTGACCTGTACGCGGCGACAAGTTCACGCGCCTTTATCACTTCTATTACCTTAAATTATTTTGATTTCTATGATATACACACACCATCAAAAACTTTAAGGAGCACCCTCCAGTGTGCAGATTTCCTCACGATGTCTTCCTTCTTCAATTAGACTTACCACGTATTAATCCTCGATCTGAACATACATACATATTTAATTTTAGATTCATAGTGTAAAATTCGATAAAAAAAAATTTTTTTTTTTCCTCTGCAGTTAATCGTAAGACTATAAGCAGATTTGCTGAATTATTCCATGGTCGTTTCGGGAGAAGAGGCCAGTGCCGCAACCTCCCAATTAAAATAAGGTTTTCCTTTTCAACCGTTTGATGGTAAAGGACAGGTCCAGTAGACTGAGGGCCAAGGGGTTAGGGTGGTCTTTGAGGCGCTCAACATATCTCTTCTTATACCGCTCAATCTCCTCAGTAATGAGTGGCACGTTGAGATATTTATGGGTCTCTTCGTTTCGTGTGAATTTGATTAAATAAATAAAGTTAAAGTTATGTCGTTCTTGCGGTTATAACTACAACTAAATTTTATGCGTGAGCACTACTATAAAATTAAATTATGAAATCATTATAAGCAAATTAGTCTAGCATTATACGAAAGTGCCTTTTACAAGGATGGTCAATGTAGCAATGAACCCGAACCACAGAATAGAAAATAGTACGAACTCTCAAAGTAAAACTCTAAGCTTAAGTAGGTATTATAAAACATGAATTTCAGTGAATTTTCTACGGTCACGTAACAAAATACTTGTTCTAAATTGTATGACTGCGACCGTCTTTTAACATCATTACGTAATTCTCCATATACTCTAAGAGAATATAATATGGTTCAATTTTTCTTTTCAATATGAATAAGCAGGTATAAAGTCTGAAGTTTCTGTCTGAAAATTGAACCCTATAGTAGTTTTGTATCCATTGTACTTCTGTACAACCGCGGAATCACCTACCTCTACATTCAATTTCGATTAATTTCAATTTACAACGCCTTATGTACTATACCCTCAATATGCTAACTCATACGGCCCTGAGTAATGACTGTAAGGAACAGCCTACATCGACAAAGGGCCCATTATGTCAAAAACAAACCCAAGCTCGTAACCAATTCCCTCCATGTTTGCTGAGGGCTGCTCTCTTATAAATATGCAAATATTATCCTGCGTTTAGCCTGGTACTGCAATAATATTTATATTGAAATTTGTGCCGCCACCGTCCTTGAACTCTGACTATTATTATACTGTTCAAACAACCCTTTTACATTCGATTGGTGGTCCGCAATGGATTGACGCTGTTATCTATGTTTGACAAACCTCCAACTAATAGGATCCGTGTTGATATTTTGTCATCTCTGTACATTCTTTGAGGAGCTGTTTGAACAATCTTTTATGTCGTATTTGTGGTCTCGGTCAATATGTCCCATGGGCTTAAGATTAGTGATGTGCCGGATCGTTCAAAATGTATTTCCGCGAATATGGATACGGATACGGACCTCAACTTTTGTAGTATTGTGTACTCTGTCGGTGCCAGTGCGCGAGCCCTTGGACCAACGACCATACAGCTCAATAGACGCCTTATGTTGAATATGATGCGTACAATAAATTCTGCCACTAGCTGAGGCGATCCTACTGCAATCCGATTGGCCCTACCAACGCGGCTATTGGCTAATCACTGACGGCTCATGTAAGTGGTCGAAACTGATTTGATGATTTCAAGTGGCGAATATTGGCAACCGACATTAGTGATATTTCATAGATGTGTTGCAGACATCTTACGGTGTCTGGTCCAGTGACCAGTGTCCAGGGCAGTCCTTGGACTAACAGTTGACGCTTTGCGTTACTACTTATAGTACCGCGACGTGTTTTAACTTGCACTGCGCGTGTTTTTGTTTATAGTTTAGTGCGACACAGGATAGCATAGTTTACTTTTTGTTTTTGGAGACGTTACAAGTTAAATAATAATAATGATATGAGATTTTAAGAAATAAAAAGTAAAGTGACTTAAAGTTTCTAGTATTTCATTGCTACCTTTCTTTAAAATTTCATATACGTAATGAAATTTGTTATAGTAAAAGATCCCTTCAAGATCCGCCAAAAAGTAACGTACGGATACAAATCTTTTTTTACCTTGGATATCCGCGAATACGGATACGGATACCTACGGATATCCGGCACATCACTAATTAAGATACAGTCGAAGCACGCGCTTACAAAGAAGTAGACACCTATTAGAACACAATACAGAAAAGTGTTTACTAACTGTTTTGATGATTCAGACCAAAGAATTGTGTGATACGATCATACCCATACAAAACATGTCTAGACAGCAAGAAAAGCCATTTCCACACAGAGTAACTGTAAAAACTTTTTTGTTTAACCCAACCTCGGACATAACCCTCGTTTTACAAAAGGACAAGTAATAAACCTGTCCACAAATGTCCGCGTTCTTATAAAAGATACAGCTCGCATCACGACAAAATGGCGGAGACGTTATACCCCCACCACTTTCCCTAATAAAGTAGGAGTCATAAAAAACCACTACAATCATCATAACTCGACTGGGCGATGGACGTTTCGACACAATGCCGCTTAAAAATTAATGTTCGCTTACACAACACATTTACACAGTACATGTACAATTTTATTGTAAATAAATTGGAAGTTACTGTCTGGATCTACGGAATTATTCTGAAAACTGAGTCTTATTTTATCTTGTAAATTGCTTGCTATTTTTGGCACTGCTCATACGTGTATTATGAATACGCAACGATTTCTTTTTTAGCAAGCATCTCACGTTAAGTAATTTATTTGTGAAAACTCCTTCAAACCCTTGTAATACTTTAGATTAAGATTGTTTATGTATTTTAAAATAGAATTAAAGTGTTTTACTTTTCTGACATTCAATTAAGTCAAGAAAAATATTGCAGAAGCGATGCTTCTAGCAGTATAAGTATATTATCTAGGCTTCTAGGGCTCGGCTGCTGTGGAGTAAACCGAGAAAAAACGTCACCGTTACTTAAATCGCGAGCGCGTTTTATCCGCGCTTGCCAATGCGTAGAAGCTTCGCTTCTGTGGGGCGTCCCCAACGCCTTTTTTAACTTCCTTAATTAAATTCACTACACATATAATACAGTAGGTATCTACTCTATTGTGTATTAAAACCTGCTTATAAATTCCCATCTACCCTCAAAAGCAATTTAATTAAAAGATTTTTTGCTCACGCACCATAAAATGAGTTTCCTACGTACCGACCTATAGTAGTGAGGGTCCGAGCTTCTACGTGTTTAAAAATTAGTTTTGGTACGGTGTCCAAAGTGCCGTGTTTTATATTTTTAAAAGCTAAACGAGTTTTAATAGCTGATAGTTTTTTGTTAACGTTTGCTTATTTATATTTTTACTTGCATTTAGTTTTGTCGCTCTTTTCTGTTTACTGTTTGGGGCATGCTAACTTTTAAGGGTTCCGTACTCAAAGGGTGCTAGCGGGACCCTATTACCCTACTACGCTGTCCGTCCGTCCGTCCGTCCATCTGTCTGTCACAGGGCTGTATCTTTGTAACGGTAAACGGTTGAAATTTTCACAGAATATGTGTTACTATAAGGGGTATCACGACAAATGCTAAAAACAAAAAAAGTCTAAAATCAAAGGGGGTCCCCATACAAGAAACCTCGAAAAACATGCATTTTTTTTTACGTTCTTGTTCCTGCTCTATCATCAAAACGGTAATACATACCAGCGTCAAACTTGGTCTGATTATAGTACATACTATGTAGTTTAGCAACAAATACTAAAAACATGGCAAACGTAGACAAATGTGGTGGTACCTATGTAAGAAAGAGATGTAAAAATTCACATTTCGCCTACGATCGTTGATGTATTTTGATAAACTCTCGTAAATTAAACCAGTTTCTATGGGGTATCAGGTCGATGGATGGTACGGAACCCTTACTGCGTCAGTCCGACTCACACTTGGCCGGTTTTTTATATATATTATTTTGTGTTAGCGTGCACTTCTTGCATGGATTAGAATTAGATTAGATTATTATGAATATAATAAATGTAAAAACCACATGCTCTTCAAACGAAGTGCGGAGGATGATATCTATTTAGGTAAATCGTCACCCTCCTCGCCTTTTTCCCAATTATATTGGAGTCAGCTTCCAGTCTAACCAGATGCGGCTGAACATCAGTTTTTTACACGGAGCGATTGCCTGCAGACCCCAGTAACTCAGTTACTAGGTAATGCTGACATTCGGAGGTATAACAATCGGGACCGACAGCTTAACTTGTTCCGTAGGCACGGAGGGGCCTCGATGTGTAACGAAACGGTCACTCATCCACAGACTAACCGCGGCAAGCGCAACTTAACCTCGCAGATTGTACAATCAGCGACTGTACATTTAGATAAATGATATCGGAAATATTTTTTACATAACGAATTTTATCGTGCCATATATTTAGTACAAGTTTAAGACTACATATATATATATTCCAAGTTAGCTTGTGACGCAGATAAAATACAGCGTATTGGCCACTTATCTTACGTGCAACTTTGAGCAGTTAACTGAAGGAAGTAGGTCAAGATAATACTCGTAGGAGCCGGATTAGCACCTTGTCACTACTTAACTACTGGACGAACTTTTAAACTTGATATATTATGGCTGTATTTTTCTTAAAGTAAAAGACAAGCGTAGAATATCTGAACTTTCTGAGTGAAAATACAGGGTTATCTATCCGAATAATATAAAGTAGAAAGATTTACGTGTGTGGTCTAGTGGTTCGAGGGTCAGACTGCTGATCAGTGGCAGCTGTACCTTAAGTGCACTCGTGCGCTGCACTAGCCATTACTGTCCCACTGCTGGGCACGGGCCTCTTCTCAGAATGAGAAGGATTCAGGCCTTAGACCACCACACTGGCCCACTGCGGCTAGGCGGACTACACACATCATCAAGAACTGTATGGAGCACATTACGTAGTAAATAAATAAATGATCGGGACATTTTACACAGCACCATCTAGTCCCAAACTAAGCACAGCTTGTACTATGGGTAATATGTTTCAAGGTGGTAGTGAATTTTCATGTGCAATTGAACACTTGTTTTCTTGAGGTTATAAAGGAAATGTTTAGGGTATATGTATTCAGTGGCGGATCCGGACTCAGCTCAGGTGGTCAAGGCTGGCCACCTAGGCCACCTTGTTGAAATTTCACGTTTTTTAAACAAGTCACTGCTCTTGGTTTTTGGCGCTAGCTGAGGACATCCGCTACCATTTATAGTTACCCATTTGTTGAACTTTTTGATGTGGTTGCAACACAATGAAATATTTATTCATAGCATATGTAACAAAAATGTTTATTATTATTACATGTATACAGTTAACTATATTGTCGTGTAAATTATTTATTTTTAATATAGTACAACAGAATAGAAAAAAAAAATCGTCGGCAATCCGTACGCTGCGGATAGTTGAATGCAAGGACATAAAAGAAAGCAACACATACAAGTATTAAAAAAGTTAAAAGCCATTTAATATTCGTTTGCTAATGACCGCCATACGTCGCTAATGGGGAACACAATTTATTTCTACAGGTGCGCCGCTGAGCACACTTTAATAGTCGTTGATTATCTTTTCATAACATAAATTATATATTTAAAAGAGTTGTGCTTAATTAGTACACACTAGATCAGCGCGCGATGAAGATCTTTAGGTTGGAGATTTTCTTCTTTTTTAATTAATAATATATAAGAATAATAGGCATAGAACCATAATAGTCGCACGCGTAAATTCTTACTAAAATAAAAATAAAAAATCTTAAAATTGTAGGTCTTTGAAAATTTGTGGTTTATTGTATAATGCTAGTTTTGAAGACCTCTATCCAAATATATTTAACCCATACGGGTTGAATTTTTGATTATTAATAAAAAACCGCTAGGCTATCACTGCTATTATTGCTTACCTTCCATGCAGGAGGGTGTGAGTTCAATCCCGGCCCGCACCTCTGACTTGTCGAATTCATGTGCGGATTTATATTCGATTATCACT
The DNA here is from genome assembly GCA_949699075.1 of Asteroscopus sphinx. Lineage (NCBI taxonomy): Eukaryota > Metazoa > Arthropoda > Insecta > Lepidoptera > Noctuidae > Asteroscopus > Asteroscopus sphinx. The sequence continues at coordinate 11,200,894 of OX453017.1, forward strand.
TGCTTTAACGGTGAAGGAAAACATCGTGAGGAAACCTGCACACCTGAGAGTGCTCCATACAGTCCTCAATGGTGTGTGTAGTTCGCTAACCCGCACTAGGCCAGCGTGGTGGACTAAGGCCTTAGCCTTCTCATACTGAGAAGAGGCCCGTGCCCAGCAATGGGACAGCGATGGGCTGGTTATGTTATGTTATGTTTGTAATAAAAAACCGTTTCTGGACATCTTCTTTGATATCAAGGACGAGAGATATCAAATACACCTACTAATTCACCAAGTTTAACAGGTTACTAATCTACAAGAACGGTAAACTATTCTATAACTCCAGTCTATAAATGTGCTTACAGTCGCAGAGTAGATTCATCACACTAATTCTAACTGCCGATCGACCAAGAATTCAACTTCAGAAGTCGGACTATTGTCTTAATAACTAATCACTCTATAATTGTGCCAAAATGAATAAACAGATAAACACGTTACTATATCTTATAATTGAATTAGGTACTGATGGTTCAAAAACAGAGGATTATCTTGGAATTACAGAGTGATTATGTCGATATGACAGCTGAGATAATGCCAATAAAAAAATTTGCGATCATCTGCCAGGAGTGATATGATGCGACAAATTTCGATAGAATCATATCATGTGTGTGTTGTGATAGTTGATTATTTGACGCCTATATTTCGGAGAAGAGGGTGGTAGCTGTGTATAGTACACCCACATTTCACCAGTCCTGTTAAGACGCTGACAACAGCCAAATATCCCAAATAGGCTTCTTTTAAAAACATTTTTAGCTGTATCTATTCAGTTTGTGGCAGTGAAAAAAATATATGTTAATCTTGATCGTATTTTCTGAAACTGTATTGTGCCCAAAACACGTTTTCTTGAAGTTTTCTCTATAGAAAAAAATTGTAAACTAACCTCTTAAAACATGCTTTAAAGCAAATAATCTCTATTTTTTACTAAATATTATAAATAAAATTAAGAAAACATTTGAGAAAGACAATAATCTAAACATTTGTTGTTTCTGTTTTTCAGATAAGCTTTTAGTTTTTTATTAAAAAATAATATTGTTAATTTTCATTCAAGTTGAGCGGCGTATCCGACGTCCCTCGGCTCGTTGCCTCTCTTTCAGTTCTGTACGAAACGACAGTGACCACAGAGGTCTGATTTTTTAGGTGTTGTCAGCCTCTTAAAGTTCCAGTAATAGCTGTGGGGGTGAGCTTATTCCCATTAACCGGGCATAAATCCAGACTCGGGCTGCTATTGAAAATTTCTTGAAATTATTGACAATAATAATAACTTAATAGGTATAGGTACGGTCGATCGCACGTCAGTGGTAACACTTAGACATTAGCAGCATCTTTATTTCGTAAGCAGTAAGGGCGGTTTTTGAACTGAAGTGTTACCACTGTCATGCAGTCGACTGTACATAGACTATTGCAACGTACACACGGCTACACATCAAGCTGTACAAAACCAGTAAAGGCTGACCTCGCGTTGTAAGGAAAACCTATACAATGCGAGGTCAGCTTATACTGGATATTTACAGCTTGATGTGTAGCCGTGTGTACATTACATAGGTCCCATTACAGATATTTCATTTCAAAACAACATCCATAAGGATATCAAAGTGAAAATTTACACAGTACTTGAGAAAGCGATTTAAATTGATATCAAGAGATCAACACACAAACTTCACGCTACTTAACTCTGTTACAGCGGGGGGGGCAGAACCCCTCTTGAGAGCACTCCCAGCGAAATATACATTGATGCAATCTTTAATTGTAATAACGTAGAGGGTTTATGTTTACAAAGTGTAAATATTATTAAAGAAAATTAAGTATTATTTTAAAAAGTTGCCTAAACTATGCACTTGAGGGCACAATTTATTAGGTAATTAATATATCACACACAACAATGCCTTGTCTTAGTTTTTTACCAGTTGACTGTAGGTACTCATCAATTTGAACAATTTTTATTATCCCTGAAATACGAAGTACAATACAACTTTATTCAATTAAAACATACATTTTATTACTGCAAAACAAACAGCATTGCACAAACTAATATCGAGTTCAAATAATGTAATATTAACAAACACACTAACATTACCAGGTAAGCCAACGTTTCATACTCGGTCATTATCATTTAAATGTGCGACAGAAACTAATTAAAACGGTCACAGACAATTAGGTACGTTGCAATATTGGCGGAAGCCTGCCATTAATTTGCACAGAAACATAACCTTTGGCCAAATAAATGGACATAGATTTTGTGTGCGTTTACGGGTCCAGTTTCGTTAGTTTTGACAACTATGGTAACACTGCGCTACACTTTAATGACTAGCCAATGCTATTTAAAAGTACAGATATGTTACTTGCGCTCGCAATCTGAAGACTCGGAAACGTCCTAATTAGGACATTTTCTATTAATACGCGTCAAGTGAGGCGCCGAGGGTGACCGAAGACAAAAAAAACTAAAATGGCGTCTTTTGTGTACAGAAAGTGTTCCAATTATGACGCGAAAGTAATTTTAAGTAACTGACTTACTTACTCTGTAATAGTTTATGTGTATTGTGCTGTCGCTGCGTACAGAACATTTTTTTCGTTTGTTTTGTTAGGGTATGACATATCTATACTTTTGACTAGCCACAATTCGTATGGTGACGTGGAATCTGAAATTAGAATATGAAATATTGGAAGCTTTTTAAGTTTTTGGTGTAGGCATTTTCTATCCTTTTGGTGCTAAATATTGTACAGAGAGATTTCAAGTTACTACGAAGGTTTTGAACAATGACGTCATACTTTGATAGTGCTGCATCTGTCTAGTGAACAAGCTTAAATCGCTTATAACGTATATTTACGTTCATTTTATTAAATATGTAATTGATTTTCGCTTATTTTTCTTGAAAGATCGAGATTTCTAGTAAAAAAACCGGCCAAGTGCGAGTCGGACTCGCGCAGTAAGGGTTCCGTACCTCTCAACGACCTGATACCCCATAAAAACTGATTTAATTTACGAGAGTTTATCAAAAGATTTCTACGTACAGTGCGTGAAATATGAATTTTTGCATGTCTTTCTTACGCAGGTACCACCACATATGTTTGTCTTATTTTTTGCATTTGTTGCTAAACTACATAATATGCACTATAATCTGACCAAGTTTGACGCTAGTATATATTACCGTTTCGAAGATAGAGCAGGAACAAAAACGTTGAAAAAAATGCATGTTTTTTGAGGTTTCTTGTATGGGGACCCCCTTTGGTTTTAGACTTTTTTTTGTTTTTAGTATTTGTCGTGATACACCTCATAGCAACACAATTTCTGAGAAAATTTCAACCGGTTACCTATTACCGTTCAAAAGATACAGCCCTGTGACAGACAGACGGACGGACGGACAGCGTAGCAAGAGTAATAGGTCCCGTTTGTCACCCTTCGGGTACGGAACCCTAATAAGGTCCCGTTTGTCACCCTTCGGGTACGGAACCCTAAAAAGAAGAAAAAATACATCCAAATTGAGAACCTCGGTTATGTAATTTTTAGGGTTCCTTACCCAAAGGGTGCCAACGGGACCCTATTACTCTCGCTACGCTGTCCGTCCGTCCGTCCGTCTGTCTGTCACAGGGCTGTATCTTTATAACGGTAATAGATAACCAGTTGAAATTTTACAGAATATGTGTTCCTATAGTGTCTACCACAACAAATACTAAAAACTAAAAAAAGTCGAAAATCAAAGGGGGCCCCCATACAAGAAACTTCGAAAAACATGCGTTTTTTTCAAAGTTTTTGTTCCTGCTCCATCTTCAAAACGGTAATGCATATTAGCGTCAAACTTGGTCTGATTATAGTGCATACTATGACGTTTAATAACAAATACAATAGGGCAAATATAGACATATGTGGTGGTACCTGCGTAAGAAAGAGATACAAAAATTCATATTTTGCGCTCGAGCGTTGATGACTTTTGATGGACTCTCGTAAATTAAATCAGTTTCTATGGGGTACCAGGTCGATGGGTGGTACAGAACCTTACAGCGCGAGTCCGACTCGCACTTTACCATTTTTTTTTAAATCTGTTAAAAATTGACAACTTCCCTATTGAAGAATAAGCTTATGCATTGCCAGCTGTAGGCTGCTACTGATTTAATCAATCTAAAACCTGATTTTCGTTATATGTGATAGGATATGGAACTTAGAATAAATACTGTCACTGGATCTGGCTATACATTAAAACGACCTGTATACGAGCATTCGTTAATTTTAGTATGACCGCGTTAAATGCAAATGGATGTTTGCTGTACTACAGATTCTAAATGCCAGGAGTCAACATAGACTAAATTGAATATATGAATTCTTATCGAATTAAATATGAAACAGAACGAACGCAATGTTAAAAATGAATTATTAGGGAAAAGAAAATCCAATTTAACTGTCACACCTTGACACGTACACAATAACGATTTTTCGAAGTATAATCTCAATGTAAAAATAATCCAACACATATGTATGCATGTATGTATACACATATTACATTTTCACTCCCACACACACACACATAACATCTTAATCGCGATGTAACCCGTTTAAACTTGTTTTATTATAATGTGTAGTGATCGCAAAAACATAAGAAATTATTCAATGGTTTTACTCGAAACTCTATTCGCTTCGTCAGAAAAATGAGTAACGAAATACCAAAAAAACTAACAGTAAGTATCATTAAAGTAGAAAGAACTACGTGGTATGCTACGTACGTAGCACCAGCGTAGCACTTCACGTAGCCGCTACGAAACCAGCATTACTACGCTACGAAAGGCTGAAATTTCGTAGCGACGAATATTTTTTGAAGTTTGTTGTATAGAAAGAAATGTTAGACGTACACCGGGCTAGTCCAATAGGGAAGGTGACAATTTTTTTTAAATTAATTTTTATTAGAAATATCGAATCTTTTTCAATAAAAATAAGCAATAGTGAAAAAACTAATAAAATATTTCGTAAATTGTCCAAGTTATAAACTATTTAAATTTATTCACTAGATAGAGACAGCACTATCAAACAATGACGTAATTGTTCAAAACCTTCATAGTAACTTGACATCTCTCTGTACAATGTCCGTTTTGCATGACAAGGACAGAAAATGCCACCTCCAAGAACTTAAAAAGCGTGTATCTCTTTATTTTTTTCATGGATTTTGTTTATTTTTTCTACAACGCTGTCCTTTCTGTACCTTCTTTTAAATAATACATCACTTTTGGTAATTTTTAACAGTAGTCAACTACCGGATTGCTGTTACTTTGCATCGTTGTGGGCAGTCCGAGAGGCAGTTTTTTCAGCAGTGGACTATTACGAGCTTTTAATAATAAACAACAGAGACATGATGATTTTTGAAGCTAAGCTTCAATAGAATCATTATGCGCTCGGCCGCCGAAAAGTAAACCGAGTAAAAACGTGACCGTTAACACGCGCACACGTTCTATCTGCGCTTGCAAATGCGTAGAAGCTTCGCTTATTGGGGCACCCATTTTTTTCGGCGAAAATATTTTGTCTGCAATACAACACTATTTTTTAATCACCAGAAAAAATTCAAGGGTAGTCTCTGCTCATAATTATGAATAATATTTATTGGACCAATCTTGAAATCACGAAAAAATTGTCAGCTGATCCCTACATTTTGTGGATCTATGTGAACACAAACCGCGTACTAGAAGGCGCAGCGTGGGTAGGCCCCCCACAAGATGGACCGACGACCTGGTGAAAGTCGCGGGAATCGGCTGGATGCGGAAGGCACAAGACCGGTCGTAGTGGCGATGCTTGGGGGAGGCCTATGTCCAGCAGTGGACGTCTTTCGACTGAAATGATGATGATGATATGAACACGAATGTAGGGATCAGCTGATATTTTTTTCGCGATTTTAGGGTTGGTCCCATAATAAACATACATACATACATATTATCACGCCTGTTTCCCATTGGGAAGGCAGAGACTATGGATTTCCACCTGCTACGATCCTGACACACCTCTTTCGCTTCATCTACGTCCATTAACCTCGTCATGCATGCTCGTTGGCTTAGAGTACTCTTAATCTGGTATTTTTTAGAACGACTGAGATTTGATTGCGATACGTATAAAAGTAATAAAAAAAGAAAAAAAATGCAATAAAAGTAAAAATTACAAAAGTAATAAAAAACTTGTTCATAATGATAAGCAGAGACTACCCTTACATTTTTTCTGGTGATTTTAAAGTAAGGGTGGATAGATTGGATGTTAACTAAACTACAAGCTATAACTTCATCAAGACGGCAATAACTTACATTTACCAAACATACAACATAACATTAACATAACATTTACATATTTTTTTTGTTTTGAACCGAGTAATCCGGATAAGCCGGCAATTTCGTAATAACACACATTTTCACATTCATTATGACAAAACGGGTTGTCATATGACCTCACAGACAAGTAAGCCTTATTGGTCTGTGTATGACCCAGATATTGTAGATTTTACCTGTCATTATAACACTGTAGGCAGATATATATTGTAGATTGTTTCGACAAAACACAAGAATGAATGCTTTCTGGGAGCAAGCTCATGACGCAGACGTTTCTATCAGAGATGTTACGGAGCTCCGACTCCGATAAGTCGGAACTTCCGATTGATATTACACCTCCTGTTCCGACTTCGGCTCATCATTTCAGCCAAAGGTGTCCACTGCTGGACATAGGTCTCCCCCAATTAAGGGGGGATATGCCATAATCGCCACGCTTTGCAGGTGGGTTGGCGATCGCAGTTGGTTGGTTAAATACTCAGAGAACGCTGCTGCGCATCCTCTGGTGAATCCCGTAGTCGCCTTTTACGACACCCATGAGAAGAGATAAGGGTGGTGCAATTCTTTATGTCTGGCACCACACGGAACTCTTCGGCCCCGATACTTTTAAATCAGAGGTCGAAGCATAGTGGATAGCGGTGGCCAAGGTGTGCGAACAGGCTAATGCATGACGCGCGGTGAACCCTCCTCCCCAATCGCCTTCTGTCGTCGATTACTCTTTCACTAGGTAGATAAAAAAAAGAAAAAGAAAGTTTTTTTTTTATTCTTGCGCTCCATTTGACGCACACACGTCTACAATACTTATACATAATACTTTACAATTCCATGACAAATTAGTATAGTTACAGTTAAATTGACAACTGACAACACTGGACATAAACAATAAATGATCTGTGGTTATAACGGTACATCATCGGTTTTTTGTTCTACATTATAGTCTGTGATTTACAGTTAGTCAAATCAAAACAAAAACAAGGTGGTGGTGGTGGTAGGTGTATGCCATTTTTTTTTTAATTGAAATGAAACAGGCTGACTGAACAGTGTCAATTAATTTTATCAGGCTAGACCTTAACACATCTCTCTTCTGCCAGCACCTCCGATTCCGGTTCCAACTGCGACAAATCAAATTCAAAAACTCCGACTTCGGTTCCGATAAAACCACCTCCGTAACATCCCTGGTTTCTATTAAAATTCTGCAAATAACAAAAGGGACGGGAGGTGTTACTGCCCTTGTCTGTTTACCTGGCCCGTGTTTAAAAAGGAATGTAATACAGCCCCAGTTATTTTCATTATTCACATTTACATCACCGTTTCGAGTTAATGTCGCGCGCTGCGAAATCTCAAAATATTTTTTTCATGTAGTTCAAACATACGTATGCGGTGAAGTATTTAGAATTTTATTCACAAACGATGCTACTTTGAGTATTTGAAGAATGTTCTGTTTTTAAATAGCTGGTTGGTGGGTGGAGTTCGAAAGTGCTCGGAAGTCAAAAGCGTTTCGAATGCTTGCACTTTTAATTCGATATACGTATTTTTTTTTATACTTAATGGGTTGGCGTTTGACCGCCACCCATAGACCAGTAAGCCTCTAGACGCCGGTTAGCTGGACACCCCCGGTCACAACGCATATGCTCTACCACTGCATATCATACGTCCTTCCGCCAATCGGAACGTCACTCAGTCAGCGAGCGGCACCAATCATAAGGAATCATACCACCGAACTTTTGAGCCGGCCAATCATAACGCGCCGTCCGCCCCCCTGACCCCACCAACGTTTGATGACTGCGTTCGAATACAAAACTTTGTTTATGCGGAGTCTTGTAGCTTACTGGTCTGTGCCGCCACCTCACCTGATGTTAAGGTATGTTGCCCGGACACCGCCTAAGGAGCGTCATTATAGGAAGAGGGACCCGAAAATGGGTCGCGCTGGATGGGTCGCGAATGCCATGCATTGCAGTTCTCGCGGCTCATCCATCAAGGCGAGAGTAGGTCCACGGCGGAGTTTTTAGTGGGTGCGAGCCCCACATAACCACGCTACCTCCCCGGGTGGCGTGACTTGCGATAGGCATTTTCTTCGCCTAAAAATAAAATGGTGCGGTCGACGTTGGTACACGCTTGCCCAGCAAAGGTGAAAGGATGGCAGTGAAATATTTCGACCCATTCTCTCAAGTGGCTACACCGGTCATCGTACCGGAACACGACTAGGTCGCTTGGCGGCACGTCTTTGCCCGGTAGGTGGTCGCAAGCCTTCGGCTGTGGTCACCAGTATGTCACCCGATTTGCACCACCCAGAGATCACGTGTAGGGATTCGGAAAAGCGGTACTCTCCTACGGACGTGGGTGACTCGATCCCCAAAAACGTATCAACCCCGTTTATATAAAGTTAACTTACCCTAAACTATACTGGATGATTTTAAATTCATTAGCAGTTCTTTAACTTATGTGTTCAAATAAGTCGAAAAAATGTAGGGAACAGCAATTTTTTTCGCGATTTCAGGATAGGTCGCATAGGTTCAAATTGATGAGTACAATCATACCTTAAAGAATTGCTAATGAGTTCGAAATCAACTGTATACAATTTTTACGCCTGTTAGCAACTTTGGCTATCCACCTGCTACGATCCTGACACACCTCTTTCGCTTCATCTACGTTAATTATCCTCTTAGCCTTAGAGTACTGGTATTTTTCGAGAAAATCCACGATTTAGTTGCGGTAGGTTCGCCGAGGACTCTTCCATCCATTCTCGCTTCGTATAGGAAGCCCCTTAAACTAACTGCACCAAAATCAAAACAACAATATGTAAATACGCAATTACGCCCACCATGTTTCTAGCATTGAATGCAAAATAAATTAAGCCTAAAAACAATTTCACTATTAGATATGCTGCAAAATAGAACTTTAGTGACTCTGCGTCCAAAATAGCACTGATGATCAAGTAAACGATTAACGCACTGGTGTCCTATGAGACACCTGTACGCGGTGATAAGTTAGCTTTTACTACTTCTATTCAAATTAATCAATCGTAAGGAAAACCAATTTAAATAATAAAAAAACAAGTGTGCTTTAGAGCACACGACTGAAGTAAAACTTCACTAACTTATATCTCCCTCAATACTATTACAAAGAGAACAAAGGAATGGCGGCGCGACGCGCGTACATCTGCCGGCGCTGTGTCGTGGTCGGCCGTCGCGCATGCCTCGTTCCCCGCGTCCCGCACTACCCCCTCCGTTCGCCTCGCTTTTCGTAACGCATTCACCAGTTTACTCCCCAAGTCAGGCGTGCCTAAAGAAGTTTTACTTCAATACACGCGATGTAATCCGGTTAAACTTGTTTTATTATACTTCTGCTACCATATATTATTTTGATTTATATGGTCGTAACCAAACAACAGTTTCAGTGACCGACAACACAACAGGTGAAAACTCGTAAAACTCACAGAGTGAGTGGCGACGGACGCTCGTGGAGGACCGTTTAGAGAAACAATGGCACAACTGAGTTCCGGGACGACCTCGTTGTTTCCCGCTTGCATCCAACACACACATGCACACCGTTCAACTTTAATAACAATGGATTTAATTGTTCATTTTGCGACGTCAGCGCAAACTGACGTAATTATGATAAATCTAGTACATTATTTGTATTATTATAATTCTCTCGCACAGGCTGCGGGTGTTCCCGTTTGTGCCTGTTTTAGATATTTGTTTTGATAGGCAAATTATGACATAAAAATCTGAAATAAATATATGGTTTAATACATTCTATCTCCTTACGATTTAATTGTTCAATAAACAATACGATAAAATGTTCTTAATAGAAAAAAAATACCGAACTTAAGTTCGATTTGCAGTTTTTTTACAAGTCAAATTTCATTTTAAACAAGTATTAATACCCCATTTCTTCCATAAATAATATGAATTTATAATTCATTTTGGAATCTATTCTACCCGATCGTATCTCTCGACTCAATAAAGCTTCATAAACTACCAACAATCGTCATTATGGGGTGCATTAAAAGATCCTCCACGAGTGACGATATTTAATTAATCGTTTGGTGCACCCTGGGCAGTCAACTCCGCTACCAACCTGCTGACTGGCTAATATTTTTCCCACGACATGAGCTATTGTCATTATGTAGCTCATGTCGACACGATACAAGAAGAAGAACTACCACTTATAAAGATAATTTATCGACGATGATGAATTTTGACGACCTGTGTGGTCTAGTGGTTCGATTGTCGGACTGCTGATCACGACGTCGTGGGCTCGTTCCCCACAAGACACAAACATTTCTGTGATGAATGAACATAAGTGTTTGTGTTGGTCTGGTTGTTTCTTATGTATTAATAGTATGTATTTACAAAAAAATGTATATAAATATTATATCCATTGTCTAGTACCCATAGTACACGCTCTGCTTAGTTTAGTACTAGATGGTGCTGTATAAAAATGTCTCAAATATTTAATTTACATTCATACATACATATTATCACATCTCTTTCCCATTGTGGTAGGTAGAGACTATGGATTTCCATCTGCGATCCTGACACACCTCTTTCGCTTCATCTACGTCCATTAACCTCGTCATGCATGCTCATCGGTTTAGAGAACTCTTAACCTGGCATTTTTTGAGAAAATACATAAATAAATATCTTTGGGACAATTTTACACAGCACCATCTAGTCCCAAACTAAGCAGAGGTTGTGCTATGGGTACTAGACAATGGATATAATAATTATATACTTCTTTTTAGGGTTCCGTAGTCCTACAAGGAACCCTTATAGTTTCGACATGTCTGTCCGTCTGTCCGTCTGTCCGTCTGTCCGTCTATCCGTCTGTCCTAATCCTTTACAGCTTAATAACTTCTACAGTTATAAACATAAGTAAATGAAATTTTGTTCAAAAATAGTCTGTATATAGATCTCAATTTTAAAAGAATAAAAAAATTGTTTTTACATATTTTAGGGGTGGCGTCGATACATGTGAAAAGGGGATGCAAAAATTTTTTTCGCTGCACCCCCTCGTGTGGGATATCATTGAATAGGTCTACTAAAATGAAGGTAATGTTTCATACATCACTTTTTTATCAGGTGTACCATCTGCGAAATATAGCCCGCCAAAGTGGCTTGCAATGTGTCCCCCCCCCTGCCATTTCTAAACTATGGAACGTAGAAACTTATAATCTTCCACATTGATAGACCTTTGCAAAAACTCTCTTTTAAAATTATTTCGAGTATAATGTGATTATAATTTTTTGAGTTATAGAGAGAAAACTGAAAAATACTTAAAACGTCCTAGTTCAAAGGTCATTGACCTTAGAGAAAAATGGTTCTAGCAAATAATGCTCCTTTAGCTACTTTCTATTTGAAACAATCACAAAAAGTAACTTTGACATGACAGACTTCTTAAATTTGGCTTCTTGAATTTATCGCTAGATGGCGCTACTAACAACACGCTCTGAGTCGCGAATGCTGCCGATTATTGCAAAAACTAAAATAACCATAATTAATATTCGATTTGATTCGTTTGTAATTACACCTACTTAAGGAACCCTATAATACTGAGCATGGCCCGACATGCTCTTGGCCGGTTTTTTGTAAATACATACCTACTTATAATACATAAGAAATACCCAGACCAACACAAACACTTATGCTCATCACACAAATATTTGTGTCCTGTGGGAACTGAACCCACAAATAAAAAATAATAAAAAATATAAAACAAAATAATTAATAAATAATAAAATAATTAAAAAACATTTTTTTTTGTGGGGAATAATTAATTAATTTAATAATATTTAATTTAAATTTAATGTTATGAAAATAAGGCAGATAGCAATTAACGAATGCAGTAAAAAGCTCTTATCTTTACCTTGTTAGTTGGAAACATAATAAGTTAGTCTGCAAATAAACAAATCTCAACATCTTGATCCATTTTGTAAGAGACAAAAGACATTTCCATTTGAATTACTCCACAAATCCATTTACAACATCCCAGACTTCAAAACTTTGCAAAAATTGCACTTATGGAACAAATAAAAAGCCACAAAGATTCTCTGATAGCGACAAAGTTCAGCTTTTATATCAAATGCGACCAAGAGAATAACCATTAAGCATTTCCTTGCGCTCTGCGTGCAATAAATGAATGAAAAACTCTGCTCCAACTTGGTAGATACAATTGATAACTTGCCCGGAGCTAAACTTTTTGCTTCCAAGTCCATTATTGACGTCTAAGATCGAAGGGAGCGAACGCTCAGCGATATTTTTAACCTTTCATTCTGTGCGGATATTTTCGCCTTTTCCGGCTAATTTAATGGGTTTTTAATTACTAACTGAGGAAGTTTGGTCCAATTTTCATCGTTCTTTTAGCATTCAAAACCTTTTTAACAATTAACTCCTTTGAATGTGTTTTACAGCAGGTTTAAATCTGTAATTGTAAACACTGTTTTCAAGTCGGACGAATAAAAAAGGCGGATGGTTTCTCGCTAAACAAAGACTTATTGTTTTCCTAAACCCACTATAATTTCGAAAGCATTTTAACACACCAGATTTATACTGTCATTTTTTTTGTCTACAACAATGACTACCATCACACTAGATTTTTTGCGTAATCGCGGCTTTTTGGCATACTATGGATGTGAATGTGTGCGTGCCAGCCCGTACTTTTAAGCGAGCTATACTATGGATGCTTCACTTATTGTTTAGCGAGATTCCGTCCGCCTTTTTTATTCGTACGAGGTTTTCAAATACGATATTGTCCATTGAAATCATTCATCAAATCCTGTGAAAACTGAAGTGTTTCAATTAAAACGAGACTCGCCAGTTCCCGGTCTGCTGGTCAACTTTTATTAGTTCGCCGAGTAGAAAAAGTAATCAAGTCTGCGATACATCGTCTCGCACACCTAACTCCTGAGATAACTCTTAATTGTTTGATGTGACGCTTCGCGGAGACGTGGCGGAAGCCGTCTCGTTACCTTTTATCTCGTTTGCGAACAAATTTCAAGTTTTTAAAGAATTTGCTGCTAACTTTAAGGATATAATAAATAGATATTATACAGCTATTAAGTTAGACACGATTCTCTTGTTCATGAACTAAACTTGTTTTAAAATATCGCTCTCTTTTACTAATGATAGATACAAGAAAGGGATGGCAACAATTTTAGAACTGTCAAATTAGTCGAAATTTAGATTTCCATACAATTGTAGTCGTGATCTCGGCACGTGCCCATGCACTAAAATATAAAGAACTGTAACACGTAAACTAATTTGACAGTTCTAAAATTGTTGCCATCCCTTTCTTGTATCTACTATTAGTAAAAGAGAGCGATAGTTTAAAATAAGTTTAGTTAGTGAACAAAGAATCGACACCATTGCACGGCAGTATTTCGCTACTAATTTTGTATGTTAACTACTTTAATAGCATCAGCAGTTTAGCACTAATGGATTCTTAAAGAAAGGTCAGTCACCTGGAAAAATAATTCAAAAACTAAAAGTAGCTATTTTCGTCTCCTTAGGTCAATAAGTAACAATGCTTTATTCAGACAACAATACGCAAAGCAAACAGAATACGCAATTAAGGTAACAAAAGACGGGGACAGGAGAATATTTACCGAAAAAAGCTTTATGAATGAAAACAAACAAAAAAGGTGGATGTACGAAAATGGGTCATCGAATGAAATATTGCAACTGACCAGTGTAACAAGACACTCGAGATTTCAGCGAGTTGGCGAACAAGAGAGGATTAAAATGGTGTATGAGAGTTCAAGGTGGTTGGTAGTGCTTTGAAGTTAGGTCGAAACGAACGGACACGACACGATTCACACGACCAACGACTGCCAAGGTTCCAAACGCAGAGCAACTGTTTCTTTGTGCCCGACGTTGATGGTCCCATGGTATAATATAATACAGGTAGTCTCTTCCCGTGACAGCTAGGTCACGTGATTGCCTCCGTACTACGTCATCGGCCGTGGAGCCAATAGCGGGCTGTTAGCTTGACACTTGTCAGTTTGATGTGCTGCCACTTTGTGAAAATAAATTACCCGAGCAAAATGCATTTTTTCATTTATTTTCTTCTATAAAGAATCACTTTTTAACTAGTAATTTAATATAGTTTCCTTTATTAACTAATTAGATGAATAACACGAGATAACAAATAGTTAGGCTAGTTAGGAATTTATTTTATATTCATTATGAACAAAAATCTGTAGCTTGGAGGCATCGCGCTGTCATTGCGGGAAGAGAATACCTGGTGAAACATCTTATTATACCATGGATGGTCCGAACTATAACCTGTCACTGCTTGTAGGTATTTGTGTCGCAAAAATGATTTTTAGCGTCACCCGGGGCGATATCCACAGCAGTCAATGTCGAGAGAACTTTTATTATCCTATCCTACTAATATTATACCGACTGACTGCCTCGTTAGTCTAGTGGTTGTAAGCGCGACTGCTGAGCGTGGGGTCCTGGGTTCGATTCCCGGGTCGGACAAAGTGTTATTGGGTTTTTTTCATTAGGAAATTCTCAGTAGCAGTCCGGAGTCTGGATTTGTGCCCGGTCAATGACAATAGGCTCGCCCCCTATTACATGGGACTATAACATAACTGGCGAAATGTGGGTGTACTATTACACCTCTGCCTACCCCTTCGGGGAAATACAGGCGTAATGTTATGTTATGTTACTAATATTATAAATGTGAAAATTTGTTAAGATGTTTGGATACTTGTTACTCAATCACGCTTTAAGGGATGAACGGATTAGCTCACAGATACCTATAAAATAATCCGGATTAACATATAAGCTTCTTTTAATCCCGGGAAAATGTACAGTTCCCGAGGGATGCGCGATAAATGACATCAACGCGGGTGAAGCCGCGAGCAAAGTCTCCATCATTTCAGCCCAAAGACGTCCACTGCTGGACATAGGCCTCCTCCAAAAGGGGGAAATATGCCATAATCGCCACGCTTGGCAGGCGGGTTGGCGATCGCAGTTAGTTGGTTAAATACTCTAAAGCAAAGTCTAGTTACACCTATAAAATTAATATCTATGTTTATATAATAGGTTTTCGCGATCACTACACATTATAATAAAACAAAGTTTAACCGGATTAAATCGCGTATATTATTTAAATTGGTTTTCCTCATGGTACAATAAGATGTTTCACCAGGTATTCTCTTCCCGCAATGACAGCGCGATGCCTCCAAGCTACGTCACGATCAGTGCTGCCATTGATTGATATCTTCAATATACTTATGGAGATTTTTGTTCATAATAAATATAAAATAAATTCCTAACTAGCCTAACTATTTGTTATCTCGTGTTATTCATCTAATTAGTTAATAAAGGAAACTTTATTAAATTACTAGTTAAAAAGTGATTCTTTATCATCATTTCAGCCGTAAGACGTCCACTGCTGGACATAGGCCTCCCCCAAGCATCGCCACAACGACCGGTCCTGTGCCTTCCGCATCCAGCGGATTCCCGCGACCTTCACCAGGTCGTCGGTCCACCTTGTGGGGGGTCTACCCACGCTGCGCCTTCCAGTACGCGGTCGCCACTCCAGAACTTTACTGCCCCATCGGCCATCCGTTCTGCGAGCAATGTGCCCCGCCCACTGCCACTTAAGTTCTTGATTCTTTATAGAAGAAAGTAAATGAAAAAATGCATTTTGCTCGGGTAATTTATTTTCACAAAGTGGCAGCACATCAAACTGACAAGTGTCACGCTTACAGCCCGCTATTGGCTTCACGGTCGATGACGTAGTACGGAGGCAATCACGTGACCTAGCTGTCACGGGAAGAGACTACCTGGTGTTATTATACCATGGTTTTCCTGACGTTTCGAAAGCACGCAACACTGTAAAAGATAATGATATTGTGAGTGGTTACTACGTGCATCGAAAAGATTTTAATTAATAATATTGTACGGTAGATTAAAATATTTTTTTAGAAATATCTGTAAAGACGCTTGTCATCTTAGTCTACCTGCGACCACGAAATGCTGCAAAGCTTTAAAAACGTCAGGAAAACCAATTTAAATTGAAATAATATACGCGATTTAATCCGGTTAAACTTTGTTTTATTATCTATGTTTATATTAACTTTGTAGCTATAAAGAAGTATGTTAAAAGAATTAAAAGATTACAGTAGGTAGGTACAAGGAAGCAAAAAACAAAAAGTGAACAATATAGGTTCATTCGTTCGGATATACACAAGTGGGTTCATGAATTCTACAAACGAGACATCGTACTGGCGATATAAAAATAATCTATGGAAAGAGCGATGTTTGAAACAACGTTCTCGTGTCACCAAAATTTCATCGATTTTGACAAAAATGACAGCATGTATAATATAAAAAAAATTCATGTGAAAAATAAAATGAGGCAAAATTCAATATAATGTGACTAACTAAAATTCTATTTTATATATAAGTAACATTACTGTGATATGCCGGGACCTGATGTGAGAACCAATGAAAATGTCCTCGGCGAGATGTCGACAGAGCCCACAGCGACTGTGCATAGTGGTGTGGAAGCTAAAGCAGAAAGAAAACTAACTGTACTCGAATCACATGGCTATGTACTTGGTCGAACAATAGGGTCCGGTTCATATGCCACGGTCAAGGTATCACAATTTTGAATTCATTTAAAGTCGTCTACGAACCTTATAAAAACGGTAAAATTTTGACGTAATCGTGAGGAAGGGACACTATAAAAAAACTATAATGCTTGCATTTGACTTTGACGACGTTAAATCAAATTAATTAGCGAATCTTCACAGACATGATGGTACCTATCAATATCTAATGATATAAACGAGGATCAATATGATTTTCTGAACTCGTAATTTCAACTACAGAACAGCGGTGACACTCCCCTGTACGCGTGAACTCGCTCGCCGGTGACCTTGAGGGAGCGCGTGTACATGCAATATATTGACTGGGGCAGCCGAGATACTGCCCGTTCCACAGGCCGCGCACCGCGCACGGCGCCCGCACTCGCCCTGACCCGTACACATGTACACATAGCCGCGAGCAATTTTACGAGCACACATGCTTAAGTGTCGTTAGTATATATTCTATGACTACAGCCAGCTGATCATGGGGTTGACGACCGCGCGACACGCGTGAGGTATATTTTACGTATTTAAAAACAATTGTAGTGTTATGGTATCTGATACAAGTTCCGAGAGGATCCGAGACATGAATATGGAAAGTCTCATGTAATTGTAATTTCACCAACACCCGTACCCTTCGCACCGAAACTCAGCAACGCGAACGCAAGCATCACTGTTTGGAGGCAGAAGTAGGACGGTGGTAGTACTTCCCCGGACGAGCTCTTTCACAAAGGAGCTCTACTACTACTACTTAAATCTTTGCCGGGGACCACAATGCACTATCACACAATTTGAAATATTTTCGATACAATTCTAGGTTGCAACCAGCGACAGACACAATTGTCAAGTAGCAATCAAAATAATAAGCAAGTTCCAAGCGCCAGGCGATTATTTGAAGAAGTTTCTGCCAAGAGAAATAGAAGTCGTCAAGGGTCTCAAACATGAGAACTTGATACGGTTTCTTCAAGCGATAGAAACTACTCACAGGTATCGCGGTGATACATCATACTCCTAGATATTTTAATCATTTGTAGGTACTAAGTAAGCCACCTACTTTGTAGTATGTAGCTAGAGAAAAGTAGAAGTTGTTTTGTATCCTAAAAATGATACTCTAAAATCGGTCCGTGTAGAAAGCAATCTAAAGGTGAGTATAGACTAAAGCATTATTTGTAACAGAACATCGAGCCACTCTTCTGTTTTACTGTTCATCGTTGTTTCACGAACCGAACATAGAGCACTACGCTCAAAGCTTTGTACAACTTGAGTTTACAAACAAACGAGCAAAGGACATATTATTAAATGGGCCTAAAATAATTTTGTTTCTGAACCAATATCATGTGTGAATTTTCTGGCAGCGAAAATTATCTAGGATTTGCATACGAAAACAAAATAAAAATTAAAAGCACCCTCATTTAATAAATAAATATTTTAAAACAAAAGCGTAATATTAGTTTTGCTCAATGAAGCAATCAAGAAAACTGCTAAATATAATTTTTGAAGGCATAAGTATACACTTTAGTGTTATTTAAAATATTGTAACACAATATTCATCATCATCATCTACTCAGTCTATTGCAGTCCACTGCTGGACATAGGCCTCTCCCAAGTTGCGCCACAACACTCGGTCCTCTGCCTTTCGCATCCAGTCCCCCCCAGTTACTGTGCTGTCGCAGCACAGTAACTTTTCTGGCATTTACACGGTAGCAGTACTGCTCTGCTCACTGCTCTGCCTCACTTCCCTGCCCTCGTGTGCAGTAGGCATTGTCTCCGTCATACTGAATTTGACAATTGACTGACGTTGACAGTTATAATGATGACATCCAATAGAAAAGTGTTGCATGAACCAATAATTACTGTGGGTTGCAATTTTATTTCTTGAATTATTAGGTTTTAATAAATAAAACACAATCGCTCCTTAATTTATGTACTTTCATAAAAATATAATTTCTTCTCGGTTCACAGCAGTTTCGAATTTTAGCCCAGCCTCCTTACAAAAATATAACATGTCCTTTGTGTAACATTTCATCGAGCAAAGCCACGAACTGCAGATCCAAAATTTCAACAAAAGAGTAAACGCAAATTAGTGAAGAATGTTACAGGTGAATGCCCACTCGCCGTGAGCATTTTGTCAGACAGCGTCAAGCAGTGGCAGGAAAGATTCTTTACATGGAAATACTCGAGAAAATGTTTTAGTTTCGAACTTTTCCTTGTATTGTGCCATTCGTAAGCACGATACATTACATGGAAATGCTCGAGGAAATGCTCTAGTTTATACTCGCCTTTAAAGGAGCGTACTCACCACAAGCAATCACGTGTAATGTAACAATTCAAATTTCGATGTTGAGCATTACATTACAATATAGCGCCCAACGTACTGACCGAGGAGCAATCACTTTTGTAACTGCTCGATATTGAGCATCGCTTGTTAACATTCGTGCGTGAATCATTGATATAATTTTAATGACGTTAGTTACAAGTGGTAGGCACTGTATTGCTCAACTTAACATAATAACGGCTGTAATGATCGAAATTGCATCATTCTAAGGCCGGTGCTCATAATCGGAATTAAGGGTAAACGGTCGTTTAACAAAAGAATCTTTGTTAGTGAAATCAAGCATAATAAGTCTTTGCACTGTATTGCTCGCCTCGACGTATTCTCCGGTAAAATACTCAAACTCGAGCTGTTACATTACACGCGAATGCTCGCAGTACTAGAGAATAGTTTACAAGATCTTTAAAACAACTTTAGTTTCTGAGTTTCTTTTTTTCGTCCACTTTCCAGGGTGTACATTGTTATGGAATATGCCGAAAACGGCAGCCTCCTTGACATAATACGCAAAGATCAACACATAGATGAGGTTCGTGGCTGTCGCTGGTTCCGCCAACTTGTTGAAGCAGTTGATTACTGCCATGAGCGAGGAGTTGTTCATAGGTAAACTTATATTATACACTTTAATGTTTTTTTGGATTATCTAGCCCAGGGGTTCCCAAAGTTTATTCTACCATGCCCCACTAATACTTAAAATGAAAATGCTCCCGCCACAATTTTACAGTTCTTACAATTATCCTGTGTCATAGTTAAAACGCCTCGCCTGTGCCCCCTTTACATGTCATCACGCCTCCCTCACCAGGGGGGTGCGCCGACCACTTTGGGAATCCCTGATCTAGCCGATACACACATACACGCAAAGTTTTATACTCACTTTAGGACTCTACCTTAGATACAGTCGACTGCATGACAGTGGTAACACATGAATTCGAAATCCGCCCCTACTAAAGGCGAAATAAAGGCGCTGTCAATGTCAAACTAACTCACTGACGTTCGGTCGACCGTACTCTAACTCCATTATCCTACAAATCCAAAGCTGGCGATATTAACCATATTCGTTGTCTTCACTGAAACTATCAACGCTTTCAAATGAGTGTGTTCAAAAAAAAATATTGCACCATAGATATATTGAATCATGATCGATAGATCTGAGGATCATGCCCCGTTGAAATATTGCAGTGAACTCACATCATCGTCATCAGCCTA
This sequence comes from Asteroscopus sphinx, assembly GCA_949699075.1. Classification (NCBI taxonomy): domain Eukaryota; kingdom Metazoa; phylum Arthropoda; class Insecta; order Lepidoptera; family Noctuidae; genus Asteroscopus; species Asteroscopus sphinx. The sequence goes on from OX453017.1 coordinate 11,221,365, forward strand.
TATTAATCAACTGCTAGCATAGACCTCTCTAATACCACGCCACTGACTTCGATCCTGGCCACTCTTATCCAGCTTTTACCAGCCACCTTGCATAGATCGTCACTCCACCTTTTTTTTTTTTTTTTTTTCTCCTTGGGGATATCCTCATGGACGCTCTCCGCCCGGGGTAGGCGGAGCCAGTGTCGGACTCTTTCCGACTAAAACCACCACGGTGTTCCTTCAACTACCTTAGCCGGGGGCGTGGGAACCCGTGAGTATTCACACAACCACCCCCGACAGGTCCTGGTCCGCCTCAAGCAGGCGAGCCCCTTCTCCCCGTGCGGCCTAACGCTGGCCGCACCCTCCTCGGTGGCGCACTCGGAAGACTGCACGCCACTTCACCTCATGGGCCTTTACCAGCTGCGCCAACTACGCTGGCTTTGCCAGCTACGCCAGCTGCTGGTCGGGCAGCAGACTACCCCGAGTCTGCTGCTCGCAGGCCCTACCTCCCGTAATTTTTTATAGAGGTTTTCTTCCTCGCGGTCCGGGCGGTGAAGCCAAGACCCTCGGTCCCAAGAGGCGCGAGAACACTACTCAGCGGGCACTCCTGGGATTACGAGATCGACGGGGGCAGGGAAGGACAGTCCCCCCGCTGCCTGCCCAGTGGCAGGGTGAGTGCACACCGGGCCCGCCCCTGCTCCTCCACTGTGCCCTCTGTTGGCAACAGAGGGACACGTGGAGCAACTCCCCTCTGGCCCAGAACGGGCCCCTACCGCGCCAGAATATTCGCCACAGGCAATAAAATCCCTCCAAGGTTAATCCCTCGAAAGGATTTTACTGCCTGTGCCCAGGATGCACCGGCCAAACAGCTGCCGTTCCCTCCAGACGTGTCCAGAAGGACAAGCAGCCGTCAGGCACACGTGGAGGTTTTCTGGCCAGCACCCCATCGTCACTCCACCTAGCCTGGGGGCGTCCTACGGCACGTTTTCTGGTTCATGGTCTCTACTCAAGAACACATCTACCTCAACGGTCATCGGTACTGGACATAGGCCTCTCCAATAGCATGCCTCTGACATCGATCTTCGGCCACTCACATCTATCTGCTACCAGCCACCTTGCCAAAATCATCGGTCCACCGAGCCGTGAGCGTCCTACCCAAGTTTGCGGATTCGCGGTCTCAGGCCAGTCATCATCATCATCATCATTTCAGCCAAATGACGTCCACTGCTGGACATAGGTCTCCCCCAAGCATCGCCACAACGACTGGTCCTGCGCTTTTCGCATCCAGGGGATTCCCGCAACCTTCACCAGGTCGTTGGTCCAACTTGTGGAGGGCCTTCCCACACCACGTTTTGTATGGTGCCAGATAAAGAATTGTACCACCCTTATCTCTTCTCATGGGTGTTGTAAAAGGTGACTAAGAGATTCACCAGAGGATAAGCAGCAGCGTTCTCTGAGTATTTAACAACCAACTGCGTTCGCCAACCCGCCTGCCAAGCGTGGCGATTATGGCATATCCCCCTGTTTGGGGGAGGTCTGTGTCCAGCAGTGGACGTCTTTCGGCTGAAATGATGATGATGATGCAATATATAATTTCAGGGACATAAAATGCGAGAACTTGCTTATGGACCATGGCTTGAATATTAAACTGTCAGATTTTGGTTTCGCACGAGGACACATGAAGCCGAAGAACGGTGTTTATGCGCTCAGCGAGACTTTCTGCGGAAGTTATGCATATGCTTCACCAGAAATCCTGAAAGGAGTTCCTTATAGGCCACAGGACTCTGACATATGGAGTATGGGAGTGGTGCTCTACGCCATTGTATATGGAAGGCTGCCTTTCGACGATACGAACTACACGCAATTGTTAAAGGTACTGTTTTTTATATGACATAAAATACAAGGTATACCCAGCTACTGTACAACATGTGTTTGGTTTCATACTTAGATTTTACTCCTAGTCCCAAGTTAGGTATTTTAATATTGATGAAGGTATACTATAGTTCCTGGGTTATTGCAGTATAGTCATAGGTGAGCACAGTAAGTACGTGGATGGGCCTTCCAGTCGCAAGAGTTGCTCTAAAGTCCAAAAAATCTTGTAAAACAATTATTAAAGAATTTAAGTATGATTTTATAATAATGTAAATATACCTACCTATGCTTTTAAAATACTTGGAGAGCTGCAACCTATGTTATTTTTGCTTAAGTTTGTCCAAAAATTGTAACCCACTTCTGCTTATCTTAGCAATCCATTATCAAAATTAGCTGAAACAAACAATTCATACATTACAAAGCATCAATGTTTTCTACAGCAAGTTCAAAACAAAGTGTCTTTCCCGCGCGAGCCGAAAGTGTCAACCGACTGTCGTAAACTGATCACCAAAATCCTGGCACCACTCAAGGTGCGCGTCAAAATACCCCAGATCCTGGCAGACACGTGGATCAACCCGAACCAACCCGCCAAGGACGAAGAGGTGGACACAACACAGGTGACTTTTTTTTATTTTTTTATACAACGCAACTTCGTGATAAAAGAGGGATCAATGTCCGCTATTGCCATGTTATCCTGCACGAGCTATACGGCCTGATTTACTCTATAAGCTAATTAGGCTGCAGACCCATGAGCTTGATGATGGAAACCCATGAGCGTGATCCCTGGCGGGCGATAGTTAAGTGAATTTCAAACTAACCTTCATTGCGGATTCTCCCCCATAAAATGGTCACATAAACAGCCCATTATTGTCCCACTGCTGGGTAATAAGGAGAAAAGGTCGCCCAGCTTATATTAGTCCAGGGGCAGCTCAAACCTTAAATCAGGCCCTGACGAAATCCAACTAATTTACACCGGTATATCCGCGAATATTATCTTTTGCCTATACGATAAGCGGGTGGATCCATGAATCCATGGATAGTTTGTTTTCCTCTTCGATCCACAGTTGGGTCAATGGATATGTCTTCCGCCTAATATAAACACGTACTGCGATTAACCGCAGTATAAAGATAAAATATTTTGACCGCTTAGTGCTGCATTTAATTTAAATAAATTCGTTTCTGATAAGCTGTATTAGTTGCGTTTATTTTTTTTATTTGTGTATTCATTGACCTGGATAGGAAAACGTTATAGATTTGTTTGAAGCTATTGTTGAATTCCAGTGTCCACCCTCCATTGTCAGACCCTACGCTTCATGTCATAAATATAGACCAATTAAAAACTAGTTCAACGAGACATCTATTAGCGATGAAGAAGTTCCAATACCTACCCACCTTCAGGTTCCATCATCAAACTGGTATGATACGCACCAATCTCTATGGCGGCTGTAAACACGCGGCTGATGCCAGCGCAGTAGGAAAAGGTCATTGCTAAAGTTCCATTGGTGCCCAGCCTTTGGAAGTTATGAATAAACGATTATGCTCTTGCTCTTCATATACAATTATATGAAGGCAATGTGTTGCAGTACTGTGGACAGTACCCACAGATGTAACAACTATTTTGAGGTCATGGTTTTGCTCACAAAACTTATGTAAAACAACTGGTCGCCTAGCAACTAAACAGCTTTGCTCTTATATTCCTGTGGATGTAAAGATGCTAAAACGAGGTTGGCTATCCTTGGCTATCTTTAACAGTGGTGCCAACGTAATACGTTTTAAAACCATAGAGTACTGACAAGGGATTGGTCAAAAATATGAATACAAATGGAGTATCATACCCGCTCACGTTATTATTGTATTGATTAACTCTTTAAAATTAAAATTTTTTATTGTACTGCCCGCATTAAATAAGACGAATAGTAAGTAATGAAAAAATACGCATGTAATTTTCGTATATTTTTATCTTTGTAACAGACTCAGGCTATTCCTAGCCATGTCATTTAGAGTGCGCGGATGTCAATCGTAGTGCGGGGCGCTGCGCAGCGCTAACTACACAGCCGCCATAAAGATTGGTGCGTACTCTACTCTATCAATGTGTGATGGATGATATAAGCCCACTGAAATAAAACGAATGAATCCAAGTTCAATAAGCCTACGTAATTATTTGGTACTGAGGAGACCCAGAATTCAACGCTGCACCAGCAACGCCGTACCATGTTGATTCAATTATTAAGACTAGCTTGATAGTAATTAACTTCTTTAAATTCATTCAAACCATACTAAGTACATAACTTGTAAAATAATCTAACCGGAAAATAAATAAAAAATCAAGTGCGTTTTTTGATTCCTATTTCGCGCCTGCAAAAAAACAACCGTTCCCGCAATTTCTCTGCAAATCTGTAATTGTATTAGTAGTGACGTATTATTATAATTTTTCCTAACCATCCTAAAATAAACAATTAAACAACTTGAAAAATCAATAACAACTACCTAAGCGTTTAGTTGTAGTATTACACAATTTGTATTTCGTTTCAGAAAATGTTGGATCAAAGTGGCGTAGAAAAATTGTATTAGACATATTTGGATTCCGAAAACGGTAGATCGAAGTGACGTAGAATATAACTTCTGTCTGAGTACACAAAAATTGCAATCTTGCCTGACTCTTGCACGAAATATCCAGAATAAAGGCCTATGAACTTGAATTTTAACACGTATGTTCCTTTTGGCTTTTCGGCGATCACATTTTTCGAAACTTCGGTAAAGTTTCAGGGCTCGTTTATGGACTTGCTGGGCATGTCAGGCGGCGCGTTGCGCAGGGCGTCACGCGGTTATCCGTGGCGATAGCAGCAACGGGGCCCACGGCGATACCCGCAGTGTCACACGCGCAAGTACAAACATGGCAATACGCAGGCTCGTTTACAGACGCGGGGCAGTGCGCGGCGCGTACTCCCACACCCTTTACCTGAAACGCAGCATGCGCCGCCGCCAGCAACGCTGCATATCAAAAAATCGCTTCTGCGTATATGCTCTCATACATGTTGAATCTCCGCGCAACGGCTATAGTCCTAGTAGGACTTTCACCCGAGTTAAACACTCTACTTTTCATTTCGAATATAAGGACAGTCAAAAACAGTAGTTTTTTCAAAAATACGTACCAATTTTTTTGTCTGTTCGCCACTCATTTTCAATCAAATATTAGTCTATAAAACCGAGATTTTAAATTTTGATACAGCTTTCAGCGTTAGTATCCCGCATAATTATACAGTTTTTTTTTTATTTTAAATATGGAACAAGCCGTGTCACCGCCGCCGTGCCGGTGCGGCGGGCCGTCCGTCAGGTATTTTTTTAATTCACACTGGCTGTTTATATAATACTCACAAGACCGCAGCATTTTTTTTTAATCGATAAAGAAAAAAAAATCATAGCCGACTACCTACCTAACCAAATTTTATTCTATTTTAAAAATTAATTCCCGCCCTAGGGAGGGAAGGAGGGAAGCATTACTATGAGTCTTTCCTGCCCTAGAGCGGGAAGCAGCGTCTTCCACCCGCTACTCAGATCAAACAAACACTACTTTCCGAGTATGAGAAATGAAATAGTAGATTGTTACACAAGGGTCGAAAGGAATCAATTCCCATACGAGGTATTTAGACGCCCGAGCGCAGCGTGGTCGGCTATAGTCCGAGTAGAAATTGATGACTTTCACCCGCGTTAAACACTCTACTTTTCATTTTGAATATAAGGAAAGTAATAAATAGTATTTTTTTCTAAAATACGTATTTTCTTGTATGTTAGCCACTTCATAAAATCATTGTATGTACCTATTTAAGTATCGTTACTTTGAAATTTCTGGCAAAAGATTTTCGATTACTGTTTTTGCCTCGTCTTTAACCGAATCTGGGGTCAACATTTCAGAATCGCTTGAACTCATTTTTAATCAAATATTAGTCTATAAAACAGAGACTTTGAATTTCGGTACAGACAAAGTTAGTATCCCGGCAAATTGTATAGTCTGTCTTAAATTTTAAATATGGAACACACCGCGTCACCACAGGCGCCGTCCCGCTTAATAGGGTTTTTTTTAATTCACACTGGCTGTTTATAAACTCACAAGACCTCGTCATTTTTTTAGATATTTTTCTTATTTATGAAAATAAATTCGTAATTCTATTTTTAAAATTCATTCCCGCCCTAAGGAGGAAAACAATTACTATGAGTCTTTCCCGCCCTAGGGAGGGAATCTGCGTTTTCCACCCGCTACTCGGATCAAACAAACACTACTTTCCGAGTATAAGAAATGAAAAATCATTTTTTTTAATCCCCTAGCATCACTTCCATTACGTTTTTCAAAACGCACATTTCTGTGACAGGCTAGATAGACTTGGTAAAATTATTATGGTTTCTTGTTTTACTATGTAACCCTAAAGTGCCAACCTCGACCATGCTAATTAAACCAATTTAAGTTTAGAACGTATTAGGTAACTCTATTTGTTGTTAACCACTCTTTCCCCGTGGTCTTTGCCAGAAGGGGTCCCTACTAAAGTTTCTTTTAATTAATAGGTTACTGCAAGAACAGCAATTACGCTCATTATGTAAAAGGCATCATTTTTCAGGAAAACGCGCCAGTCAGCAAAGAAGAAATAAAAAGCGTGAACATTGGCACTGTAACTTTCGACAGAAAATTAGAAGAAGTGAAATAATAAAGCAACAAAAAAGAAGAAACGGAAAAGTTTAAATAAACAAATTATGTTGTAATGCATTTTTCATTTACTAAAGTATATACAGTCAAGCGTACAACATCGATGGTAACAAAACCGGTATAGTATAAGCAAAGCCTGTCCTAGAAGTTAAAAAAAGCTGTCCTGTTTTTTTCTATAGTATAGGATGGCGAAACGAGCTAAAGGCCCACCTGATGTTAAGCGGTTAGCTTTGCCCATTACAACTTCAATACCACCTAGGCTGTTGCCTAAATGGTACCACAAGTCGGTTCGCCAAACTGAGACATGAAGATGGAAAGTCTCATGTGATTGTAATTTCAACGGCACCGGCGGTGTTGTTTCTACATACAAACTTTCAATCCCTATTTAACTATGGGATGAATTTTCGAAAATCCTTTTTTAATGCTCACCTACGTTGTCCAAAGAACTTCTGTGGAAAATTTCATACACCTAGATCTACCAGCTTAGGCTGTGCGTTGTCCGTCAGCCAGTTTAAAGAATTTTATTAGGTACCTAGATTCAATGTAGTCAAAACAAGTTGAGAAACTAACTGCAATACGGAAAATAACTTACTGTATGTAAGTTTTTTTTTTGTCAAATATACTGTCCCACTGCTGGGCAAAGGTCTCCCCCATGTTCTTCCAAACTTCCCTATCAGTAGCTTCTTCAGTCCAATACTTGAGAAAAATATCCAGATCGTCCCAGCACCGTTTCCTCAGCCTACCCCGGCAACGAATTCCTTCCTGAGGCACCCAATGTGTAGCGATCCTTGCCCACCTTTCTGGATGCATTCTGGTGATATAGCCCGCATACTCCCATTTTAACCTGACAGACTACTACTTAATTTTAATGTTATTGGGCCCCAACAAAAATCTTAACAAAATAGGCAATTTAAACTATGAAGTCATAGACAAATTGTTTTTATTCTATCTTCTTATTACTTTTCTTCGGCGGCGGTTTTGGAGCACAGACAATTTCGTCATCTTCTAACTGTTTTGCTTCCTTCAAGGCTTGTTTGTTGGCTTTAACCACACACATATAGGAAACGACAACCGACACGCAATAAATGCCAACGGCAATCCAGCAGTTAATAGCCACCTTTAAGAAAAAAAAAAATGATTAGTTCTACCCTGTGTTTCTTTCATAACATTCCAATACATTTAATGGTCGTCTGGAAGAGATCACCGCGGAGCGATAAGAGCGCCAATTGTACACTTAAACATACCATTTTTTTAAATAATTTATATCATAATAATTTCTTAGGTTTTCGCGATCACTACACATTATAATAAAACAAGTTTAATCGGATTACATTGCGTATATTATTTAAATTGGTTTTCCTGACGTTTCTAAAGCTTTGCAGCGTTCGTGGTCACAAAAAGTCTGAGATGACAAGTGCCTTTACAGATATTTCTAAAAAAATATTTAATCTACTGTGCAATTTAATTAATTAAAGTCGCTTCGATGCATGCAGTAATCACCCACAATGAAACGCCAGGAAAACCAATTTAAATAAATAATATACGCAATGTAATCCGGTTAAACTTGTTTAACTAGAATTTACATCATGTTTTATATGTGGTGTAATAAAGAGGAATAACCACTATAGCGTTCGCTGGCAGCGGACGGTAAAGGAATACCTTGGACGAAAGCGATAGCTGCCGCCTGGCGGCAAGTCTTATCAAGTCTTATCTTATCGTCTTTTGCTACGAGATAAAGCCATCTATCAATCTTATTTATATGTTATGTTGTTCAAGAATAACAGGGCTACCATTTAAACGCGCAAGGCAACCAAAATTTCAAATAAATAAAAAAACCACTTGATGTGCTCTTTTATGCCGGATTTTGTTATCAGAAGTACTTCAACGTGTGTGATAAAGAAGGCTTTATTTTTTTGTATATGAATAACAATAATTTTTTTGGATAACCATCAATATGCAAGTAGAATAAATTATTATTCTATTTTTGTACAGTTTTTGACATCTTCATACAATTTTCACGTCTAAATTAGGGTTTAAGCTGACGAAATTCAAAATTGCCGCCATTTGCAAAAACTTTTTATTTTCATGAAAATTACATGAAAATTATAAAAATAGGTAGGAAATATTATCGAGATTACGAAACAATAATTTTTTTGTATGGGTTTCATATTAAAATATTGAAACATACGAAATGCAAGTAGGTACAAAATGGGCGGGGCCAAGTCAACTTCAAGAACGCGATCGCCATTTTGTTTTTTTTTTTATCAAACGCTTATTATTACTTGTATGTCTCTAGGTATACGGGTGTTAGATGGATTTGACTTCTTTAGCCGGAAGAAAACGGCGTCTGCCTTTCAACTTAAAACTTTAAACTATATGGCAGACGGCGACTCGCCGAATCACTGACTGGGACTAAATAACCATCACAGGCAACAGAGAGCTAACAACGATGCGAGCGGCTAAGGGTGTAGAGAGGTGTGACCCGTGTGACCCCGGTTTCGCCGTCGCGAGTCTAATGGACCCGAAGTGGGTTTCGCCGTTATTATGCCATTAGACACTTCCACCTCCAAGTATATAGCTTTGGCGGCCCCCCTCTGGCCGGCCACCAAGGCAAGCCAGAGTTGAAAGTCCTGCGGGCTTTCTTTGGGTTCCACTCTAGCTACCCAATAAAGGCAAACTGGAAACGTAGATCATGATGCATAACCAGGCCATTACTGTTCAACTGCTGGGCATGGGGCTCTTCTCAGAATGAGAACGATTCAGGCCGTAATCCATCCGGCTGACCTACTGCGAGTCGGCTGACTACACACACCATCGAGAACTGTATGGAGCACTCACAGGTGTGCAGGTTTCCTTACGACGTTCCGGCTGACCTACTGCGAGTCGGCTGACTACACGCACGCATCGAGAACTGTATGGAGAACTCACAGGTGTGCAGGTTTCCTTACGACGTTTTCCTTCACCGTTAAAGCAAGTGATAATCAAATCCTGATCAGCACATGATTTTGAAGTCTGTGGTGCGGGTTTCGGACTCAGACCCTAACTGCATAGGAAAGCATTCATCCCATAATAGACTTATGTATTTGATAAGTTCAACCGCTATCATTCATCATCATCACCATCATCATCATCATCATCATCATGATTTCAGCTGGAAGACGTCCACTGCTGGACATAGGCCTCCCCCAAGCATCGCCGGAACGACCGGTCCTGCGTTATCCGCATCCGGCGTATTCCCGCGAACTTCATTCACTAGGTCGTCGGTCCACCTTATGGGGGGCCTTGGGAGGATATGCCATAATCGCCATGCTTGGCAGGCGGGTTGGCAATCGCAGTTGCTTGGTTAAATACTCAGAGAACGCTGCTGCCCATCCTCTGGTGAATCCCTTAGTCGCCTTTTACGACACCCATGAGAAGATATACGGTTGTGCAATTCTTTACGTCCGGCACCACACGGAGATGCAGGCTATCACTGCTTTGACTGAATAATAAGATAGGTAGGTACACTCTACATATCAAGCTATACATTTCCAGTATAAGATCAGGCTTTCCGTACAATGAGAGGTCCGCTTATACCTACTGGAAATGATATGTTTGATATGTAGCCGTGCGTACCTAATCATAAAAGATTAACAGAGAACATAGTGATTTAAATCATGGCTGTATACCATAAAAGGTCGTCAGTACCTCTATTATGAGTTTTACAAAATCTTAAAATCTGCATTGATTACAGAAAAATATTTGCGCTCTTATTGGCTTGAACATTGACAGTGACATTGCCCGAAGCAAGAGGGCGAATATAGGTGTCGATACTCTAACTAAACTTATTTTAATCTCTTTCACTAATAGGAGATACAAGAAAGGGATGGCAACAATTTTAAGGCTGTCAAATTAGTCGGAATTAAAATTTCCATACAAGTTTAGTCGCGATCTCGGAACGTGCCGACTAAAATACAAAGAAATGCAACAACTAAACTAATTTAACCGGACTAAAATTGTTGCCATTCCTTTCTTGTATCTACTATCAGTAAAATACAGCGATAGTTTAAAATAAGTTTAGTTCGTGAACAAGGGAATCGGCACCATTTTTCTATAGTCGATAGCGACAGTATATTTGAACATTTCGTAAAACACATAATAGAGGTGCAGGTTAAATTATTATAATCAACTTCTTTACTTACTGCACGATAATTATTTTTAGTCTTAGATATAAAATCATCATAATCTTCGTATTCTTCTTCTTCAGTATCTTCTAAAAGAACAACTGCTTCTATATAGTAAAATACCCCCATGAAGCCCTAAAAATAATAGCATTGAATGTACGGTCGACCGCACGTCGGTGGTAACACTTTGACATTAGCAGTATCTTTATTTCGTAAGCAGTAAGGGCGGTTTTCGAATTGATGTGTTACCACTGTCATGCAGTCGACTGTACATGGTAGGTAATGTATCAGGCAAGAAGAGCATAGAATGGCCCCCGGTTGGGCCACAACATAACATCACGCCTGTATTTCCCCGAAGGGGTAGGCAGAGGTGTAATAGTACACCCACATTTCGCCAGTTATGTTATAGTCCCATGTAATAGGGGGCGAGCCTATTGCCATTGACCGGGCACAAATCCAGACTCCGGGCTGCTACTGAGAATTTCCTAATGAAAAAACCCAATAACACTTTGCCCTAACCGGGAATCGAACCCAGGACCTCACGCTCAGCAGTCGCGCTTGCAACCACTAGACCAACGAGGTTGGGCCACTAGAGCATCCATGCATATCGCATCGGTTCACACAGTTTAAAGCTTGCTAAAACAAACAAAAATTTAATCAAAAGAATCGATGGCCTAATCGATTCCGTACATACATACACCCCTATTTCAACCGGTACAGCTCTAATAACGTCATTCAGTTTAGAGTCGTCTAATGTACATTCTGCAAAAAGAAATTGGGATGGCAGGGCGCGACCCTTGGCTGCGCTCTGTCTTGATGGGTGGGTGGGTGATAAATATCTCGGATGTAAGATCTCGTATAATTATGGTTGAACTACACTTACAGGTAAGTTATTTTAACCATAAATTATACTTCTATCTTACATCCGAGATATTTATTAACAAAGGTAGATGTTTAGCGACTTTTGCGGAATGTAAGGTCAAGTTTACATTAAAATAATGGTTTTTCTTGTTAATTTATCAACAACAAAAAAACCTAACTTTTATAATATTCAAATACATTTAACACAGCCCCGGTGAAGGATATGTCTTCGTCGAGGTTGGCAAGAAGTTGATTATAAAACACAAAGAACTACCTGTCCACCAGCTATTTTCTTAATTAATCGAAAAAACAGGCCATTACTTTTGGCCGAGGAAAGAGAATACAATACGCTATAAGTTTTCGGGGCAAAATTGAAATTTTTATAGTGATGGCACCATCGATTATTGCATACCTACTTATCGATAACTATTATTTTCCATAATTAGGTCCCCCCAGCCAGGGGACCGACGACCTGATGAAAGTAGCTGGGGGGGACTAGATGCGGAAGGTAGAGGACCGAGTGTTGTGGCACAATTTGGGAGAGGCCTATGTCCAGGAGTGGACTGCGATAGGCTGAGTTAATAATTAGGTACCTATTTAAATAAAATGTTGTTTGTAAAACTGTTCTGTTCAATTTCTTACATTAATAAACGAAGTTCCGAATATCTAGATCTTACGTCATCTTTGTCCATCCAAAGGTTGTCTGGAAGCTATCGCTTTTATCGATAAGACCGCCCATGTACCCATAATTTATACGTTGTTCCTGTTTACTACTATTTTCATGGTGTACAATAAAGTATATTCTATCTATCTATCTATCTATTACATGTTGTTCATTTTGGATTTCGTTCATTGTTGTTTTAATTTGGATTTGTTCACACTTATTTCCCTTAAATTACTGGGCAACCTTCATTTACCGATATTCAAGGCTACTACGACGACGACGACGTATGTGGTCTAGCGGTTCGAGAGTCTGACTGCTGATCACGAGGTCCTGGGTTCGATTCCCATAGGACACAAATATTTGTGTGATGAACATAAGTGTTTGTGTTGGGCTGGGTGTTTCTTATGTTACAACTGTTACAAGAGAGTGATGAATATGATTTTTTAAGGACGGAGAGGGAGAGGGAGACCAAAGAAAAGATGGATGGATTGCGTGAAAAACGATATGGATGAAAAGACGGCTGATCCACAAAAATGGAAGAAGACATATTGCGCCGGCCCCAAGTAATTTGGTATCAGGGTAGGAAGATGATGATAGGCATTGATCCTGTACGACTAACCATTCTTTCCCAGGTGGAGGGTAGAATTCCTGGATCGTAACAAAAACGCCATCATGTAGTTCAAACTCTAAACTCAACCCCCTTGCACCACACCGTGGTCTTCTACCGGCTTCTTCGTCTTTAGTGACCATTGTAGACTATCTAGTGTTTCTACGAGTATTAAAGATAAATTTAATAAGTGTAAATTACTTACTAACTGTACGATACCCCATATACTTATGAGCATACAGCATACGCCACAATTAAGTAACTTGCTCATTGCAAAAACGACTAATTCCTGTAATTCTTAATTGTGTACTATTTACAACAGTTTACAATCAATTGCGGATGACACTTAATAAAACGTAGTGATTAAATTATCTTTGGTGATTAAATTATCTTTGACACCTAAACGTAGTCAAAGATAATATAATCACTATGAACGTCACATGAACGTAGTGATTATATTATCTTTGGATGACACTAAAACCAAAGATAATAGGTATCTCAACGTGATCTCAACGTCATTCTGAATTCAACTTTGTTTTCATGGACTTACTAAGTTGAAATTTGTATAAGTGGCAATTACATCCATTTTTTAGGGTTCCGTGGTTCTACAAGGAACCGTTATAGCTTCTTCATGTCCGTCCGTCTGTCCGTCTGTCCTAATCCTTTACAGCTTAATAACTTCTACAGTTATAAACATAAGTAAATGAAATTTTGACAAAAAATGGTCTAGATATAGATCTCAATTTTAAAAGAATAAAAAAATCTTGATTACGTATTTTAGGGGTGGCGCCCATACATGTGAAATGGGGATGAAATTTTTTTTTTCGCTGCTCCCCCTTGTGTGGGATATCATTGAATAGGTCTACTAAAATGAAGGTAATGTTTCAAACATTTTTTTTTTATTAGGTAGGTATATCATCTGCGAAATACAGCCCGCCAAAGTGGCTTGCAATGTGTCCCCCCCCTGCCATTTCTAAACTATGCATTGTAGAAACTTATAATCCTCCACATTGATAGAGCTTTAAGAAAACTCTCTTTTAAAATTATTTCGAGTATAATGTGATTATACATTTTTGAGTTATAGTGACAAAACTGCAAAATACTTAAGACGTCCTAGTTCAAAGGTCATTGACCTTAGAGATAAATGGTCTTGGCAAATAATGCTCCTTTATTTACTTTCAATTTAAAAAAATCACAAAAAGTAACTTTGTGTTATATTGATATGACACACTTCTTCAATTTAGCTTCTAAAATTTTGCGCTAGGTGGCGCTGTTTACAAAAACTAATATAGCAATGATTAATATTCGATTTGATTCGTTTGTAATTAGACCTACTTAAGGAACCCTATAATACTGAGCATGGCCCGACATGCTCTTGGCCGGTTTTTTTGGATTGACACAGACCTCAAAGGTACAGCGGCACACTATGGGAATTCTCATTGAGAGATCGCATGCGTCCAAATGTACTAAACGGTCATTATTATCGCAACCCATAAACTTATTATACCTACTTTAATAAGTTTATGAACGCACCTTTGTGGTTGATACCGAAAGATTGCCAACGGAGCCCTATCACTATACCCACGAAATCTGTTCAGGGCTGTACCTATCTTTTTTATCCGTAATAGCTATAGCTAGGTAGCATTTGCACATAATTTAACTGAAAGCAAAAAAGGTCAGGCCCCACTATCGAACTGACGATGCTGCTGCCTGCTGCCTGGAGCCTTACTCCCCACTGATTCGTGCTCTGAACCAAATCGATCGAACAAAAATTCTTATTACACTTTTTTTTTTCAATCCTGTCAATAATTGAGAAATCGAAAACGGTTTTACTAGTCTCTAAAAGTAAATTAAATCGTCGGTGTGAGTGCAATACCACGTAACAGCATTTTGCTATAAGGCCTAATTTTTAATGTTATTCAATACAAAGATTACAAAGTTAGGCCTTATAGCAAAATGCTGTTACGCGGTATTGCGCTCTCACCGACAAATCCTATAATTATTTGATTTTATTTAGTGTGCGAGTGCAATACCGCGTAACAGCATTTTGCTATAAGGCCTAACTTTGTATTGAATAACATTAAAAATCCACCGACAAATCCTATAATTATGTCCATTACAAGGCATAAGTATCCTGGGGCCTTACTCCCAAAGTCCCAACTGTTTCGAGCTCTGAACAAAATCGAACTAATGTCAATTCCTAGAGAAATGCAGTACGAATTGACACGAACTCGAATTCAAATTCGATTGATACAGAACTCGATCCAGTCGGGAGTAAAGCCCTGTATCTATTTATCGAGCTTGTTTTTTCAAGTGATTGACATACTGATACCATGAGGGGCTCATAGCGAAGCAACGACTGCGCGGATTGTACGTTCTGCAAGGTTAAGCTGCACTTGCTGCGGTTAGTCTGTGGATGGGTGACCGTTTCGTTACACATCGTTACCCCTCCGTGTCTCGGAGAGCACGTTAAGCTGTCGGTCCCGGTTGTCATATGAATATCTATGGCAGCTGTTACGGGTAGTCAGAAGCCTGGAAGTCTTACAACTGGTCTAACCTCCGAATGTCAGTATTACCCAGGAACTGGGTTGCGGGAATCTGATGGCAGTCGCTCCGTGTAAAATACTGATGTTCAGCCGCATCTGGCTAGACTGGAAGCCGACCCCAATATAATTGGGAAAAGGCTCGGAGGATGATGATGAATACTGGGAACCTAGTGACTTGATAATGGATTGATCATGAAACATGTCTGGTATATAAACATCATCAAACAACAATTAACATCAATACCTTTACTTCAAGAAAATCTAAGCATTTTACAATGTAGTACCTACAATAATAGATATATTATGTACAATTTTATAGCATTCATTCATAGTAATACTTATGCACAATAATTTTTGTAACTCAATTTGATACATTGATATATTTTTTTCAGAATCACTTGATACTTAAATTATAAGTGTAGGGTTATTACTACAATAGGTTAAATCCTTAACAAATTTATAAGATAACAGGGAAGGTAGGTAAAGTAAAATTGAAAATCATACAGTGGGTGCCTTTCTAAATACTATAAACAGATTTTATTAATAATGTAATTACATGATTCACATGATATGGACATTGGTAAATCACCTTCAAATGTAACTATAGTTCAGTAATTTCGGTTGTAAGGTTAAATGCTAATTTATAACAACCTTCATGTGCTGTTAAACTTATGTCTACTTCATTTCTCACTTCAAAAGTTGAGATATTTTGAAACAGTGCCACTTAAGGGTGTTACCACACCAATTGATCAATCGTCGGTCAGTCAATCAACGGTCAATTGATGATTGATCGAAAGTAAATCTATGTAAGAACTGCTGATTGACGTTGACCGATGTCATTCAACCATCAATTGGTGTGTGGTAACACCCTAAAACTTTTTAGACAATATATGAAGGGTGTTAGAACTAGAGCAACAACATCAAAAGTATGTTTTAGAACTCTCTGACTCAAGCACTATTTTAAATAAATTATTAAATGGAATGGAGTTATTTAACAGTAACATAACAACTTGTACCCCAGAGTCAGTACCCATCATTACGTTGGTACCCTTACATACTAACTGAAGAACGGTTGTTCATCCAGAATTGGTGACCGGAGACAACCAGTGTGATAACGTATAGCAGCGCAGCAATCCAGCAGTTGTAAGCATTCTGTAAATACAAGAAATAAAGTTTTAAGAACATGTCAACAAGTCCACAATTATTTTTATTTAATAAAAATTGTTGTGCAATACCGCCGCGCAACCAGTTCATGATTAATGGCTCCGTTCAAGCTTGAAACTAGTTGGGCACACCCAATGGTATTATGTGAGTGAAACCATTTATATTATTAATTATAGTCCACAATTAATTTTGAAAAAAATTATACCGTATTAGAATAGAACAGTTAAATGTTACTAAAAATGGCAAAAAAATGCTTATAGTTTGTTTTGTATGAATGTATAAATTTGTATTTGACATTAACTACTCCAATATTATTATTATAATCAGTTAATTCAACAATAATAAAAATAAAATCTTTACTGCAGCTAGGGTGACCAGGCCAGAATTTAGATTTTTGAGGGCATCAGAATTCAAAATACGGGATTTAGTGTTAATAGCAACCAAATATTAATATAATTAAAAATCAACCCAAATTAATTTTAATCTATATGGGTAGACTAAGCAGCCTTCAAAAAAATCTTCATATTGAACTATAAACTTTTAAAATCAAAGTTTACTAGCAATATATTATTGTCAAATATTGATTTTGTCAAAGGGTCATGGCCAAATTCTTAGCTGAAAACCGAGATGTCATATGGTCACCCTATCTGCAGCCCATTCAAATTCAAATAATAATAATTGATTCTGCAAATTGGATGTTAATAATCACTTTTACATGTTGGTTGTTTAAAAAAACTACATTGGCATTTCCTATATGATTACCTCTAAGAAATACTGAAACAAACTCCGGGATCATAGTCTCTTTTAAAGTCCAGACGTCATCCAGTCTTTTAAAGTTGATGTTGTATTGAGTATTTGTGTGAGGACAATGCAGGGCAATGCCTGGACTGGCCATTTGAAGAAAATCCAGGTTGCTTATCAGTCATTACTGTCCCACTTTTGGACAGAGACCTCTTTTTAGAATAAAAAGAGTTTAGGACTTTAGGCTTGTGTCTATGATTAAATAATTATGAATGTGTTTAAAAAATAATTCTCTAAACAAGAAGACTTATTTGAAAAGTATGATGATTTCAATGTCAAGGCTAATGTGCTGCATTGATTTTTTGCACTAACTCATTAAATACTGGATGTTACATTTTTTTTATGTTTTGTTGGTTTTACAGCTGACAGGAGATTACTGTAGACTGTATGTCTAATTTACATTTTAATTAAAACTACCTCTAATTAATATTCACTCTGTACTCAACAATTTTGAGAGTAATCTATGCATATTGCATCTGGTTACAACAAAATTGATTATGAAACTTTTGCTTTCTTTTGGCATAATTCATCACTCATGATTTGACAGTTCTGTTACTGATTGGCCCAATTCATACCAAAATTCAAATAGTTTAGAGATAGTGAATGACTGATAAAAATAAGTACTCTGAATGAGATGACACTGAACAAAAATTGAAATTAGCAATCATTTTATTATAAAATGAAATTGGACAGCCTTGATTTGAAAAATTTGGAGACAAGTAAATTGATACATTAATCTTCGCACAACTATTAAGAAAAGGGAAAACCATTAAGTAGGGGAACAGTTAACAAGGAAAATAATCATGTTCTAATACTTCGTAAGGACTTGGACATGATATCGATCAATTAGATGGATCATGACTCACCTGAGTGTATCCAGCTTCCACGGTCGCGATAAATCCCTCGATAGTGTGGTGGCCACCTTCTGATTCAAGAGGGAGATCTTCCAACAAAGCTACAGCTCTGATATAGTAGAAGACGCCCATCAAAGTCTGAAAGATTCACGAGTGTTAGCACGGCACTAAATAACCATGGCATGCAGCAATTTACAAGGTTCTACTCACCAATTGTATGATTCCCCAGACGCTCAATACAAGCCCGCATAGCGACAGCTTAGGACCACAGAATTTGCAGGCCATTTTGCTGGTTTATTTATCAGAATTACGAACACTAAAATTACGAGGTATCGACCACTAGCTGTCAGCTGGTGTCAAAAAATGGACACTCACATGATCTTTGCATTGTCTATGGGTGTTGTATAACTAAAAAATTCAGTAAAAATTTCAAGAGTTTTATTTATCTAACAACTTTTCAGATTATTATTTTGAACAAAATAATGCATATCGGTCTATTTGTTAGATTGAAATAATTTTACACATAATGTATTGCATAAAATAAATAATTTTACAATATTGTTCATAATACTCCAAACTTGTTTCCGTAAGTTGGAACGTTTTATCAGAGCTGCCATCAACTCTTACCACTGGCATGATGGTAAGTTTGTGTAATCATTTTTATAACAAGATTTTTATTTTTTTATTAGATGTACCATCGTTCTCAATGATGTATTACTTGAAATTTAAACTTTTTTTTAAATTTATTGTAATATTTGTTTTTTTCATAAAACAGTTAAAAAACACTGAAGGCTTAGCAGAAAACTATTTTCAATAGCGAGCAACACAGTCTATGAATGACACATTTTTCTTGGTCGTATCTACGAGAAAATAAATTTTGATAATGGTGGACCGTTTAGGTAGGCTAATATTTATTTAAT
The DNA here is from genome assembly GCA_949699075.1 of Asteroscopus sphinx. Classification (NCBI taxonomy): domain Eukaryota; kingdom Metazoa; phylum Arthropoda; class Insecta; order Lepidoptera; family Noctuidae; genus Asteroscopus; species Asteroscopus sphinx. The sequence goes on from OX453017.1 coordinate 11,240,492, forward strand.
TCAGTGTAAAGAAAAACAAACTAGTTAAAATACAGTCGCGTAACTTGTGTGCATTCATGTTAAATAGTTACGTGGGAGATCACTGTCATTGTTTGCTCGTCGCTCACTTTCCTTTGACGTCAAACTTTTGTACCGTACTGCAATTTCTATGTAGGTAATTTTCTTTTTTTCAGTGAACAGTGAGGCCAATGCTAGAAGAATTGCTATGGTTGAGAGCTGCTTCGGCAGTTCTGGACAGGTGAGCATGTGTTATTGCAAAATATAAGAATTTTCTAACTTTAGAAGTTGTCGAATGTTGTCGTATTATCAACCGACAAACTCGGCAAGATAAAATCTTCAGTACATCGCTCGGGTGGGATTGCACTGACTGAAGATATCAAGCATTTATCAGTGCTATTTTTCATTATTATGCTGTTTATGAACAATGTGTAAAACTTTCTTGTATTGCTTTAACTTTGACTTATCATTGTAATTAAAACACATCATGAAGTTTAATTGAATTATATGGATTAGGGATTGATTGGCGTAGGTACCCATTATCTTTAGATTGTACTTTGATATATAATTCTATGATTAGTATGAATAAGATATGGTTATGTAGTAACAAATATATATAAACAAATATAAACTCCCTGGCTATGGTTTTTAACTAATGTTAATATTGCTCAGCATGACTTAAATATAGCAAATAATGTCATGCAAAAGCCTAATATATCAACAATCTTATCAAAATTGATGGATGGAGATAGTTTGCTATTTGTAGTCCCTGATTACTGGAAAATGATGTTGTGCCTCGGAGAGCATGTTAAGCTGTTGGCCCCGGTTTTCATAAGAATATCTACAGCAGTCATTATGGGTAGTCAGAAGCCTTAAAATCTGACAACAGGTCTAACCCCCAAATGTTAGTATTACCCAGTAACTGGGTTGTGGGGATCTGATGTTTAGCCGCATCTGGTTAAACTGGAAGCCGTCCCCAACATAATTAGGAAAAGGTAAGGAGAATGATGAATGTCATGCAAAAGCCTAATATATGAACATTATTATCAAAATTGATGGACTGAGATATTTTGTTATGTTATTTATAGTCCCTGATTACTGGAAAATGATGCTCAATTAACTCTATAAAATTCACGTACTTGTTAATCTAAGCATTCATGTTACAAGATTAGTTTCCACATCAAGAAATACTGTTCCTTTTTTCCATATTTGGAAATTCATTAACATATTGACACTTTGACCTTTTGGATACTTATTTATTTCACTAGCTTAGCTGTAGCAATATTGAAAGGTTTCTTGTGACAAATAGGACACATTTATAATGAGTTTTCAAATTATTTTTGTAACTTGCAGTTGCTGTGATATCTTATGCATACATTATCTGTCAGCCCCTCACAGCTTACTTCGTAAACACGAATATATAGTATTGACATTGTAATAAAAACTGTTTGTTATCAGGCAGATAACCTAAACAAACATATTCTATACACATGTTTAAATAATAATTTAATTCAACTTTTTTTTAGCCTCTGGCTGAACAAGGCAGGGTCCTTGTGGGGGAGGGTGTCCTGACAAAAATGTGTCGCAAGAAACCGAAAGCAAGACAATTCTTCTTGTTTAATGACATTCTTGTCTATGGAAACATTGTTATAAACAAGAAGAAATATAACAAACAGCATGTTATACCACTTGAGGAGGTCAAGTTGGAGTCCCTAAAGGATGAAGGACGTAAGTACCTCACTGACACATAAAGAGATGATGGTATGAACTTGTTGTATGAAATATTGGCCCCAGGTGTCAAAAGATATAGATAAATGGAAAAAAAGGTTGAGAGGGCATTACCCTGCAGTGAAACATAGGCTTATAAAAACATTAATTTATCCTGCTTATCATTTATGCCTTTATTAGATACGCTTTTAATCCAGGGTTTGTTTCTCAAACACAAGCAAATCATAATAATTGTGTTCGTAAAATTAAAAAAAAAACTACCCTTCAAAACTTTGGCTTCTAACCTGTGAGATACAAAAGCTAGATAAAAATCAGGTTAGTTATGATAACAGCATAATAATAATTAAACTATTTAAGTGACTGCATGAGAGTCATGAGACATACACATGAGGACCTTTAATTGGCTGTATGATTTTTAAATTGTAACTTAGGATCTTTTAAATAATGCTTTTAGGCCTCCAAAAAAATAAAAAACAAACTAAGTGGTAGTACAACAAACAAGTAGTTGTTGGGTCTCCAAAAAAATAAAAAGCAAACTACTACTAGTTCACTGCAAAAAACAAAAATAACTTCTTTTTATCAAAAGGTCAAATCAATACAAAAATAAACAAAATGGCAACAGTAAAAGAGATAAATAGAGAGCTCTGACTTCGTTCACTCTACATTCTTCGTGCAATCTATCCTATTATGGAATGCGCTTCCTCAGGAAATTAGGATGGCTAACAGTCGGCTCGCCTTTAAAAATAAGTTAAGGAAATATTTCCGTGAAAACAATTTAGCAGATTCAGCTCGACTTTGAATTATCTTGATGTTATATATTTATAGTTATATATGTAGGTATGTATAATATATATATTTTATTATATGTATAATGTACATATGTATTTATCTATTTTGGTCTGAGTAAAGGTACTATTCTTAAGTTTATGATTAAATTAAAATTATATTTAAATTATATTAAATATATCATAATAGAATATAGATAATCAATCAAATCTTTGGAATAAGGCTTTAAATTTTCCTTCTGTGTAAATAGTCAAAACGGAGTTACAAAGTCTGATAAATAAGCCATTGATATGCACTTACAAAAGTTACAAACAAACATAATATTTTCAATGACCTTTGATACTGAATATTAAAATGTTTTACATAATATAAATTATTTTATTGGCTCTCTGATTCATAATGTGAATGGCCAGTGAATCATCTTTAATATAACATATCATTACTAGATGTATGTTGACATTGATCTTCGAAAGCTTGGTGACTCAATGCTCCTATGCATATATTGATATGTATAATAAATAAATTAGAATAAATTATGATGCTCGCAATCCTAAAAAAGAAGACAGACAAACATTATAGCTTTCCAATAGCAGTATAAGATATCTATTTTTAAAGGAATTTTATAACAGAAAGCTCCACTTAAACTAAGGATATCTTGTTAGACACACAAAGTTGTTTGTTGTACGACACAAAACATGAAATTTTTATTCCGACTAATTTGACGGCACTAAAATTGTTGCCATCCCTTTCTTGTCTCTACTATTAATAAAAGAGAACAATAGTTTAAAATAAGTTTAGTTTGAGAACAAGAGAATCAAAAGCATTGTTATCCTACTAATATTATAAATGTGTAAGTTTGTGAGGATGTATGGATGTTTGTTACTCAGTCACGCTGTAAGGCCTTAACGGATCTTGATAAAATTTGGTTAGGTAAAACATAACCCTGATTAACATACCAGGCCCCTCAGAAAGTATTGCGAAAAAAAGTTTTTATATATGGGAGACTGGCCAGTTATAATGTTTTTCGAAAATATGATTATTTATAAGTAAAAATAAGTAAGTTCCAATTTCAAAATTTCCCTCCACATTTTTTGCGAGTTAATTCAAAGTATTGTGTCTCACTGAAATATGGATCTGCGCCGGGAACATTTTAGAGCTATGATTTTATACGATTTCAAGTGTCGCCTGAAACCGGATGAATCGTACGATAGACTTCAAATGGCATTCATGGATGAAGGCCCTTCCAAGGCAACCGTGTATCGTTGGTATAACGAATTCAAGCGCGGTCGACCAACTTTGGGGGATGACGAAAGAAGCGGTCGCCCTTTGACGGCTGTTACCGAAGAAAACGTGCTAGCAGTGAAAAATTTAATCCAAGACAATAGGCGAATTACATATCAGGAGATTCAACACATATTGAAGATTGGATCGGGAAGCGTTCACGAGATTCTACACAGCCATCTTCGCGTGAGGAGGATAGTATCACGCTGGGTGCCGCACAACCTCGATGCTCAGAAGCAGGCCCGGGTGGAATGGTGCCGTGATATGCTTAACAAATTTGAAGCAGGCTCGTCTCGGCGTTTTTACGACATCGTTACAGGTGATGAGTCCTGGATTTATCAATACGACCCAGAAACCAAGCGCCAGTCGACTGTTTGGGTGTTTCAAAATGAGCCAACGCCTACCAAAGTGAAGCGATCTAGAAGCGGGGGTAAGATTTTGATCGCTAGCTTTTTTAATTTGACTGGCCACTTGGTATCAATTCCCTTACGGGATCAAAGAAGCATTAATGCCGAATGGTATACTACCAAATGTTTGCCAGAAGTTTTCTCTGTTATAAGCAACAAGCGACCAAACACAGGGCTCCGCGGGCTACTGCTCCACCACGACAATGCACCTGCGCACACCGCACTCAAAACGAGGGACTTCCTGGACAGCACGCCAGTCAAACTCCTGGGTCACCCTCCTTACAGCCCTGATCTAGCACCGTGTGACTTCTTTTTATTCCCAAAAATAAAAAATCAGCTCAAAGGGATACAATTTTCGTCGCCGGAAGATGCGTTGGCTGCGTTCGAGCAGGCTGTAAACGAGGTGTCTGCGGCGGACTGGAAAAAGTGTTTTGAAAACTGGTTTAGGCGCATGAATCTTTGTATAGAGGCTGGTGGAAAGTACTTTGAAAAGATTTGATAAAAATATATGTACGTATAGAACAATTTTTTTTAGTTTCGCAAAACTTTCTGAGTGTCCCACGTATAGGCTACTTTGTATCCCGGGAAGATGAACAGTTCCCGAGGGATGTGCGATAAACGATATCCACGCGGGTTAAGCCGCGAGCATCGGGCTAGTCATCCATAAACTTAAATATTTTGCCACTAACAAACTTCATCTTGTGCTTTATATTATATACGTCAGAGATACATTATAAACGTCATAAATATACACCGCAAAATATTTCCAGTGTCGTTGATTTGTGTGAATCAGAAAAATAAACATAAAATTGAACTAGTTGTTATATTATAGAATACCGCAATGGCTGGCTAATTCGCACCGCGTCCAAATCCTTCGCCGTATACGCCGCAACAGCCACCGAAAAAGAAGAATGGATGGCGCACATAGAGAAATGTATAGAAGATTTGCTAAGAAAGAGTAAGTTATTATTAATGTCTAGTGTTAGGTAACCATAAAGAGATAGAGGGGCTCGTGGCGAACTAATAACCACGCAGATTGTACTAATCTGCGAGGTTAAGCTACGCTTGCCGCGGTCAGTCCGTGGATGGGTGACCGTTTCGTTACACATCGAGACCCCTCCGTGAGCAAGTTAAGCTGTCGGTTCCGGTTGTCATATGAATATCTGCAGTCGTTATGGGTAGTCGGAGGCCTGAAAGTCTGACTACTGGTCTAACCTTTAAATGTCAGCATTACCTCGCTCCGTGTAAAATACTGATATTCAGCCACATCTGGAAGCCGATCCCAATTTAATTGGTAAAAGGCGTGGAGGATTATGATGGCAGCAGCCATAAAATGAGGGATACGTACGAGCCGTATACCGCGGCATTAAATACGACGATTTTACTCGCGGCTCTAAGTACGACGACTTTACTCGCGGCTCGTCGGCGCTGATCGATTTACGAGCTAAAAAGTCGTGCCCTTATATAAAAATTGCTGACGAGCCGCGAGCCAGGTTCGTCGGTATATATATCGGATATTAAATCATAGTATTGCAGCTTCAATGACTTCTCCATAAAAGTATTGCAGTGATACAGGCTTGTCGGTAAAACCGTAGTTTTGTTCGTACGTCGATCAAGCACTAAAATAAAGTTTCACCATATTATCAGCTTACTACAAGAAGCCATTTGTTTTCATAAAAAAAAATCTGCAGTTTGAGTTCTTGCATCGCCATTTGCCAAAGATAATTATTATCACTGCAATGTCAAGATTGTGTGAATTTTGAAGATAAAAGTTGTACAGACTCTTATAAATGGATGCATCTATCTTCATATAAAACTTACAAATGGATGCATCTATCTTCATGTAAAACAGTTCCGGGACTGACTGTCAGACAATGCATAGCCAGAACTGCTGAAGAATCGGATAATTCAAGACCCTGCGGATGACATGGTCCACTTTCCTATTTGGTAGTTCAGAAGGGCAATCTTCGTAATTAAAAACATTCAAAATATAGTTCGAAACTAATCTCAGTGCTTTAAATCTCAATCTCCTGACTGCAGATGTTCCTGTTTGCCGTTTAGTTGTGACACTTAGGCCCGTATTACAGTAGCTTCCTCAAGTACAGTTTAAACTCCAATCACCTGATCACTACTTAAGGATAGAATCGTTACTTGAGTATCGGTCTTATTCCAGAACGGTAATTATAAACTTTAATTCAACAACAAAACACACGAATTTGACCTGAAATATAATAGAAATCTCTACTCAAGCGTAGTCTGAACCACGCTTGAGTGATTACAGATCAAATATCTGCCCAAATACCGAAACAGGTGACAATATAAAACGAAACTAAACTCAGCTGAACTGTGATCAACAAATCTCTGCTTGAGGGACGTTCTAAAATCAAAGCTCAACTTAAAACTAGTTTTAAACGGAGATCAACGCTTGAGTATCCTTCTGGAATACGGGCCTTAGGTCATTAATGTCACCAATAAACGACAATCAGAAATATATATATTTATTATATATTTTATTATATATTTTTATATATATTTTGACGACGTCTGTGGTCTGGTGGTTCAAGTGTCGGACTGCTGACCTCATGGTCGTGGGTTCGATTCCCACAGGACACAAATATTTGTGTGATGAACATAAGTGTTTGTGTTGGTCTGGGTGTTTCTAATGTATAATAAGTATGTATTTACAAAAAAAAAAGCATACAAGTATTGTACCCATTGTCTAGTACCCATAGTACAGTCGACCGCACGTCGGTGGTAACACTTTGACATTGACAGCATCTTTATTTCGTAAGCAGTAAGGGTGATTTTCGAACTGAAGTGTTACTACTGTCATGCAGTAGACTGTACAAGCTCTGCTTAGTTTGGGACTAGATGGTGCTGTGTAAAAATGTCCCAAAAATATTTATTATTATTATATACTGTCAGGAGATTGAGATTTAAGGCATTAAGATTAGTATGGAACTATCTTTGGATCGTTTTTAATTACGAGAATTGGCCTTCTGATGTTTCTTATGCTGCTCTACATTCGTAGCCGCGAACCTGCAAAGACGCTACACATAACGTTTTTAAACCAAATCTTTTATAGTTGTATTGAGAGCTCTTAGCAATCTACATCGTTTTCGCGTAAAACAGGCATTGCAGCAGGCGCACCCTAGGCAGTCAGCCCCGCTACCAACCTGCTGACTGGCTAATCTTTTCCCCACGGCATGAGCTGTTATTATTATGTAGCTCATGTCGACACGATAGAAGAAGAAGGCATTAGAAGATGCTTTAGAAAAGGATTTTCGAATTAAATCTTGAAAAGAAGAAGACAAGAAGACATTTATTATTTAATTTTTTATGCACAACAGGGTACAAAGGCGGTCTTAACGCCATAGGCGTTCTGTACCAGACAACCTTAGGGTAATGAAGAGACAAAGAATAAGTTAGATGCACCAGTAAAGTAGTAAAATATGTTTCGTACTACGGACTTATAATTACATATAATAAAAATAGATAAATACCTATGTACATTATACATATAATAAAATATACACATTATACATACCTACATATATAACACACATTTCAACAACAACAACATTTCTATTCTAAGAATCAAACAAGTATTCAAGTTTATGCTGATGAAGCACCATGAATTTATAGTTATAATGTGCACCAAGGTTGGCGGCTGTGAAGTTAGCACTGGGCATCGTCCCGCACCTCTATTTATACCCGCGCATTCTAAATTTTGCTACTGCGCAGGCAGACGACTCGTTCTCACAGCCGCCATAAAGTTTGGTCCATACTCTAACAATTGATTATTTTTTGTCAGGTGGGAAACAACCGCCGTCAGAGCACGCGGCCGTGTGGGTGCCGGACAATGAAGCGTCAATATGCATGCACTGCAAGAAAACACAGTTCACTGTTCTCAACAGGAGGGTAAGTCATTCAGTGAATTCAAACAAGGATGTTATAGATATGAAATTTCGGATCTGGGTACGGATACGGATATAGGAATAATATTATACCGGTTACAGATATGGTTATGGATATGGAATTATTTCGGACTATCCGTTAGTTTCGGATAGTTTCGGTTATTATTATTTTGTTAGATTTTTAAGAAATTGTAAAAGTAAAAGAAAAAAAAACCGGCCAAGTGCGAGTCGGACTCGCGCAGTAAGGGTTCCGTACCTCTCAATATGTCTATGTTTGTCTTATTTTTAATATTTTTTGCGAAACTACATAATATGCACTATAATCTGACCACGTTTGACGCTGGTATATATTACTGTTTTGAAGATAGAGCAGGAACAAAAACGTTGAAAAAATGCATGTTTTTGAGGATTCTTGTATGGGGACACCCTTTGGTTTTAGACTTTTTTTTTTGTTTTAAGTATTTGTCGTGATACACCTCATAGCAACACATATTCTGAGTAAATTTCAACCGGTTACCTATTACCGTTCAAAAGATACAGCCCTGTGACAGACAGACGGACGGACGGACGGACAGCGTAGCGAGAGTAATAGGGTCCCGTTTGGAACCCTTCGGGTACGGAACCCTAAAAAGCAATAGAAATACAAACAATGCAATGCAATGGTCGCGCGCGGCTAGTGTGTCGGCTCAGCCGGGCAAAAACTATAACATGTCTCATTTAGAGTCTTCTCCTATCAAAATTATTCGAAACTTAAAAGTTTCATATCGGATTCGGTTACGGTTACGGTTACGGATAGATTTTTATTTCGGATATCCGATAGTTTCGGTTACGGTTACGGAGCTCCATAACATCCCTGAATTCAAATACTTTTCTTGTGTATTTATTGGCACTTCAATTCAAGCAAAGTGACTGAAAAAATTGGTACCAAAACGGCCATTAGCTCAGTATTGTGTAAAGCCGTGTTTTCACCTAGTGTTCTGAACAGTTCTGAGCGTTCGCGCATTCGTTCACGTGGCGAATGAAAATAGTTGAACGAGTGCATTACGAACGATTGTTCATTCGCTCTTTCATTCTTGTTTGTTGTTTCACTGAAAAAACATTGTTTCACAGAAAAACTGCTATTTAGAGCTATCAAATTAATATACCAGTCAATGAATAATAAGTCAATAATGATAGTTAGCCAATACTGAATACTGACTCTAATATAAAAAAATATTAGCAACATATATTCAATCCACACACAATCCTACACATCCACTCGCACCACCTATACTCCAATACCTACCAACAGTCTAACAAGTTTTGTGACACAATCTGCTTACTTCTTTATCTTTCCTTTAAAATAAATTTTCTTCAACTTTTACTCAGCGTCAGATGACGCTGAGTAAAAGTTGAAGACAATTTTAAAAAAAAAATTACAAATTACTAATGTGCTAAGATTAGCACATTAGTAAATTTGTTTATTTCAACCTTGGACGAATAAAAAGAACGGACGTAATCTAGCTAAACAATAAGTGAGGCACCCATAGTACGCCAGCTCGCTTGTCGTACGAGCTGGTACGCACACATTCACACCCATAGTATGCCAGACAGCCGCCATTACGCAACCAATCTCGTGTGACAGAAGTCGTTGTCGTAGTGTCAAAAATTCAATAAAAATACGCCGTCGTGTGTTGTAAAATGCTGTCGAAACAACAGTGCTACAAAGAAAAAGTGTCAAGGGATTACCTTTCATAGGTACGTGAGTAATTTATCACTTATTTACCACATTTTTGTCAATAAACAAATCTGCACTTTTTTTGGAACACAAACCATCGACTACAAGACCGGTGTTGTCAATTATTTAAAGGGCAATTTAACCGAAAGTATGGGACATTGTTATTTTTTGCATTAAATTCCATTTCTTCAGATAATTAGATAATTATTATGTTACTAAATATATTACATACCTATCCATCTTTTAGGTTTCCTATAGGAAATGAAGAATTTAATTGATAAGAGAGTGTAGAGGGGAAAATGATTGGAGTCCATTCAAATCTAGTGTGATTTGTAGTGTCCATTTTAACACTGGTGACTTATACAAAACTAAAGCAGGACTACTTCGTGTTGTTCCTCGTTCATTACCAAAAAATTAACCAATCCAGTACAGTACGCGTAAAACTTCTGAACCAGCGTGAGTTGTAGTTAGTGGGTAATACGAGTGCATCCACCTTAATACCTTTATTTTTAGGGTTATCTTGTACATTTCTAGATTCAACATGGTACAACAGATTTTTATTTTCATGTTTATTCCCTGAGAAATAAGCAAAAATATAAAAAAAATACATCAAAACAGTTCGATTCCGTTTTGTTCTACGCACAATTTGCCGTTAGTTAGAAAGGAACAGTTCCAAAACCACTGAATGAGTAGGTATATATTAAATATTTTAATATTATTCACTGTGTTTTTATTGTAGTTTAATTTAAAGGTGAAGCATAACGTCTGGTGCGTGAATTTATTTTTCAGTTATTGTTTTTAATTGTACTAAATCAAATTTCCAGCCACAAGCTGCAACCATGCCTAGTGTGCAGACGGTCACGGCGGAAAGTTTGAAAAAAAAAAAGTTATTTTCCCTAGTGAGAAATTGAAATCATCATTGTCATCATTTGACATTTTACGCTAATAAATCATTTTTTTTCTAGATAATCTTGGATTCCTTTTGGTTTTAAATTACTGTTTTATGTGAAAAGGGCGTTAATATCAGTATTGTTTAACAATACAAAGTTATTTACGCAAAACACAAAATTACGTCTCAAGTATAATAAAATCCTAAGTAGGTCAGAAATACAAAAAAAAATCAGTACGGTGGCGGCCTCAAGCGATGAGCCTTAACTTTGCTTCAAATATACGCATGTAAGGCAAAGGAGGCCTATCACGTCACGTTAACATCTAGAAAATTTAACTGTCTAGGTTTTCAAAGCATTTTTACCTAGTGTTAAAAAATGGGGAAATTTTGTTTTACATGACAACACTTCATTCACGCACATATACTTACGCCGCCGCCATTGCAGTGCATCAAATATTTTCTTAGCGAAATTACGTCCGTTCTTTTCATTCGTCCAAGATTTCAACTTGATGTACTCGATTGAATATTAACACAGGGAGCCAAGAATGTATGCAGCCACTGAGTGGGGCCTGGTGACCTGTAACACAGATTTTTACGAACCCACAACAGGCACCAGCTCTCACAATTTGAACTATGTAGTCTTGTATCTATAATAAATGTGTAATAATCCATTGTGAGTGGAATAAATGAAATATATTATTATGTTGCGTGTGGTGCCGGACTTAAAAGTCCGTGTGGTGCCGGACTTAAAGAATAGCACCACCCTTATCTCTTCTCATGGGTGTCGTAAAAGGCGACTAAGGGATTCACCAGAGGATGGGCAGCAGCGTTCTCTGAGTATTTAACCAACCAACTGCGATCGCCAACCCGCCTGCCAAGCGTGGCGATTATGGCATATCCCCCCCTTAATTGGGGGAGGCCTATGTCCAGTAGTGGACGTCTTTCGGCTGAAATGATGATTATTATTATGTTTATGTAATCCTGGAAAACCCCGATAGACAGCACTTGAGTAAAGCTGTACATAATAATTTTCAATTCAACATACAGTCAGACCGACGTAACTCGCTGTCATTCAGATTTTACTAGGGTTGATAACCAACATTCCTTGGTATTCCCCTGTCACGACGTATCTCTGCGTCATACACGGTAAATTAATTCTAAACGGGACTAGTGGTTCGCCTCGAACGTATCTTTGTTGCATGTATGAACATCGATGTTTTTTTTCTCTTATCTTTTTCAGCTTTGGGCTAAATTCTTACGTATTATGTGAGATTTTCTAGTAATTATTTGGTTTAGAAATTATAAGAGCTCAAATGCCAATTAAAATAACACAATAGTTAAACAATGGATGTAGTCCTTAAAAGGTGGTTTTGCATACGAGGGGATAAGATTCTGTCAGACGGACAAAATGCTGAGCGGCCAAGTTAACATAGTTCATAGTTATTATAATATAATATATTGATAATAGTAATTATTATAAATCACGTAAAAAATTACATTCTGTTATCATTATTATATTAAGCTAATACATTATTTAAATTAATTTATTTACTCAGAGACCTCGCTTCGCTCAAACAATAATTTATTCACTACTAGCTTATGCCCGCAGCTTCGCCTGCGTGTAATTCGGCTTATCACAGAAATATGTTATCGTCTATCCCTCGGGAACTGTTTATTTTCTCGGGATAAAAAGCCCACATGTTAATCCCGTTTATTGTCTATCTGTGTGCCAAATTTCAACCGAATCCGTTCAACGGTTACCGCGTGATTGAGTAACAAACATCCAAACATCTTCACAAACTTTCAAATTTATAATATTAGTAGGATAGGATTGAAAGAAGAAAGAAAAGAAAGAAAAATATTATTTGCTTCAAAAGTGACGCACAAAATTACCAAAAAATTCAAGAACACAGAACAAATTGGAATTGATTGGGTTTACAGCTTGATATTTGATGAAAGAAAAAGGTTGACTTTACAGGATAACTTCAGGAATGTCTGCGTTAGCAGGTGTGTGTGTGTGCTATACTATAATTCTCAAACGAAGCGTGTCCTTGCTCTGCAAAGTGCGAGACAGTCCCAACTGCGTCATAGCATTGATAGCAGGCCGTCTGGATTCCCTATACGTGTTATTGAAATAACTGAAAAGCTCTTAATTGGTCATTGTACTCATCAGTATAAACAACTTTTTCTATGGGACCAGCGCTGAAATCGCGAAAAAGAAATCAGCTGTTCCCTACATTTTGTCGATTTATGTGTACACAAATGTATGGAACAGGCAGTGGCGTGCATTGGCCTACTTCATTTAAATTTAATTGCGCTGTAAATTATTGAGTTTTTAATGTAGGAAGATAATTTAGTATTAATAGGTCTATTAAGTAATCATCGTAATTTAATAAAAAGATAATAAAAAATTAAAATAAACATTTATTGCAGGCATACACCCATGGAACGTTCACATACAATTTTAATTTAACTAACAAAAATTATAGTAATTAAAAGATTAATTCAATTTAAATAATTTAATTCAATTAAATAATCAAAACAATTTAATAATTTATACTAATTATTAAAAAATTATAAATTCAAAATCTCTTTAAAATCAAAATTCATTCAAAAATTAACAAAATCAGCTCAATTAAAATTAATTTAACATTATTTATTATTTAATTATTAGAATTGAATTTAAATATACATAATTATTAGCTGGAATATTGTCAGCCATAAACAAAGAAAAGGTTAGCTTCATATATGGCTCTCAATATTCCATAATAACTTACACCACTTATTAATTAATTATCATTTAATTATTAATTTATATTATTTAATTTGAATGAGGGAGGCACTGGGTACTGCCTAATTGCCTACATGCAATGCACGCCACTGGGAACAGGTGATGTTTTTTCGCGATTTCATTGTTGGTCCTATAGTAAAAATTGTTCATACTGATTAGTAAAATGACCCCTTAAGAGATTTTCAGTTATTTCAATTACACGTTGTATATGAATCATTGTACAGCGGTACATGTGGAGAGAATCCAGACAAAGCGTAGATTTTAGTTCCGCTAAGTGGCGCCCACATCAGTAAAAAAAATATTCCTCGCTGAATACATCATTTATCGAAAATTCGTTTTTAACAATTGAAGTACAGGTACTGTAGTTTAATCAGAAATTATTAAATCTGTAAATTATAATTCGCTGAAGTTGTAAATAGAAAAAGTTCGAAAAGTGGCCGTTTTTCGCACTTCTATGTACAACTACAGTGAACTGTAATTTACACTTTACAGAGTTAATAGTTTCTGATTAAACTACAGTACCTGTACTTCAATTGTTAAAAAAGAATTTTCGATAAATGATGTATTCAGTAATGGATGTATTCAAAATATAGACTAAGTGCTGCGAACAACCATAGTGAAGCCAGCAAAAACCGTGCTCCTTCATGTACAACCAGTGCTCACGTACACACCATGTACCTGAAGGATATTTGTTTTCGCGATGCTTACTGGAAGATGCCGCGACATGTGAACTGAGAGGGGTGGGTGAGCACGTTTTAAGGTGCATGTGTGTGCGTGACCACTGGTTGTACATGAAGGAGCACGGTTTTTGTTGGCTTCACTATGGTTGTTCGCAGCACTTAGTCTATATTTTTTACTATGTCTGTGATTTAGGGACAGACGGCTTTGCAATGTTAAATCGTCAACAGAACTCGACACCTACTCTAGATTAGTCTATATAAGACCTTTTTCAGCGGCAGTCTACATTTGAAACCGACTTTAGAATCATTGCCAGCTGTTGAATTTATGACAATCTACAATCTAGCATTCCGAAGAACCGAAGAACCGATTTTTCATTTTGAAATTCGTTTACCTTATTGGATTCGTTGTATTTTTTATTTCGTTATGATTATAACCCTTTTATATTTATTTGTAACTTTGAGGATTTGCAAGTGAAAAAGGACCCATCTGTTCAAACTTAAATTCGTGGATGGGAAAATCGTCTCTTCTAATCCGTGTCTAGCAACAGTGACCAAAGGGACAACTGTTTCTCTCATTTAACAAGACACTATGATGGAGGCATGAAGAGGAGTGCGTTAGTTCTTTTTTTCAAGAAAGGTGGTAAATCCTTGTTGAGGGTTACAGACCATCCATCTCAATCCTGAGTCATGTGTACAAGCTGACTGAACGCGCCAGAAGACTCAACGATATCTAGCCACGAGCCGAAAGCAAAGCTGTGTCGAGACGTAGACACTGGCAGTTGGGCTAGTCCACAAATTGAAACTCTCCCAGTAAGCTATACTTCTTTGAAGGATAAAATAGGATCCGTAACGAGACCAGTAACACACCAAAGTGACAGACATAGCTTATACAATCTACAAGCTGAAGTGGATAATTGCTTGAGTGGAATCTTCAAATGTAGCGTAGGATGTTCCCAGCTAGGTGAACCATAGACCTGGGAAAAGTATCTGGGGTGGACTAAATGCGGAAGGGGGTTGACTAAATGCGGAAGGGGGTTGACTAAATGCGGAAGGGGGTTGACTAAATGCGGAAGGGGGTTGACTAAATGCGGAAGGGGGTGGACTAAATGCGGAAGACGGAGGACCGAGTGTCGTGGCGAATCTTGGAAGAGACCTACCTACATATGTCCAGCAGTGGACTGAGATAGGTTGAGTTGAATAGCATCGTAGAATATATCCTTTCTTTTCGGCAGATTGAAAGAAAGACCGAAGAGAGCACTTAGCTGCTGCGTGTTTGTGGACTACGAGAAGGCCTTCGGGCGGGTTTAGTTGGATACTCTTAAACGATTGAGATGGTATATCCTCGAAACTGTTCACTGATGTTTTAGAGGACGTCTTCAAAACACTAGATTAGACGCGGAAGGGTAGTGACGGAAAAGATGAGGAGAACATCTCACATCTTTGCTTTGCCGATGACTTCGTTGTAATGACAGTCTCTGAAACAGTTGAGCGAGATGCTTCATGCTTAAATGATGTTCTTTAGCGTATTGGTCTCGGTATGAATCTGGACTTGGCAGGCAAGATCATGTTCAATACACATTTCGCGCAGTGTGCTGAGGTCGATCCTCGTCAAAGTAACGATGCTAGAAGTTATGCAGGAATTTGTCTACATAGGAAATGTGTCTAGTTGTTAGTATAACTTCAAGAAAAAATTAACAAGGCCAAGACGTGGACAGTGTGAACACTGAGAGTTTGGCTAGTTTCCACAAATTCAAAGTCGTTCAGCAAACTATGGAGTGAGCTATGCTTGGAGTTTCTTTGAAGTATGAAATTATCCGGAGAAGTACCAGAGTGTCCAATATATCTTGTAGAATTAGCAAGCCAAAGTGGCAGTGGGCAGGCCATGTCTGCCAAAGAACCATTGACCTTTGGAGTAGACGAAACCCTGAGTAAAGACCGCAAAAAACGCAGCGGAGGGCGCCCTCCAGCCAGGTGAACCGACGACCTAAAGGGGTGGACTGGATGTGGAAGTTAAAGGATTGTGTGTTGTAGCGCAACTTGGGAGTAGCCTATATCCAGTAGTGGACTGCATTATTCTTAGTATTAGGAGTTTTAAATATTTCCTTCAATTTCGAAACTGATGAGACCAATTTCATAAGCTAATTTCGAAACTGAAAATGTATGAAACTGCATGCCCTAGTATTCAGCGAGTATTTTTTTTTACTGATGGGGTGCCACTTGTGTGCTACATGCGCCTTAACTGCAACTGCACTTCTTTAGTTACATGAATTGGTCTACAGGGGCCTTACTCCCGACTGGTTCGAACTCTGAACCAAATCGAGCTAATGTCAATTCCTAGAAAAATGCAGTACGATTTGACAGTAACTCGAATTCAAATTCGATTGATACAGCACTCAATCCAGTCGGGAGTTTTTATTTTATTTTTTGAGATATAGATCTGCTCTTGACCGCAACCTAGACAGCTTTGTCAAGATGTGGTCGACGATGGAGCGAGCAAACCTATTAGGTGCCTATTCACTCCAGCTTTAAAGGCGTTAGGGTTGTAAGTGCCCGGAAATACAGATGCCGGCAGTGAATTCCACAACTTGGCTGTGCGCATTGAGCACAGCGCCAAAGCATCAAAGCGCTTGGTCCTGATTGTAGAGATTTCTACCGAATATGGATGATATTCTGCAGTGCGTCTTGTAGTCCGATGAAAGAAAGGAGATGGCGGAATAAGCTCATGGAGCTCCTGCGCTCACTCTGCAAAGTACAGCCTGTAGAACACCGACAAACAAGCAACTGTGCGTCTATGGGCTAAGCTCTGTAGCTTAAATTTTACTAGCAGTTCATCACCAATTAGCCTCTAAGCTCTGCGTTGAATCGAGTCAAGAGCGGAGCGGCAAGCTGGTATTTGGCGGAGCCATCCCATAAGAATAGCACCACCCTTATCTCTTCTTATGGGTGTCGTAAAAGGCGACTAAGGGATTCACCAGAGGATGGGCAGCAGCGTTCTCTGAGTATTTAACCAACCAACTGCGATCGCCAACCCACCTGCCGAGCGTGGCGATTATGGCATATCCCCCCCTTAATTGGGGGAGGCCTATGTCCAGTAGTGGACGTCTTTCGGCTGTAATGATGATCCCATAAGTGTCTGCAATACTCTATACTCGATCGGACTTGAGCTTTTATACTGGGTGTCAGCGAAACGCTCCCGAAACTGAAAGGCTATTATCATATTACCTAAACACAATCTAAATCCAATAGCCATTAGCCTTATACTCATTATTTTAGTGATTTGGTATTTCGCAAAACCGCAATGTAAAGCGTACAAAACTCGGGGAATGCCGCGCGTACCTAACCTACCTACGTTCGCTACGACACGGACTGCGTATGCAAGCGAATGTCGTTCACCCCTTGCGCCAGCCGATATTTAATTTGAATTACATTGCGAACTTGAAAAAAATAAGTAAATAAATGGGGTTTTTTAGCAAATCACTTTTAATTAACTGCCCAAAGCTGGTTATGTATGAAAAATGCAAAAAAAAATCTAAAAACAGAATCACATTTTTTTGTGGTTTCGTAACAGTAGTCACCAGCACTATCACCTATCTTCGTTTTCGGAAGCGTTTCCCTGACACCCAGTATAAAGTGAAAAGCTGTCAGAAGCTGTCTACATAATTGTAATAAGCATAATTGTTTATTATTTTTAACGCATTTTACGTATGCGGTAGCTTAGTGGCTAAAGCACTGGCGTACTGAGCCAGGAGTCGCAGGTTCGAATCCTGCTCGTGAGCGATTTTTTCTTTCCACAATTTAAATCGTTGTAATAAGCATGTTTGTTTCCAGCATCACTGCCGTAAATGCGGCTCGGTGGTGTGCGGGCCGTGCTCGTCCAAGCGCTACATCCTGCGCGGCCAGAGCGACAAGCCACTGCGCGTGTGCCTGCAGTGCTTCGACGAGCTCAACCGCGAGCGCGCGCGCCCGCCCACGCACGCGCAGCCCGTTAACACCACGCCAGGTTAGTACAGTAGTAGTCTGTCACAATTTGACGTCATGGAAAGTTGGAAGACTAACCCCCAGTTTCCGAAACGCTGATCAACGCAAAAATTAACTAATCAGTTGTCAAATCTAGATGTGAATGGTTGTTAACATTTTTGCCGGCCAATCACAGAAGCTCACATTAAATTTGACAATAGATCAAATTGATCAGCCTTCCAGAAACTGGGTGTTACCCCTAGTTTCCGAAAGGCTGATCAACGCAAAAATTAACTAATCAGTTGTCAAATATCAGGTCAAGCGATGTGATTGGTTGTTAACATTTTTGCCGGCCAATCACAGAAGCTGATATTAGATTTGACAACAGATCAAATTGATCAGCCTTCCAGAAACTGGTGGTAAGTGGGCTAACGCAACATTTGGTTCGGGCGTGCAAACCATAAACCCAACTGCAACGTTGCCTGGCTTTGGCTGTCCCCGACATTTGTGGTGCCGATTGAACAGACTGAGAACGGGACACGGAAGATGTAACTACCTCAAATACAAGTGGGGATGGAGCAACTCCAGCCTCTGTGAGTGCGGCGAAGAAAACCAGACTGGACCATATAATCCAACGATGTCGTTTATTGTCGTACTCTGGATCTCCAGAGGATCTTTTCACACTTACACCTGACGCCACCATCTGGTTGAAGAAGCTCAATTTATCAAATAGATGTATAGATAGCCTATAAAGATGCCATACGATTAAATAAATAAGTACCGTAAAACGGGGTGAACAGGAATGCAAGAGTCAATAGGGACAAAAGTGGGAAAGGATTTTAACTTCTACACGGGCGGCCTGCTGCGTGTCAACTATACTCGTAAAGCTCTAGACGTCCTGCGTGTTCAGTATAATAATGGTTTCAGGTTGCTGTTGGGGTTGCCACGGTACTGTAGTGCGTCCGGCATGTTCGCTAAAGCGCGAACATATAATTTTTATGCTATTGGCTATGTGCAAGATGGCGGTGGGGACAGTCAAATCGATCGCAGCGCACGCTGTGGCAGAAATTCGAAACATCAGGCCTGTGTTTTGTATTTCCACGCTAAATTCGCTGTATTTTCGATGTTTTTGAACTGAAGAAGGAATTAGGTCATAAGACTTCTTGTGTTGTGAACTGCACAAATAATGAGAAGAATAGTTTATGTAAATTTTACAAGTTTCCTTGGAATTGGAGCAAATAAGAAATGGGTACTTAACTGCTTTAAAAAGTAAAAAGCAAATTACTGTTCCCTTACTAATCCTTTAGTTGTTAAGTTTTTTACTAACAAGTAGGCCTCTGTAGTTATAATCAATAAATGAATTTGAATTTAACATTGAAATAAGATAGTTTGTTGCCCACAAAGGCTTCGAAAATGTTCTGCCATAATTTGGTAAACATTCTAAACTCTTTTTGAACTATATTTACGGGACTTTTCGCGCACAATGAAATCAAAACAAAACAAACATTTTGACTAACCTCGACGTTCCGCGCCGCGGAACCGCGGGTAGTTCGAGAAAACACCCGCCGCTCAAGACGATGACACCCGCATACTTCAGTCTGCTCGTGACCACGGCCAATGTAAATTAGCTGAAACGTAGAGGTTAGTGAAAATATTTGTTTTGTTTTGATTTCATTGTGCGTGAAAAGTCCCGTAAATATAGTTCAATAAACCTAAACCTAGTTTTATAAACCTAATAATGACTTGTAATTTTATAACACTAAGAAAAAAATACATGCTGTACTTTTGTAAACAATTTGCTATTGCGAAGTAATATAAATTAGTTGAGGGTTATATGTTGGAATTTTTGCATGGGGCGAGCGAGCGCGTTGCGTCGTCTTCACCCACCCAAATCTTGTAATGAATGTCGACGGACCAAGCGGCGTACCGAAAAACCTAAACTTGTTTATGTTCTACACTGTATCTGCCAAATGTATGTAATTTTTTTTTGTGGAAATAAATAAATAAATATGAGTGAAATTCGCGAAAGTTTAAAAACTTCTATTCTCTTTGTGGGCAACAAATTATCTTATTTCAATGTTAGAATTCTTGCCCACTTTTGTCCCTATTCACCCCGTTTTACCCGGTACTTACAATATTCAAATGATCGTCTGGAGCATCCTTTGAAGTTGCGCAAAGCCGCCAAACAGCGCGTCTCACCCCGCAAGTTCACTCGTTCGCCCGAGAAAGTGCGTAGGGGACTGCATAAAGCAGCTCTGAGTGGTAAGCTGTTATTTTGACCATAACGCGCAATTTCGCTACTACACTTTGTGTTTTCTTACTTGGCTTATTTAGGAAACAATCATAGCATGTCTTTTTAATGCAATTATAATGATTAAAAAACATTATGTTAACAATTTCACACACTAAATAACATTTTTTAACCTAGTTACATGTGCAGAACTAGTAATTATATTTTATCATTACTTATTTGAATAAAGAGACATGCCAATATTGTTTACTAAATAAGACAATAGTGAAAAAACAGACTTTACGTAGTTATTTATTATTCTTATGGTTGAGTTCAGAGTGCTGAAGAAGTTTGGCGACGTATATTATTATTAGAGAAAAGAAGTAGGGTACTTGAAAACCCGTTTGTCACTCGGACCTAAAACATCTATGGTTTGTGACGCTTCTAGTAGCTTATTGACGAATTCAGAGTACTCAAGAATTTTGGTGCCGTATGTAAAATGAATTACGTTTTCTAAAATAAAACACTACTCCTACTACTCACTACTCTACTTTTCATACTGATAATCAAATTGCCTTTTCTGTGTGTTGCGTAAAAACCGTGCATAAAATGCAAATTCGTTTGAACTTACCCAACCATTAATTAAAATTATTAATGGGGGACTTCATATTAATAAAGTTATTGACCTAATATTCTGTGATACTAGCCATTATATGTCTCCAGTTTGTGACTTTATTTTCACTGATATAATCGTCGATAAGATAAACTTATTGATTACTTATCGAAACCCCATTAACTTTAATGGCGACCATACACAAAGTACACCTAATCTCGTTATAATCAGTATTTACTGGTAAATACTGGATTCAATCAAGAATCAACTCAGCCCATCGCAGTCCACTGCTGGACATAGGCCTCTCCCAAGTTGCGCCACAACGCTCGGTCCTCTGACCTATACTGGATTATCCATGCTAAATGAAAAAGGTATTTGTGCTCGTTCAGTTGACCGCACATTAGTAGTAACAGTTAGACCTTGACAGCGTCTTTATTTCGTAAGTAGTAAGGGTGGTTTTCGTAATTCAACTGCTACCATTTCGAGTGTACCTAGTACTGGTATTTAATTTAGTAGAAAACTTGAAACCCAATTTTCCTTTATTATATTAAATTGTGA
The DNA here is from genome assembly GCA_949699075.1 of Asteroscopus sphinx. NCBI lineage: Eukaryota > Metazoa > Arthropoda > Insecta > Lepidoptera > Noctuidae > Asteroscopus > Asteroscopus sphinx. The sequence continues at coordinate 11,262,043 of OX453017.1, forward strand.
AATTATATGCGTCAAATTGTTAGATATTCAATTGCGTTTGAGGATAACATAATGACAATTAGTAAAACTTTTACAATCCAATAACGTTATGTTTTGTTTTTTAATGTCACAAATTATTATGCAGCGGTAAAAGCCCACAGTGCGTAACTATGTGAAATAAATCTAATATAACGTTTCCACATTATTCTTTCCACCAAATAACGTTTGTGGATGCATAATTGGGAATTTGTAGAATTTGCCATTTTCTGAATTATACCCAATCTAATAGGCTCGATTTGACACAACATCTCAATTCATTATCAGTGTAACACTCACAGACCAGTAAGCTTCAAGACTCCGTATAAACAAAGTTTTGTATTCAAACGCAGTCGTAAAACGTTGGTGGGGGCGGACGGCGCGTTATGATTGGCCGGCTCAAAAGTTCGGTGGTATGATTCCTTATGATTGGTGCCGCTCGCTGACTGAGTGACGTTCCGATTGGCGGAGTGACGTATGATATGCAGTGGTAGAGCATATGCGTTGTGACCGGTGGTGTCCAGCTAAGCGGCGTCTAGAGGCTTACTGGTCTATGGTAACACTACACAGACCAGTTTGACAAATCATGTCAAACTGCGATTTTCACTAAATTTTGACAGGTCTATTAGATTATGGCAAATGTAATCCTTTATAGACTTAAGCATTTTTTTTTATTGGGCAATACTATAGTTTTTAAAATATAACTTGAGTCCTGTGATAAATGTCAAATACATTCAAATAATTACAAAATACGTTAAAAATGTATAAATTTGACATCTGTCACAGAACTCAAGCTTTAAGTTACGAACTATAAGAGACACTAAACATCACGATTGCTTGGTTTGCAAAGTTAACAACACTATAAAAAAATCTATGTCTTTTTACAGTGAAAGACACCGCGGGTTCTGGCGGCGACTCTTCAGGAGACGAGGACAGTGACGACGATGACGACCGCGTCACTGCTGAGGAGAAACACGATGAGGTGAGGATATTATATATATACTCATTATTGTTAGATATAGGGTCTGTGTAGGGCATATGAGCAGTTAAAATAGCTATATTCAACTTACGGCCAGGTGTATTTGCTATGCGGCTCGATGAATTGAACTATGCTGCCTGTTGAGCTCTATGTGGCCCTTTGAGCTATTCTGTGTAGCCCAGTGGGCTTTTCAAAGGTCTTCTTTAAATCTATGTTAACTTAGCAAGTCCTAGCAAATAGATGTGGCCCGAGAGCAGAGGTTGGATATCGCTGATTTAAGAATATAAATCGCGCTTTCATCATGATTTGGGGTGTAAAGAGGTTGAGGTTGGGTTAAACAGATTGTTCAAAAGGAATAACGTCTATTTTGTTACATTGTAAGTTTTAAAAGGTTATTTAAATAATGGTCGCGCGATCGGTCCCAAGATAAATTACTCTAAATTATAATTATTTCGTTTCGCATATCATTCATTCTGAATATTTGCATCTGCACATAGTACAGAAATTGTTTATTTCTAGGGTTTTACAAGTTATAATGGTGTCAAAAACGGATACGGAAATAAAGTCACCACAGTATAGTACAAAATGAAACTGTGTAAGTTTAGAACAAACTATAGGCGTTAAATCATGCTTTACAAATATTACTTACTGGTTGATTTTTGATGTGTTGTTTTTTTTTCTCACAATCACTTATGTACTAGTCATTTTTCATCATAAGTTAGTTTAGACAATTGCTAGTACTTAACGAAGTAAATACTTATATTAAATACTTGAACAGTAATCTGAATATAAGTTGAAGTTTTGTGCCGATTGTTTTAAACATTTGCTTGGTAAAACCTTTAAAGATTAAACGGTTAATTAATCAAGCAAATGTATCTTAGTGTAAAGAAACATACAGGAAATATTTAAATTCTGGAAAACTGGCCTTGAACAGAAAAAAAGAATATAATGTAATCTGCTCCCCGATTCCGAACCACATGATAACCAGTTGTCGACCGATTCAATTTGTTATCTCTTTTACTCTCTTTGCGTGAATCATAGACAAAAACGAGATAAACCGAACCGGTCGACAACTGTTTATCGTGTGGTTCTGAATCGGGGAGCTCTTTCGATAGTTTTTCAATATTTCTTATTATTCACTGTATCTGTATGTTTCTTCGCTATGTTTGAGTTTGGGTTTTTGTTTTTGTCAATAGATTTTCACTAATTGTTTGTCGTGTTTGTTTTTTTTCCTACTCATCCATAGTGTTCATTATCACCGTCTTTATTTTGTTGCTAGCAGAAATAGTATTAAAATATACTACATTATACGAGAGAATTAAGATTTGATATTTTCTAAAAGGATTGTTTTTTTATTTATTTGGCTCTTTAACAATGAGTACACTGATCATAAAATATGAATACATTTCAAACTTAATCTAAGTGCCCCACTACTTAAAGGAGAGCACCGCATGCCATACATTAAGCGCAATTAATATGATTACAAAAAACAATTAGATAAAACAACAAACTTACAGTAATGCAAATAAAGTTGACCTTTTATAAGTACTCGTTTATGGTCTGTGTTACATTGTGATAGTCCAATAAAATAAAAAGTCAACGACATAACTAATTTATTATAAATGGACTCAGTTCAATTAGTTATTTACGAACGTCAGAAAGACAGCCCCCAAAAACGTTCGCCCTTCACTGCTTTCTAACGTTTAAGCTAGGGAGAAGAAGCGGCTCAACCAACTCCCCAGCAACACGTCTATTAATTTGAGGTCAATAATTACTTACGCAATTTCCATCTCATGTTTCTAATTCACCAGCACCGAAATTCTTATTACACATGTTTTTAGGGTTCCGAAGTCCTACAAGGAACCCTTATAGTTTCGTCATGTCCGTCCGTCTGTCCGTCTGTCCTAATCCTTTACAGCTTAATAACTTCTACAGTTATAAACATAAGTAAATGAAATTTTGTTAAAAAATAGTCTGCATATAGATCTCAATTTTAAAAGAATAAAAAAATAGTTTTTACGTTCTTTAGGGGTGGCGCCCATATATGTGAAATGGGGAAAAAAAAAATTTTTTCGCTGCACCCCCTCGTGTGGGGTATCATTGAATAGGTCTACGAAAATGAAGGTAATGTTTCATACATCACTTTTTTATTAGGTGTACCATCTGCGAAATATAGCCCGCCAAAGTGACTTGCAATGTGTCCCCCCCCCTGCCATTTCTAAACTATGCAACGTAGAAACTTATAATCTTCCACATTGATAGACCTTTGTGAAAACTCTCTTTTAAAATTATTTCGAGTATAATGTGATTATAATTTTTTGAGTTATAGACAGAAAACTGAAAATTACTTAAAACGTCCTAGTTCAAAGGTCATTGACTTTAGAGAAAAATGATCATAGCAAATAATGCTCCTTTAGCTACTTTCTATTTGAAAAAATCACAAAAAGTAACTTTGTGTTATCTTGACGACACACTTCTTAAATTTGGCGCCATCTAGCGGTGTCGTACAACACTCTCTGGGTCGCCAATGCTGCCGTCAAGTGCCGTGTATTACATTTGGCACTGTATAGCGCCATCTAGCGGCTACTGACATCACTCTCTGAGTCGCCAATGCTGCCGTCTATTACAAAAACTAAAATAGCCGTGATTAATATTCGATTTGATTTGTTTGTAACACCTACTTAAGGAACCCTATAATACTGAGCATGGCCCGACATGCTCTTGGCCGGTTTTTAATTGAGAAATCAAAAACAGCTACAAAAAGTCTCTAAAAATATATGAAATCATCGGTGTGAAAGCTAGGAAGAAGAAGCGGCTCAACAAACTCCCCAGCAACACGTCTATTAATTTGAGGTCAATAATTACTTACGCAATTTCCATCTCATGTTTCTAATTCACCAGCACCGAAATTCTTATTACACATGTTTTTTAATTGAGAAATCAAAAACAGCTACAAAAAGTCTTTAAAAATATATGAAATCATCGGTGTCAAAGCTAGGAAGAAGAAGCGGCTCAACAAACTCCCCAGCAACACGTATATTAATTTGAGGTTAATAATTACTTATGCAATTTTCATCTCATGTTTCTAATCCGCCAGCACCGAAATTCTTATTACACATGTTTTTTAATTGAGAAATCAAAAACAGTTACAAAAAGTCTCTAAAAATAGATGAAATCAGCAATACCGCGTAACAACATTTTGCTATAAGGCCTAACTTTGTATTGAATAACATAAAAAAAAAACACCGACTAATCCTATAATTATGTCCATTACGAGGCATAAGTATCCTGGGGCCTTACTCCCAACTGGTTCGAGCTCTGAACAAAATCTATCTAATGTCAATTCCTAAAGAAATGCAGTACGAATTGACACTGGTGTTGATTCTCTTGTTCACGAACTAAACTTATTTTAAACTATCGCTCTCTTTTAGTAATAGTATATACAAGACAGGGATGGCTATAACTATTCAAGAACTGTCAAATTAATTTACGTGTTAAATTTCCTTGTATTTTAGTGGGCACGTTCCGAGATCACGACTTAACTTGTATGGAAATCTAAATTCCGACTAATTTGATAGTTTTAAAATTGTTGCCATCCCTTTCTTGTATCTACTATTAGTAAAAGAGAGTGGTAGTTTAAAATAAGTTTAGTTCGTGTTCGAATTCAAATTCGATTGATACAGAACTCGATCAATTCAATTCAATTTATTCAGAAACAATTTTTTAATTTTTTATTTGATCCAGTCGGGATTAAGTGTCCTTAAAATGATTCTAATGTTTTGATTTTTTCCTGTATAAATCACGTATTTTTTCTATTACCCACACAACCGTGGCAACCAGATATTCAGATTTAATATTCCATTATAATTTCCAGCCAAAGTTCTACGGTGACAGTGATAAGACTGAAGAGACCAACAATCATTCGTCCAAGGATTCCGCAGTGAAAATCTAATTGAAGAGACCACTGTCCATCACAGGTTTATCAATAAACTTATACAATATATTAAATTAATATTAATGTACGCAATAAAGTTGGAGATGGACCTATATAGTTCACTTGTAATGTACTGTCAGCGTCAAAAATATCGGAATGAACACGGTTTTTCAAAGTTTTCTGAACTATTAAGGCCTACGATAATTCTCTGGTTAAACGACCGTCTTTACCCACAATGCCAGTACATTTTTCGAGTAATCTGCCGATTAATCAGAGAACTAACTTTGATGAACACTCGCCTAAGAAAACTAAACTTTATCTCAATGGGATAAAATTTGTGTCAGAATGACAGTTGGTAAACACTCGCCTAATAAAATGAACTTTATTTCAATGGGATAAAATTATTGTTAGAATGACAGTTGGCGTGTACTGAGTTCATTCCGAAACTCTCCAAGCCATTGAGATAGTCAAATTTTCGTAGTTGATCAGATAATTTTGAACAGATTATTCATCCCAAACTTTGACGCTGACTGTACAAAGTAAATTTGACAGTAGTCAGTACAGTGAGAGCTCCGAATGCAATATTACAATGGAATGCTCCAGGTTCGTCTCCTAATAAGGGTATAAGTACACCGACGGAGTGGCGACGAAGAGCAGGGCCCTAATTCGCGTAATTTCATGACGCGCCGATCAAGTTGCAGTGACGCTGCAGTTCATTTCTGACGGCGATCGCCGTAGATAAGAGAATACGAAAAGCATTGTTTTGATCGAAACTTCACTGCAACTTTGCTGCAACTGCACTTCTCTAGTTACGTGAATTGACCTACAGTTCACTGGTTGCAAGGCAAACCGACTCTTATTGACGGGCTCTTAGGGACGCTTGTGGCCGTTCGCTATTCGCGGCGCTTTGAGCCTCCTTGTGTAATTTTATGTCGCTATTCAAATTTCAGTGGTCTGTAGAAGCAAATAAGGTTGATTTTCAATTGTTACTAAATAAGCCACTTCGCCGCCATTCCGTTGACCCTAATGCGTTAATTAAAAGACTGGACTGCGTGCACACTGCGTTACATCTAAACGTCCTTATGTTCCTACCTACTTTTATAAGTTACAACGATGTTTTTGTGCAAATGTAGTTTTTTAGTAGGCGCGAAAATATTTTAGCCAACCATAACACATCACATTTACACGCGAAATATCTTCATCCGCTATTGGTTGTTGCGTACGCGTCATGGTAGCGACCGCTCTGCGATTTGCTGTACACATGTTATGAGCGAGATAGCAGGAGTCTCTTGGTATTTCAAATCTAAACGTAAAGCAACAAGGCCTGTATTTAATTGATGTTTACTGTGGGTTTTAGCGTTAGATTACTCCTTTTTGCGCTAACGAACTGTCCATGTAACTTATAAAGGTGGTAGTAGGTACTATATCTATTTTTATTAGTCACATTATTAGAGGGATCAATTTTTTATTAAACTTGTGAATACTGTGATCTTTTTAAATTACTTATATTTTGAAACCATGCAGCCCAAGTCTTATAACACAGTGTATCTTTAACTCCATTCGATCGGTCAACCGTGTGCTGCTTCCAAGAAGGAATAGGTCCCAAGCTGCCCTATTGCAACTCGGGACATTTAAGTTTGCGTTCTGACTTTGAATGCAGTCAATTATTTGAACGTATCATGTAACGACCCTGTAAATATGTTGAAAACCTGCCAATAGCGGAGCTAATGACCCACCGAATGGAGTAGGCAGATATACTGTGCTTATACAATCCGTATATGATAGCGTATAAATCGTAGAGCCAAACAAACCATGTGTTCCGAACTATTACTCGGTTATGTTATGGACGGTCTCAGAGTTTACCACAATGGCCTTCAAAATTTATTTTACATTAGGAAAGAAAGAAAAAGATTTTATTCTTGCGCTCCATTTATTAGTAAGAATTACTGCTAGATAAAAATCCTTTATAGTGGATTGCTTTAGTAAATCTTAAACTTTTATACAACTTGGAAATCACGACTGACTTGTGGTCGGCAAAAATATGATTTTGATAACGAATAAAATTGCTAGATGTTTCGCTGGACTTTTAACAGCTTTAAACCGCTCAAAAGTGAACTGAGATGGAGTTTTTTTGTTTAGGATTAAATCATATTTATTATTTGATAGTAAGACATCAAGGTTATAAGACGTTTTTAACAATATTTAGGCTTAGTCATGTTATGTCAACATATTAATATTTTACATATGTTATGTTAAGCTTATTATATTGTAAACTTTATCACGGTCTAAAGATATTTGCTTTTTTGAATGGTGTCGTCATTTTATAAGGGAAGCAAGTCACTAAAGCCGCGTCTCCTGCGACCTTATTTTTGTTATTTCTAACATCTAACATGTTTTTCTAACAAAATGGGGGTGTGGCCGGTATGGCTACATGTGATTGGCTTAAGCAAAATGTTAACATGTTTTGTTAGATTTTGGTCGCAGAAGACACGGTTTTAGATTTTGAAAAAATATATTTAAATTATGGTTTTCATTCATATGGTTTTTTTATATAGGTAATAATTCAATTTCAAAATTCGAATTCATTTATTGTCAATTAAAAGTGGTGCTTGCTTGTTTTGTCTCTTTAGATAGAGCCACATATTTCAAGTAATTTCTCATATTTATATCCTCGTAAGGCCCAACCACCTACTTTAAGTACATTGGTCAGTAGTCATTCAGGCCCAAGCAAGCTTGTTAAATGATCTAATATCGGCCCAATGTCCTAAAAAAAAACAGCCAAGTGTGAGTCGGACTCACGCAGTAAGCGATCCGTACCACCAATCCACCTGATACCCCATAGAAACTGATATAATTTACGAGAGTTTATCAAAAAGACATCAACGAACGTACGCGAAATGTGAATTTTTGCATCTCTTTCTTACGCAGGTACCACCACATATGTCTATGTTTTCCCTATTTTTAGTATTTGTTGCTAAACTACAAAGTATGCACTGTAATCAGACCAAGGTTGACGTTGGTATGTATTACCGTTTTGAAGATAGAGCAGGAACAAAAACGATGAAAAAAATGCATGTTTTTGGAGGTTTCTTGTATGGGGAACCCCTTTAGTTTTAGACTTTATTTTGTTTTTAGTATTTGTCGTGATACTCCTCATAGTTACACATATTCTCTGAAAATTTCATTTGGTTATCTGTTACCATTACAAAGATACAGCCCTGTGACAGACAGACGGACGGACGGACAGCGTAGCGAGAGTAATAGGGTCCCGTTAGCACCCTTGGGGTTCGGAACCCTAAAAAGAGACATCTCTGTTTGGCTTAATTTGCATTTGATGTCGCTGTCGGCGCATCGCCGCTACAGGCGACACAGGAGGCGGTGCGGGGGCCGGGGGCCAGGGGCCCAACATGACTGGCCGCTTGCGCGCCCCTCCATCTTACACTCAGCTGATCGACGCAACAACGTTTACAAATTATAAGTCTTATATTACCTGCGTTGCAATATTATGATTTTATCAGTCTTCAAAAAATACAAAGACTTGCTTTCCTTTTTATTTTGGCGGCAGAAGGTTGGATGGGTTATATCGTACATTTAAGCAGCACCTTGGAAATGTAATATGGTACAAAAGTTATCTTTATCTTTCGTCTCGATAACACCGTCTTTATCTGTCGTCTCGATAACACCGTTGTGTAACAACTACATTTTCTTTGGTATAACTGCATTTCCTTTGGTATGACCACTAAATTTATGCGTTTGTCTGCATGTACTATCAGCCTGTCTCTAGACGCCTATTAGCCGGATAGCCCCGGTCACAAAGCATATGCAGTAGCACTGCATATCTTACGCCCAGCCACTAATCGGGACGTCACTCCGTCAGCGAGCGGCACCAATCATATCATCGAACATTTGAGCCGACCAATCATAACGCGCCGTCCGCCCCCAGGTCCCCGCCAACATTTTACGTCTGTGTTCTCATGCAAAACTTTGTTTATGTGGCGTCTTGAGGCTTACTGGTCTGTGACTATCAGTAAACTTTCCGGTGAACCACCACTAAGGCCAAAATCGCTTGCGCTCAATGTTCGACGGCAGCCGTAGGTACGTGTAATGTAGCAGGATTCGTTCAAGGGACTTGACAAAATGTATCACCGGGCAGGACCGTGAGTGTATGCTCTTCATTCCATAGATTCATAAACGAGGCAAGACCAAAAGAACGGCCTAATTTTTTTTTTTATATAGGGAAATTCGGATTTACATTTTATTGCTTGAAATGTTACTTATCATCTTGATAAAACGCCGTTTTACACTTTGCCTGTTTTGTACCACTGCATACAGATTAAAAAGACATGAAATTTTACTCTAAATCAATAATACTATAGCAATTTTACTATGTGATGTCCACATAATCCACATAATTATACTAAGCAAAAATGTTGAATTGTACATTTTGCTGCTATTACATTTCTAAGTAGCATCACATTTCATTGTATACAATCCAAACTTATTTTAGATTTGTATGTATATTAGAGTTTTAGATAATAAGAGGTGCATTAAGTTTGTTTCTGTTGGAAACATGGTTTTTAAGTTTAGGTATTTAATACGGAGCTTGCAACACCATCTGTAATGTAGAAAGTTCGTACAGAAATTATTTATTAATTTAACATAGGCCTAAATGTTAAAAATTTACACAAGTTGTGTTAATTCCCGAAATACTGCTAAGTGAAAAATTATGTTTATAAGATATTGTTTAATTTTCAGTTGACAAATATAATATTTTTTAAAACGATTGTTTGTTAATTTCAATCCCAAATTGTGTCTCTTGGTATAGTCGACCTCACGTCACTAGTAATAGTTTGACCTTGACAGCGTCTTTATTTCGTAAGCAGTAAAGGTGGTTTTCGTAATACTGGTGTTACCACTGACGTAAGGTCAACTGCACTATTACAAATAATAATTTCTTAGGATTTTGCGATCACTACACGTAATAAAACAGCAGCTACCACCTGTTTGGAACCCAGTTTTAAAAATAATCAAGTTCCAAACAGCACGCTACACTGTAAAAGATAATGACATTGTGAGTGATTACTGCGTGCATCGAAACGATTTTAAGCAATAAAAATTGTACGGTAGATTAAAATATTTCCGTAGAAATATCTGTAAAGACGCTCGTCATCTTACGGCTAAAATTAATATCCAATCTATCCACGATTTGCCCTACTAGAGATAGGATTTTGACATAAGCTCCATACAAAATATGTCAAATTTCTATCTCTAGTAGGGAAAATCGTGGATGGATTGGATATTAATTTTGGCCGTTAGTCTTCCTGCGACCACGAACGCTGCAAATCTTTCGTAACGTCAGGAAAACAAATTTAAATAATATACGCGATGTAATCTGGTCAAACTTGTTTTTATTACAATGCACTATTTCAACTTGATTTCCCCGTCTGAGAGAAGAGTAAGGTTTACGTGATCCTAAATTAGTTTTTTGTATAAAATTGTGTTCGCTTCTGTAGTGGTGTTTTGAGAAAAATCTGCTGAGTTTTGAAAAACTAAAATAAAAGACATTAATTTTTATGTACCTACTTTTATTTTCTATCAAAAACAAATGAAAAATAGATACATATTTATGAGACTAAACATAATGACACTTATCAGCATCAATACGCGTTGTACTCATGGTAAGATGTTTCAGCAGGTACTCTCTTCCCGTGACAGCTAGGTCACGTGATTGCCTCCGTACTACGTCATTGGCTGTGGAGCCAATAGCGGGCTGTTATCGTTACACTTGTCAGTTTGATGTGCTGCCACTTTGTGTAAATAAATTACCCGACCAAAATGCATTTTTTCCTTTACTTGCTTCTATAAAGAATCACTTTTGAACTAGTAATTTTATACAGTATCCTTTAATAACTAATTAGATACGAGAGATAACGAATAGGCTAGTTAGGAATTTATTTTATGTTCATATGTACAAAAATCTTAAGTATATTGAAGATATCAATCAATGGCAACACTGATCGTGACGTAGCTTGGAGGCATCGCGCCGTCATCGCGGGAAGAGAAAACCTGGTAAAACATCTTATTATACCATGGTACTCATTAAAATAGCCTGTGTGACAGCATGAAACAGTAAAAATACGTAGGTACCTACCTACAAAAGAAGCTATCCTCTTTATGGAACTCTGACTTACATTGAAGACGCTTATATAAATATAAATGCATGCAAAACCATCTAGCTTTTTGCGAATAGATGCTGTTAATGTCACTAGTCCCTAATGCAGTCCAGTAATCACAGCTCGATACGAACTAACTCTTAAACGTATTTTTATTTTTACTGTAGGAGTTACAAATTGACAGATTATTTCTACCACCCTATGGAGTAGCGTGATACGTATACATATTTCTTGAACTTAATTGCAAACTAAGATAAATAAACATTACTTAGAACCTACTTTGGCTCAGTCATATTTCCGTCACTGTCTTGCACTTGTAATTTGGCAGTTGCACGACAGTACAGGGACACTGAATATCGTCTATCCATCTCGTTCTAAGACTTACAACTAGTTTAGCTTGAAGTATTAGCAGCCAATTCAAACCATTGCCTAAGGGCGTCGCCCAGTACAGTGGGTAAAGCTGACATATCTCGTAGTATTAGGTAGAAGGGGAACGGGAATGTGTCTAAGTACGATACGAAGCCTGTGAGCGCGTTTGTTACCGGATCCAGTACAGGGCGCCTGATGTCCATAATTGAATCCTGGAATAACAGTAACAAGCATGAGCAAAATTCAGACTAGACTGGCTGTGAAAGGCTTAGCCGTGAAGATACCTTCTTATTACAAGTTTAAACCATGTTAGACACCTGTTTAAACCGGACCTAACATCAAACTCCATACATAAAAAGGTGTTTTAGCCCGGCTTAAACTAAACGTATTGCTAAAGTCGATTTTGTAATAAGATGGATAAGGCCCTGATTTATAAATAGCTCTCATTTGACAGCATCATGTAAAGAGACTAAAAAACAATACATGTAGGGGAGGTACCCTGAATAAAAACTTCGTTTTTTTATATATTTTTTATAGTATAAGATGGCGAAACGAGCTAAAGGCCCACCTGATGTTAAGCGGTTACCTTTGCCCATAATAACTGCAATACCACCTAGGCTGTATGAAATTCTTTTTACGGCAGCGCAAGAAGCAAGCATGCTCCTTAACTACGATTGAGAATCATCATCATCGTCAACTCAGCCTATCGCAGTCCACTGCTGGACATAGGCCTCTCCCAAATTACGCCACAACACTCGGTCCTTTGCCTTCCGCATCCAGTCCCCCCAGCTACTTTCATCAGGTAGTCGGTCCGCCTGGCGGGGGGTACCCTACACTGCGTTTGCCGATTCGCGGTCTCCACTCAAGGACTCGTCTGCTCCAGCGGCCATCGGTCCTTCGACAAACATGGCCAGCCAACTGCCACTTCCGCTTACTGATCCTACAAGTTATGTGAGTCACTCCGGTTCTTCTGCGGATAATCTCGTTACGGATTTTATCTTTCAAAGAAGCTCCATAGATAATGGTTTAATATTATTAATAAGAGCCTAAGATAGAATAGAAGAAGACAAAAAACAACTACAAATAAATGAGATCCTACCTTATTATCAGGATTATCGATGATAACATAAACCAAGAATATTCCCTGCTGCCTTGCTCTCCTCACCGCTTGTAAAACCTTCGTTTCGCCTTCAGAGAATATTCCCCTTCCATCACTGACCACCACCAGTAACTTTGCATTGACAGCGTCGCTTCTCATGGTCTGTTCTTCGAACAAAACGGTACAGTAATCGAGCAGTTGAGCTATTTTGGTCTTCGTTTGTTCGAAGCGAAGTTGTTCTAGAATCTTCGAGCCGGAATGTTCGGAGAATTGTTCCGTGAAGGGGTGCAGTAGGTTTGGTTTTTCGCCGAAACTGAGGACGGCTAGGTCGCCGGATTCCAGAAGGTTTAATGCCTGAAATTGATGTTTTACAGTATTTTTACTTATTCTGCAGAAAAAAACACGTTTTTATGTAAGTTAAGGTTCGAGCATGTTAAAATAATAATCCATTCAGGTAATTTTTTTGCTCAAGATATGGTATTCCATTCATTGTATGATGTCTCGTTACCGCAGCACGTATCGAAAAATAAAGAGCGCTTTCAAATAGGCTTTTACACATTCACTGTCCAGTGACACAAGTATTTAGTGTGCGCAAGAGCTCCATGAGCTTATTCCGCCATCTCCTTTCTTGGAGTTTTTTCTTTTCCAAATGGAGTCACAGACGATTGTTTAGCTATTATGTTTGTTGTCTGGACAGTTCCAGTCTGTGACTCCATTTGGAAAAGAAAGAAAACTCCAAGAAAGGAGATGGCGGAATAAGCTCATGGAGCTCTTGCACACACTCTTCAAAGTACAGCCTGTAGAACACCTATTTCGCCTAAAATCTCTTGAAATCTTCAAAAAAGTGCTAATGTTAGAGCGAGACGGCTGTGAAACGTGAATGCCTCTTAAGCTTTAGAAAAAAAACAAAAGGGCAAGGGTGCCGGTGAAATTACAATCACATGAGACTATTCATCTTCATGTGTCAGTTTGGCGAACCGACTTGCGGTACCATTTGGGCAACAGCCTAGGTGGTATTGCAGTTGTTACGGACAAAGGTAACCGCTTAACATCAGGTGGGCCTTTAGCTCGTTTCGCCATCCTACACTATAAAAAAATGAAAAAACATAACGTTATTTGTTTTTTAAAACTATCCATTTGATTCACACATACCTGGGAGACAAGTGCAAGACTCTCAAACGCCAGCTCCTTGCTCCTATTATCGGACATCGAGCTCGAATCATCAACCGCTATAGCGATCTTGTACTCTCTCTTAGCTGGCTTGGTGCGTCGCAGCCAAATGCGGTCCTTTCTGAAGTGGGACGCGATGTACGGGATCACGCGTCGCATGTTGATGGCTCGGCCCGTTCTAAAGTCACCTGTAATAGAGAACAGAGATGTAAGTGCCAAAGTAGACTTACGGCCAAAATTAATATCCAATCTATCCACGATTTGGTCTACTAGAGATACGAATTTGACATAAGCTCCAAGCAAAATATGTCAAATTGTTATCTCTAGTAGGGTAAATTGACGACTAATTTATTTGTTTATTGACAACTAATTACTGACTTATAATGATTGAATTCAACCCGTCGCGTCGACCTGTGGAATTGCCCCTGTGTCGACGCGACGGGTTGAATTAAATCATTCATCATCATCATTTCAGCCGAAAGACGTCCACTGCTGAACATAGGCCTCCCCCAAGCATCACCACAACGACCGGTCCTGTGCCTTCCGCATCCAGCGGATTCCCGCGACCTTCACCAGGTCGTCGGTCCACCTTGTGGGGGGCCTACCCACGCTGCGCCTTCCAGTACGCGGTCACCACTCCAGAACTTTACTGCCCCATCGGCCATCCGTTCTGCGAGCAATGTGCCCCGCCCTGTGGCAGTCACTTAAGTTTGGCAATTCTTCGGGCTATGTCGGTTACTTTCGTTCTCCTGCGAATCTCCTCATTTCTGATTCGATCACCCAGGGACACTCCGAGCATAGCCCTCTCCATTGCCCTTTGAGTGACTTTGAGCCTTCTTATCAGGCTCATTGTGAGCGACCACGTTTCAGTACCGTAAGTAATTACTGGCAACACACACTGGTCAAAGACTTTCGTCTTGTTAATAATTATTAGTCATTAATTAGTTTACTTCAGTGAATTTGTCTCAGTCATTAACCTACATTATTCTCACACAATTGTTTCCAAATCATGTAACAAATCATTGTACTATTATTATTTAAAAAGAGTATATCCATGGAGTTTCTTGCTGACTCTTCTCCATAGGACCAACTTTTTGGAACCGTGCAACTAGACTCATAATCAACGTTTTGAAAGTGCATGTAAATGATTCGAAATAAAAAGTAAGTAGTAAGTAAGTTTTTAGTAGTAGTAGAGCTCCTTTGTGAAAAAGCACGTCCGGAGAAGTACTACCACCGTACCTTCTTCTCCGCCAAATAGTGATGCTTGTATTGCTGTGTTTCGGTCTGAAGGGTATGGGTGCCGGTGAAATTACAATCAAATGACACTTTCCATCTTCATGTCTCAGTTTGGCGAACCGACGTGCGGTACCATTAGGCAACAGCCTAGGTAGTATTGCAGTTGTTATGGGCAAAAGTAACCGCTTAACATCAGGTGGGCCTTTAGCTCGTTTCGCCATCCTGTACTATAAAAAAAAACTTTTTAATTTGATTGACCAACTTACCAGCTCTCCTGGACCGTCCAGTGGGTTCCAACACGAGCCGCAGTCGTTCACACAGCGCCCTCGCCGCAGAAGACGAGTCTCTCCACAGCGTCCTCCACACGGTCACTGTTCCGTGACTCTGTGTAGGGCCGCTATTCAACCACTGCCGGATGCTCATGTACTGATCCATTGATATATCCTCTGTCTGCATTTGGGTTTCGTTTAACCTGTAAAAGAAACGTAGTGTTTAAAAAAAAAGACAAGTTTCCCATTTGAAACTTCCAGTCACCTCAGTCGTCAGGCTGTAAAAAAAATCCCGAGTATAGTCTGTTTACATTATAAATGGGTCAATATTTCTAATAGTACCTGCTCCAAATACATGCTGAAATTTTAATGTTTTTTTTTTCCGATAAGGGGTCATTGTACTCATTATTATGAACAACTTTTACTATGGGACCAAACCTGAAATCGCGGAAAAAAAATCAGCTACATTTTATCGATTTAAGTGAACACAAATGTAGTGACCAACTGATTTTTTGTTCGCGATTTTAGGGTTGGTCCCACACTAAAAGTTGTTCATAATGATGAGTACCTCTTTTCGGGACAAAAGTCATTAAAATTTCAGCATGCACAACAAAAGTACTTCGGGACAGACAGTATGATAATTATGGTTGAAACCAAATATGACTTCGGTTGCCAACAAAGTCGGGTCAAATTTATTGTCTGCCATCCTCAAATTGCCATAGATTTTACCCAAAAAATCAAGTGTCCTCTTAAACGTAAGTTAAAATCTTAAAAATAGCAGCCTATGTTTATTCTCTTACCGTGTATGATAAGTAGTGTCAGTGCCTCTCGGCACGTGCGCAGTTTCCACGGCATCTCCCTCCACTTCGATACCCGTCTCCCCTGTGGGTTCCTCTCCACCGTCCTGTTTGTTGCCAGATTTCTCTTTTTCCTTGTCCGCACCTTCTTTCATTTTCTCTGGTCTTAGTTCATCAGATTTTTCCACCTGTAATTTTATTGATTATGGCATATCCCCCCCTTAATTGGGGGAGGCCTATGTCCAGTAGTGGACGTCTTTCGGCTGTAATGATGAATTTTATTGATGAACATTTTGGAGCTCAGTTCACAATCCCTGTAAAATATCAACTCAAACTGTTACAGTCGAATGCTGTACAGTTAAGGCTAGGCTCCCAAACTGAGGTGAATTTTTGAAAACATATGCTGAGTCGAACACATGCTTGATGAATGTCAAATTTAAATATGTTTTTTGGACCTTTATATATCATTTGACTAGACAGTTACATAATTGGTTGATTTTTGTTCCATACTTTTATTTTTTGACAAATCATGCGTTTTTAGAGATTTTTTGAATCTTTCTCTTTTATTATTTAAGTTAGCTATATAAAATATATGCAGATAGGAAGATAATAAAGTTTATTAAATACTGGCTAGGGGAAATTTGTATTGATTGTTTAGTATTCTTGTAGTAAAACGAAAACTGTTTTGAGACTTACATCATTTACTTCCGTGGTAAAACGCGCAAGAATGATTTTCTCGAAAATGACTTTGACTCGCATAAAAGTGACGAGAGCGGCCCGCAATTGCGGTATGTAAGGGGAGTGCGAGGGTGGGAATTACGTTTTGGGAGCGTTCTCTTAACCGCATAACGATGGTAACAAAACCAGTATAAGGATACCTTCGACCATACAGCCCAATAGACACCTAATGTTGAATATTATGCTTACAATAAATTCTGTCAACTAGCTGTGGCGGGGTACTGCAATCCGATTGGCCTTACCAAGGCGGCTATTGGCTAATCACTAACGCGGAAGATTTGACGGCCCGCATAAGTGGTCTAGCCCACATAACTGATTTGAAGTTTTCAACTGGCGAATAGTGGCAACCTACATCAGTGCTATATCACTGATGTGTTGACAGACATCGGTGGCCTGTAATGAGACGTCTATGGGTGTTTGGTCGATGAAGAAGACCCTATCTTGTTTGAAACTAAGCCAGTTCCACTTATAAATAATGGTTTTGATACCATTGATATGTGGTTGGCTATACTAAAAAAGTCCTTAAAATCTGCAACTGTTGATGTCATTCCTTGGAAAGAGTATTCCTTTTATGAACGTTCTGTTAGCTAACCTGTAATTCCTCATCATCCACGTCCATAGCTACTTCTTCGTCCTCTTTGAGTTTCTCAGCATCTTCTTCTTCTTGCTGTAGCGTTGGCTGCTGCTCTGCTTGTTCTTTTGTGGCTGCATCCACTGCCTGTAAAGTTGAAACAATGTTATTTTTACGTCAAGGGTTAAATCATGAAGGATACGTTAAAATCTGGTGTATTAACTCGGATTTAGTCATCATTTCTGCCGAAAGACGTCCACTGCTGCACATAGGCCTTCCCCAATGGGGGGATATGCCATAATCGCCACGCTTGGCAGGCGGGTTGGCGATCGCAGTTGGTTGGTTAAATACTCGGAGAACGCTGCTGCCCATCCCTTGGTCGCCTTTTACGACACCCATCAGAAAATATAGGGTAGTGCAATTCTTTAAGTCCGTCACCACACGGAACCGGATTTAGTAATTCATTGAAATCATAAAGAATTAATAATTTTGGGATATAAAACAATATTGGTACACACGGCTACACATCAAGCTGTACATTTCCAGTATAAGCTGAACTCGCATTGTACGGAAAGCCTATACAATGTACCGGTGAGGCGAAAAATTCTTGACATACACAAAAATTGGGAAAATATCCCATTCATTACTCTCCTACACTACGCATAATATAACTGTGCTTCTGTTAAGTAAGAAACAGTAGTAGTCAATAGTACAACCAAATCAGTAGAGCGCATGCGCGGTAAGACTCTGATAGGTTGTTCATCTGAGTGGTAAGATGGCCCCCGACAGCATGTTATCGCTGTCTCAGTCGTTCGTTAATGTTCGATGCAATCTTATGTCCTGCTCACACTTATTACGCGACTGTTCTTGCGCAGCCATTCGCGAAGCCTGGTTTCAAAGCGGCACAGTTATATTATGTGTACTGTAATTTCCCCTTAATTACTTCAGATTAAAATGACTGCAATGCCGAGATGAATAAACGTTAGCACATTCTATGGCTAAGTCATGTTCCCTGTTTTTGTTATGAGGGTTTAGTCTCTGTCTTGCACTTGTAGTTCGACAGTTGCGCTACAATGACATACTGCTTGGCTAAAGTATTAGTGCTAAGAATCGTTTATTTATCTCGTCTCGAGAGTTCCACGTCACCTGTAAGTCATCCTGCTTGGCTTGCTTCACATGTTGGTAGGCGTCAGCTTCTTTTTCAGCATCATCGTCATTGTCGCCTCCATCTTCCGCTTCGTCCTCTCGCTCCACGTTCAGAGTGTGGGACTGCTTGTGTTTCTTCTCGTTTACGTCGCCTAGAAATTACATAATATGGTAAATGAAACTCATGATAATATAAACAAATCTGTTATTATCTAAATGCTGTCTCAAGACGCACTGCAGGATATCATCCACATTTGGTAGAAATCCCTACTATCAGGACCAATCGCTTTGAGAACTCTTTCATAATGTGCAACAACCCTAACGGCATTAAAGCTGGAGTGAATCGGCACCTAATAGGTTTGCTCGCTCCACCGTCGACCACATTTTGACAAAGCGGTCAAGATCGACGAATCGAAGCGGCCGATCTATATCCCATAAAAAAAACTGAATACAGCCCTCATATCTTTGTCAGATCGACTCACGATCTCGCCACGTTCAGCGCATGACTAAGGGCTTCGTTTGAGTCCAAAACAAACGAGTCGGACAATGCCGAAAAATA
This sequence comes from Asteroscopus sphinx, assembly GCA_949699075.1. Lineage (NCBI taxonomy): Eukaryota > Metazoa > Arthropoda > Insecta > Lepidoptera > Noctuidae > Asteroscopus > Asteroscopus sphinx. The sequence goes on from OX453017.1 coordinate 11,281,098, forward strand.
TAGGTGAATTATTTATTTACCACCTCAACAAAAGCTCCCTACAGATTGATGATGCCAAAACCATCAAGCCTGGTAGGTGGATCGCTAATACCAATGCGATATGATGAAACTTTTTCTAAATGAGTGATTACATTATTTTCTTAGTCCCGTCACACCTCGGATACTCAATACAAAATAAATGCTAGCACCACCTACATACACAAAATTACGTCTGTACACAAACGCACACACACGTGTAGGTAAGAGATATTCGCCGCTCGTAATGCCGACTGGGTTCGTTCTCAGAGATGGTGCGCTCGTATAGTGACTGGCGATTGACGACCATTGCAATCTTGCAGTCCAATTGCCGGCTGGGGCGCGTGCGGGGCGCTAGCGAGGAATCCTAAATTGGCGGGGGGCGGTGAATGGCCGTTCTGTACGTAGTACTATTAGGTATTCTTTGGTCCCGTTTAATAATACGATCACCATCTTTATTAAAAATAGTCTCACCAAACTTATCAATTGTTCGTTCTTGATCGGTATAGCCCGTTTTGTTAGTTCGGTTTGTTTTCTTCTATTTCTCACTGTGACCTGTCGACGTGACTCGCAGCTTGCTTCTCCCCGCCGTGACCTTTACCACTTTTGTCAACTGTTCAGAACGACCCGTTGATTATGTATTAATATAGCACACTCACCAAGTGTTCGTTCTTGATCAGTCTTGCCCGGTTTGTTCTCGTGTTTCTTCTGTTTCTCCTGCGATCTGTCAGCGCGACTCGCAGCTTGCTTCTCTCCGCGGTGACCTTTATCGCTCTTGTCTAGTTCAGAACGACCTGTCGATTGTTTCTCTTCACCTACTAGCTCTTGTGATTGTTCCTGTAAAATAAATAAAAGTACATAAAAATTAGTATTATTACATTACATGTATATTAGTTACAGCACTTAGATAAATGGATTCGCGCTTTAACAGTAGATAATTGGTGTGTTAGGAGCCTTTTAAAAAATTTGTTGAAAGTAGGAAACCTAGAAATTATATTTATTTCGTGTTCGAGACATAACTACCGTTTCTTAATTCTATCTTTATCACTTCTGACCAAATACTTTTAACAAAATAAACTTACATAAGGAGCAGTTTCCTCATCTTTCTTCTGTTCAGCATTAGTTTCAACGTTATCATCTGTGCCCCTATCCATTTCGGCATTCTCTGCCTTATCCTCTGCAGTAGGATCATTGTTCGACGGATTCGCTTGAGGATTAGCCTCTTGATTCTTCTGTTCTACTTCATCTTCTTCGTTCATATTTTCCGGGTTCTTTGGAAGTTCTTCATTGTCTTCTTTTTCGGGGATTTCGGGTGTTTCGGATTCTTCTGGCTGGTCGGGAGTTTCTTGTTCAGTGTCGATTTCTTGGCCACCATCCTTTTCTTCGTCTTGGGGTTGATCCTCTGTGCCTGGTTGTTCGGAATCGTCTTCCTTGTCCTGATGAAAAACAATTGCATAAAAACATTATAATAATTTGATTATCATTAATTTTATATCCCACTACAAAAATCCAACAAAAAATTATTATATTTTGTTTGGCCACAAAATTATTATATTTTGTTAGAAAAATAGTCGCAGCAAACCGGGCCTACATTCAGAGACGAATCTAAGCGTAAACTCATGCTTCCAATTGTCAATTCTAACTTGTTTGGTATCCATACTTTATGCAGAATATTACAGCTACTGAAAACCTACCTTCTCAGCATCCTGTCCTTCCTTATCCTCGCCATCTTGGTCACCTCCATCTTCCTCATCACTAGATACTTCGAGTCCATTATTAGTGTCTTTGCCCTCTTCTCCTTTATCATCGCCATCATTTTCAGGCTCTTCTGGTATATTTTCTTTCATTACGTCCACGTCGAATGGATTCTCTGTTTCTGTTTCACCTTCCTGTTGGTCATTTTACATTATTAAACGCGACGGTAGCTCGTTGTGGTGAAGCAATTAATAAAATAGTGGACTGTATAATATAAATTGTTGATGAAGAATTAAATTTAAAAAAAAAATTACATTGGTCGATCAGTTACAAAATTTCAACATGAGCAACAATTATATAAAACGTGTTATCTAGTTAGATGAACCACTTATATTGATTAAAGTAATAAATTTCAAATTAAACATCAAAGGAACTGGAGTCTGAAGCACACTCAGTTCTATGAAAAAAGGTCTGTAAGATAAGAACTGTTTAAAGTAGTAGATATTTAATAAAAACTAGAGGTAATTTTTTACCTCGTTAAAACTTACGTTTTCATCACCGGGTTCATCCACATCCATATTATCCGGCAGTTCAAAGTCTTCTGGTTCGGGGAGAGGTTGCTGGTTTCCATGATAAGCATCCGTCTGCGCAAAAAAAGTGATAACATAAAAATAACAGTATTGTTTTTGTAACAACCAACATTAGAAACGGCCTTTACTTGTCTTATGTTTTTAAAATTCCTTCTAACGTCTTAAATACTAGACTGGCGATTCCATGTTCAAGCCTAAACCCCAATAGGCTAGTGTCGTTAAGGCGTTTTGACGCCTAAACGACACTAGCCTATTGGGGTTAAGTCTTCCCATCATAATACACTAAAATTCAATGTACTTAAAATAATCAAAAGTACTCACATGATCATCATCGACCTCTGGCTCTTCCATTTCATTGATATCTTTCTTCTTCTTTTTATCTTTCCCCTCTGCTCCATCATCAGTTCCTTGTTCCTGCTCTTTATCCTTTGCAGCCATTTCTTTCTCACCCGTACTCTCTCCTGTACCTTTTTCCTCCTTATCTTTCTTTTGACCTTGTTCTTCGTCCATTTCTTCTTCATCTTCTGAACCCCAGATTTTTTGGTCTAGTCTGTATAGAGGAATGACATTACATTAAACGATAGCATTTTTCTGATTCGTCTTAATAGCTAGAGTACCTTGCACTCTAAAAATGTAGACCAAATATGGGACGTAAATTAATCGCGACTTGATCACGCGTCAAGGTTAGAAAAGACAAAAGGGATTAGATACACTACCAAAATAAATAGTATAAAACCGAGTTAAGCAATGCAACAACTTTCATATTCTTACAACGACTGTGGGATATCTAAGGACTATCACCTTGTCAAGGGGTATATTTTACACGTATAGATAAGGTACTTACTTTTCCGCTGCATTTTCAATATCACCCATTTGCTTATCAGGGTCATCTTCATCATCGTCTTGCTCCTCTTGGTCACCTTCTGTAACAACATCATGAACCACAGTTTTTATTATTTTTTATTATCATAAATGCAAAAGTATTTTACTAAACATTATAGATGCGAAAGTATGAATATTTGTATATTTGTCCTTCAATCACGCAGGAACGGCTGAACGGATTTGGATGAAACTTGTCACAGAGATAGCCCACACACGCACACTTTTTAGCAACATACCAAGCGAGCGAAACCACATGCGTGTGCTAGTGTTTTTTTAACATAATTCCAACCAGCGATACCTTTTTTTTCAACATCCTGCAGATGTGAATCGAAGTCATCAGTCATGTTGACTCCTTTCTCTTCTTCTTTACAATCTCTATTTTCTTCGTTCTTTTCTTCACCGGGACGACGTGCGTCGTCTAGTTGATCCTGTATGAAAGAAAAAAACAAATCGTAACTAACTCTTAAAATATTTTTATTATCATCAATCTATACCTTATTTAATACTTAGGCATTGAAGACCAGACACGATCTGGAATTGATAATCATCATCATCATCATTTCAGCTGAAACACGTCCACTGCTGGACATAGGCCTCCCCCAAGCATCGCCACAGCAACCGTTCCCGCGCTTATCTGCGCGAATTGATAATCGGCTCCAACAAATCATATTTTAATCTATATTCTACAATCAAATAATGCCTACGGTTTATAGATCATTCTTACCTGATTTTCAATTCTATCCGACACGTCTTTCTGTCCCTCGCCTTCCCCTAGGCCCATTCCGCCGGTAAGTTTTCCAGGGCCACCCTCACCTTCGCCTTCTTCCATATCCAGGTCAGAAGGTTTGCAGAAACTGTGGAACAAAGACGAATTCAATATCAATGAAGTTGGAATAATAATTTTGGCACTGAAAATTTTATTATAGAGAGAGAGTGAGATCTTTTAAATTTGTGGTTTTGTTTTCTGAAAGTTAAAAATCAAAATTTCTGAACAAGTGTCTCCACTAGTAAGATTGAAGAGCCTAAATGACATTCAACTCGTATTGAACATTTATGATGATTCCGATTGGAAACAACCTAAGGCTGCTAACAAAAGGCTCGTCACGATATGGGATATATTATATTTATATTTTATTTTATTTATTGTTATATTTTGATTTAATTGTGCGCGACAAGTCCCGTAAACATAGTTCAATACGATATGGGATATTCTAGGATGGGCTATATAGATTAGATATGATTTTTTTATTATTTTAGATATGATTAGATAAGATGAGATAGATTAGATTAGATTATATAGTTTATTTTTTTTATCTTACCCTTTAGAAGCCAAATCTGAGAAAATCTTCAACAGCACCGATAGCATCTTGCAAGAAACCCTGTGCACGGCCACTTTCTGTGTTATAAAGTATTGGATGAACAGTACCATTTGCTCCAATATTGGCACTATTTTCATCACTACACTCTTCACTTCTTTCACATCTTTACCATCCGCTAAATATCTGACATAGTTTCCTAGCAATACTTGCGATTTATTTATCAAAGCTTCTAAATGAAGCATCTTCGAATCGGTAACCAATTTCTCATGCAAATGTTCTTTCAAATGTTTATCTTCAACTATGTCTTTGGATTCTTCTTTATCACTTTTTATGATTTCATCAATAGCGTTTATTACTTCAGCGTTTTCCGAGTTATCTGGTGGCACATGTTTCTCGTATACAGACTGAATTATAAGTAAAATTGCACTAAATAGAGCTTCACTCTCTTGAATGAGTTGATCACTTGTTACACCTTCCATTGGCAAATCAACATTTTCATCAAATTTTGTAAGCTCACTGACAGTTTCTTTTAAGTAACTGGACAGATTAACAATGCTCTTTAGCAGTGGGTGTCGTGGTATGTGTTCTTCGATTGACAACTTGAATTTAAATTGATAATCTTGCAGCAAAACGTCGATGTCCTTGATCATATTTTCCAAATTCGTTTTACAGTCGTTTGCAACGTCGATATGAGCTTGAGATATCACAGGAATTTCCATTTCACTTTGACCGATTTCTTTAGGCATGTTATTAGAAACTTTATGCAATGCAGTCTTTTGTTTATTAACATTTGTTATAAGAGCGTTAACTTTTTTATTTAGATCTCGCCATTCGTCGCTATTTTTGTAACAACGTACTATTTTAGAGTCAGATAGAATGTTATCGAAATCTGGTTCGGCTTCTGAATTTACGCCTTTTTCTGGACAGGATTTAAGTACGACACTGAATTGTTCTAAAACAATGCTCGTGTTTGCGAAGCATTCTGTTAGCAGTTCAATCTTTGTGTTTACTGTAGATATGTTTGTATCTGTATTGTCAACGTCGAGAACATTCATTAAGTTTGTAGTAAGGTTTCGCAAGTCACAGAGGTAACGTGAATATTTTGATATAGATCTCTTTTGTGTGTTTGTAAGTTTCTGAAAAATAATATCAATGAGTGTAAAAGCCTTTCTTAAATGTCTACTACTATAGGTCTTCTATTGTATCTTCTACAAATCTACAGGTAATTTGGAGTGGGTTATTATCTTACCAGTAATTGAGCAGCGAATCCTTTGCATCTCTCAATGTTCTGCACACCCAAGTCCTGGTGTGGTGATTGTAGAGCTAATGTCAAGATTCTATGGCGAGCTATGTTCTTCTGGAAATATTTCTCACAACCAGACCATAGCAACGATAGGGAGGTGTCACAACGTCTGGAAATAATGTTATATTATAGCAACACAATATAGTGTTTAGTGTGCTTTTGAATCAAAATTATGAAATCATATTTTTTTTCAAAACATTTGTTTAAGACGCTGACAACAGCCAAACACCCCAAATAGGCTTCTTTTAAAAACATTTTTAGCTGTTTCTATTCAGTTTGTGGCAGTAAAAAAAATATATGTTAATCTTAATCGTATTTTCTAAAACTGTATTGTGCCCAAAACACGTTTTCTTGAAGTTTTCTCGATAGAAAAGAATTGTAAACTAACCTCTTAAAACATGCTTTAAAGCAAACAATCTCTATTATTTACCAAATATTATAAATGAAATTGAGAAAACATTTAAGAAAGACAATAATCTAAAACACTATTGTTTCTGTTTTTCAAATAAGCTTTTAGTTTTTTATTAAAAAAATATATTGTTAATTTTTATTCAAGTTGAGCGACGCACCCGACGTCCCTCCGCTCGTTGCCTCTCTTTCTTTTCTGTACAAAACGACAGTGACGTGTTGTCAGCGTCTTAATATTATCTTCCTACAGTTTAAGGGGAAAAGACAAAGTATTCATTGTATAAAACAACAATTTTAAGTAACCAAATTCCTTTTTATTTACTATTGCGTTTAGTCTAAATTAACACACGGTTGGATAAAGGCCTACCTACCCACAATGATTCCAGGTCTTTTGATTTGCTGTGAACTATAGCGTAATTTTTTCATGAGCCTGCATTGTCCTATTGCAGGAAAAAGCCTCTATTCCTTTTTTTAACGTCATGGTTTAACAAAATGTAAATAATCGTGAAAGATCACGAACATTTACACGTTTTTTAGTCTTTCACGAACCAGACCGCACTTAAAATAAGGTATTAACTGTAATTACACAAACCTGCTCTTCAAATAGCCGACAGCCGCTTCTAGATCCACTGGCGGTATAGTAAAGTCATGTAGTTCTTTGTCAGAGGCGCTCAATATAACCAAACCAGTGCGGTAGTTAAGACCAAGCTTAGTTAAGTACTTGAACAGATCGGCTAAGGCTTTTCGCTTTTGTTGAACGAAGTTCTTCGCTTGAGATGTCTGTTTCTCTTTTGGTAGGGAGCTGTCGACCTGTAAGTATCATTTTATGTTACTGTCCAGCCACATTTAACAATTAATATTGTGGGCGGGGCACATTGCTCGCAGAACGGATGGCCGATGGGGCAGTAAAGTTCTGGAGTGGCGACCGCGTACTGGAAGGCGCAGCGTGGGTAGGCCCCCCACAAGGTGGACCGACGACCTGGTGAAGGTCGCGGGAATCCGCTGAACAATTTACTAACCTAAGTAATTAAGTAAATTTTAAGTCTCACCTCCAAAGATCCAAGATGTGTGCTAGTCTCAATGACAACGGTCACAAAGTCATCCAAGGCTTGCACGAGTGTCGGGTATCCAGTATTAGTGATAGTGTCTTTGCATAACGTCTTCGCTCTTTTGAAGAACGACGACACTTTAACCAAAAGACTCGTGCCTGGTAATACCTTACACGGCTTCTCCAGTTCATCCAAATATTTCTAAAAGGAAGAACAATTTGTATAAAAAATTTAGATGAAGTTGAGCGTATTGAAATGTTAGTGTTAATGTGAAAACAAACAAATCTAGGATTACTGCTACAAATAATCTACCCCTCAACCACTAAGATTTAACTACAAACGAACACCAATTTAATGGCTTCTGTACACAAAATTTGTTTTCTGAATGACTCCTTATACAATCACAAAATAATAAACAAATAAACTGCCATGGGTGAACAAACAGAAACACCTATTTTTACCTGTCATTGTATCTTAAAAAACTTATATTCAAAAAAAAAAAAATTAAAAGGGTTCATACGTTAGAATCGTACTGGAGCGAAAATTTATGATTTCCGACGGAAAATAAAACCATTACGTGTTTAAGTTTAGATAAGATATTGACTCATAGTATTTGGAATTTCATAATCTAATACATGGCAAAAAAATATTTTTAAATGTTCGGATTACAAAGCTGTGCTAACAAAGATTTTAAATGAACACAGGCCAGTAATTGTGTACAGAAGCCTTAAAGCTATGTAATAAAAATAATTTAGTGATCAATCTGTACTACCTGAATTGGCTGCAAATTAAATCAGAAAAGGAAAATTAGTATGTGGTATTTACAGAGTTATAACATAATTTTGAAATACAACGTGATAATAAAGTAAGAAGCCAAGTGTTATACTAGAGACCGTCTATATCTGACTCCATTCATTCGTTAATTACAACCGACTATACAAAGCTTACAATACAATAATGATTTTAGGATGTTGTTGCGACTGCCTCGTTTTTGCAGTGCCTCAGCTATGTTCGCGGTAACTCATACCGATGGGTTTGATGCTATCATCCGCAAAAAAACGGCATCACTACTGAGAAGAATAAGGGGCAGTCCCAACAATATCCTGAAGGCGATAGCAGCAGATACTTCCTCTGCGATGATTAAAAAAATTGTGCATAAAGTGATCACCTAGCAGTCGGGTTATCTATGCAAAAATTTAAAATATATGTCACTTTATTACGTTACTAACATTAGTATTTAAGTTCATGTCTGTTATTAACAAACTATGGATCTTTTAGCTGTCTGAAATAAAATATTTGATTTGATTTGAAAGCATTCATGCAAGTGTTTGTCATGTGAAATGGGCGGAACTTATGTGTGATGTCATATTCAGATTAGTGCTTAATTCCGATTTTGTACAGTTGCAATCGTTTGATACTTCTAAAGCTCCGCCTATACGAAAAGCGAAGCACTGCTGTGTGGAGTATGCAGTTACAGTGTGCTTATTATAAGTATAAACGCAGAAAGTTATATTTATGATAATTATAAAGGAAGGATTAAAAAAGGCACAAATCATTTAAGGTGAACATACACTACTAAAGTAAATACTACTACACCTACTGAGCCAAATTAGACCAAGGCCTTGATATTTTATTATTCATACACATATACACAATAATTACAGCCAAAACCATCTGTCTCTGAGTGGGGCAGACTAAACCTAGTCCACTTCAACCCCACTAAGACACAAGTCTACGCGTTTACCGCTATGAGAACCCCATTTGTCGAAGCACCTCACTTAGAGGGCACTCCCCTCTTAGCTACGCCTAAATTGGGAATTCTAGGCGTCGACGTATGGAACGACGTTCAGCTTCGTGGTCACTTGGAGGGTAAAGCCAAAATGGCTTCCAAAAAACTCGGGGTGCTCAATAGAGCGAGACAATATTTCAGACCGGCTCATCGCCTAAAACTTTATAAGGCACAAATCCGGCCGCACATGGAATATTGCTCTCACCTCTGGGCTGGAGCACCCGAGTACCTACTCCTTCCACTTGACCGCATTCAGCGCAGAGCGGCTCGAATCGTCGGCGACTATGCTATTCCCAATCGGCTAGACCCTCTAGCTATGCGAAGAGACGTTGCATCTCTATGTGTTCTATATCGCATGTACAATGGGGAGTGCTCTGAGGAATTGTTCGACCTTATACCAGCCGCTGACTTCCACCATCGTACCACCCGCTATAAATCTAAATTCCATCCTCACCATCTTGACGATTGGTGGTCAACTACAGTACGTTTCACACGCCACTTTTTGCCTCGTACAGCAAAACTGTGGAACCAACTTCTGTCAGCGGTTTTTCCGAACAAATTCGACATGGGAGCCCTCAAGAAAAGAGCATAAGTCTTTTTAAAAGGTTGGCGACGCATCGGCGACTCCCCTGGTGTTGCGGATGTACGTGGGCGGCGGAGATTGCTTACCATCAGGTGACCCGCATGATAGTTGCCCTACTATGTTGTAAAAAAAAACTACATGAAGGAATTGTAGTGTATTTTTTTTAAATCATGTTATTTCCAAAAAGGCAAAGTAATACACATAAAAGAAAAAAAGTTCAGTTGAAGTGTAGAAAAAAACTCAATCTTATTTAGGACATCATTAAACTTAAATAACTTATCAAATATTGGTACTACCAATCCACAGTACAGTCTAACAAAGCAATAAGTATCCAGGGTCGCCAGATATAAATGAAGTTTTCTCAGAAGATTATGGATGTTTTCGAGTGTGATAATGGCACCCACAATAAACTGCTTCAAAAACAGACTTGACAAGATCTCCAAATTGCAAGACACTCACGCATCAGCTTACCGAGCTGCTAGTGTGGTTTCCATACAATAATAAAAAAATAAATGAAAAAAATATAATTTGAATAACGGACAAAGTTAAACTGTATTTATAAAAAACCCTAATCAAACCGTTCTACAACGTGTATTAGAATTGCGTATCATCGTATTATATTTTAAAAACTCATTCAGGGCATGCATCGCATAGAACAACTTTTACTATGGGACCAACCCTGAAATCGCGAAAAATAAATTAGCTGATCCTCACATTTTGTCGAGCGACATCGATGATTTAGTAGGGAACAGCTGATATTTTTTTCGCGATTTCACGGTTGTTCTCATAGTAAAAGTTGTTCTATGCGATGCATGCCCTGAATGAGTTTTTAAAATATGACCACGCATTTCTGATACACGTTGTATAATAAATCCTGATAATTCTTCATCTATATTTGGCGACCCTGTATACTAATTGATTTGTTAGACTGTACAAACAATAATCAAGACAACACGGTACCATGTTACTATTTATCATTGATTATTCAGTTTTGTAAACCAAAATGAATGATGTTCCAAAATTTTATTTAACATACCTTGATATTCCTGCCCAGAACGATATGGTTCTGCACGTCAATCATATAAGCTCCCCCAGTAGGTGCATTAGCGGTTGTGGTACGTTTGGGTCGGTCCCATATACCGACATGGTCGCCGACCACTTCCGCCGAGTTGTCTACTAGGCAGCTTGTGACACTCTCTTTTAGAACGGTCTAGAATACAAAGGAGACGGAAAATATTGATGAAATATACGTGTTTGAGTGTATTTGAGTTAAGATTTAATAAATTACAACTTTCTCAGGGTATGTGGCTAAACGAGTGTCGACCATAATAATCACGGCATATCAACTGATTTAAGAAGTCACTTAGGCCACGTTTCCACCGGCAAGAAAATTTCTACAAAAAATTAATAAAAATCTTTCTGAGAGTAGCTTGGACATAAATTGCATAGCTAATGCGATCGCAACGGTTTGCATCAGACGCAGTTTACACTTCCAAGCGGCTGTCGGACAGAATGTAATTTATTTTGTCAGGGGACAGTTTTCGCAGAATTTTCTTGTAGATTATTCGTCGATGTCGGCCGCACTATCACTTAAATATCAGGTGAGGTAGTGGACAAACCCAAGCCCATTTCTGAATAAAAAAGAAGTTGGAAATGCGGCCTTAGATGAATTACCGATATTTTCATTCGGGGCATCTAAGGAACTCAATATATATCGATACTCGATGGGATGTGTAAAGGAAATAATTGGCTCGGTTGTAAAGGAAATAATTTATAATATCACTAACCTCAAATTCCTTAGTATGTTTATGGAGCGCCTTATGCGCCTTCTCGACAGTGTCCTTAACGCTCCAGTAACTAAGGTCCCTGTCCCACGTGCAAATCTTGACGAAATCGCGAAGCTTCTTCTCGATGGGTGCGCGTTTCTCTTTGATGTGAGAAGATACTTGAGCGCCGAACTGAGCGTAGTAGTTGTATGTGTTCCATAGTATTGAGAGGAGTTCGTCTGAGAAAGCCGATTGTGAAGCGAGTGTAAGTCATTTAAACATTTTTAAAGATGTGAGAAGAGTGACAGTGGTATAAAGATTTTGGTAGAAATGCGCATGACCAGAAGTATAATCATGTTCTTGTTTCTACAATCCCCACGGATTGTAGAAACCAGATAGACTGATGGATGGAGATTCTAAGATGGACGACCTTCTTACAAAATTTTAATATTAATCCACGAGAAGGCAAAAATCAGATAACTGCTGGAGAATATTGTCCTGTCGAATCTGGTTCAATATGGTTGAGATAAGCGATGGCTGATGCTCGTGTCATGCTCGTGAACGGGTGCCGTCTGTGGGGACTCGGGACAGGTCAGCTCCTACAAACTATGACAACTCTTTTTATGTGTATTTCTAAAGGCAATATTCCCACTTTTAAACTCTTGTTTATTTCTGACATTACACTCATATTACTTAAATGAATTTGATGTAATAAACAATAACCTAATTTAAAAAGAGTATATCCATGAAGTTTCTTGCCGGTTCTTCTCCATAGGACCCACAATTTAGAACCGTGCAACTAGAGCCTGAAGTTTCAAAAGTGCCTGTAATTAGGTTTATTTGAAATAAAAACCATTTGAATTTGAATCGTAATCTGAATTCTAGTGTAGCAAGATGCTATATCAAAATGACTAATATACCAAATCCTGTTATAAAAGTAGAACCTTTAGTTCTTTAGATTACCTCTATTCTTTGTAGGCTCAAGATGCACCAAATGGCAATGGTACACGAATATGATGTCCAACCTTATTTCATACTCTGCTAAGTTGGATTTTTCCATGAAGTCCTTCAGAACTGTTATAACTCTGTCAGCCTGTATGGGGTCCGATGTGGAGTCCAAATATGAATTGATGACGGAGTATAGGTAGAACCAATACTTGTGTGCTTCAGATTGCTTTCTGTAAGTAGTACACATGATCATTTTATGTGCACAGTATAGAATTAGATCAAGGACTTCGGACGATCGATTAAGCTAAACAAAAAATCTTTAATTTGAGTGTATCAGCCGATTTCCTTCCCGCTCCACGGGTTGGCACGGGTTTGTTCCAAAATTAACAAGGTTTAACCTGCATCCACCACGCTGACCTGGCGCGGATTAGCAGACTACACACGCCATCGAAAACTGTTTGAAACGCTCAAGTTGTTTTTTATCATGGTGTTTTCCTTCACCATTTGTTCAAGTGTATATGAACCGCGTTTTAAACATAAAGCGGTTAGCTCAATTCCACACATACAGATAAACCAATTATCTAGTTATGAACTTATGACCCCGTTTAAAGTATGGTTCCTTTGGCAAATCAGTCTCTACTTACCTATGATACAAATTATTGAGGCACTCTTTCCAATGAGCCATCTCAAGCTTTCTCCAGTTAATAATTTGTTGTCCCACAGCCAACGATACGTCAATCAGATTGTTGCCTTTATGAGCGTTCTTATTCCATTCCTCGATTTTATCCCGAAGTAACTCTAAGCCTGTCAGGAAACGACTGACTGAACTTGTTACTGAGAAGCTGAGGATTCTGTTTACTATAACTATTATCTGTAATATAATAAGATAAAGAAACAATGCTTTTGTTACCATTGTAATCCCGATTATCCATATATTATGAAAGCAACCTACCTATATTTGAATGTCAAAGAACAAAATCAACCTCAGTTAAAAACCAGCAAAATAATGATTAGGGAAATATTTCATTACTTACCTCTTTTAAAGTAGGGAAATCCGGCCATTGCTCGAGTAATTCACTAGTGCTCTCCTTTACTCTGTGGAGCAATGGTACGCATTGTCTTGTTTCTGACACCCAAGCGGACCGATAGAAGTCGACTTTGCTTGAAGATTCTAGAATAATACGAAATGCACAACATGATTAGCATGGTAGATGTTGTACTAAATAAAACCAAATTGTTTGACTAATTTCAATTAACACTAACCTTGCCCATCAACTTTGTCTTTAATCTGCGATATAAGAACCATCAAGCTTGGCGAAATCGTCCCTTCAAACTCTGCATCCAAACCTTCCCAAACGTTGTTTACAACCCGACTAAATGTAGGATACCTCTGCAAGAACGCACTGGTGACGTCATTGCCGACCAACTTCTTTCGGGCGGGTAACCATTCCGCTAACGTCATATTTCGAACTACGTTTGAATGCCACTTGTATACTAGAGAAACGTCTTCTGAAGATATCAAGTGTTTTAGTTTAGGCTTTTCGGAGCTATTTTGTGGTTTTACAGGCTTTTGTTCCAGTGTTGGCGGTTTAAATTCAGCGAAGTCTTGGTCTGCATAAGATGGGAACATTTCTAGCATTTCTTCGTGAGCGACTGCGTCTTCGTCTTCATCTTCACATTTCGATCTAGAAGTTGGAAATTGGGATAAACAATTTACTATCGGCCATCAAATGTTTATAATCAGTAAAAGACTTAAGTTTATCAAGTGGGATAAACAAAACGACTCGCATCTCGCTAAATCGGAGAGTTTACTATATATCGTAGGTACATCACTTGTGAATAAAGACTCCCAACTATTGTATAAGAAAGCTAGAAGATCCATTCAAAGTATTCTGATAAATGGTCGGCTTACTACAGAGGCATGCATGCATTGCAGAACATTTCTATGAAAGTAAATGACTTCTTACGACGATGATGAGTCGAAGATGGAATATTTTAATATATGCTTACTTGGTAACGTATAACGCCTCATCATCTTGCTTCTTCTTTTCAATATCTCTCTGTTGTTGCTCCCAAGCCTTTACGAGAGAGTTTAATGTCGCCAACACAGCTTCCATTGTTATTTTCTCAAGCTTGTCGAACGCTGTGCAATGCATCCGCAACTCCGATAGATTCATTTTTAAAACTCTGCAAAGAATAATAAAAAGTCAGGGCGTTCGCAAATGGATTTGAAACTATACAAGAAAGAGCAACGTACAACCTGGACATGATAATACGAAATTAAATGAAAATACTGTTATTACTAGTCTATATACTTGATCATTCTAGCGTTATAGCCAGTTAACTTTTATCTGAGGAATAAGTTTGAAATTTTGACAGCTGTAGTATAGAAAATCTGTCAAAACGTCACATTTACTCCTGAGTCACAAGTTATCAGACTATTGAAAAACCGATTGAAATATCGAAATAATATGTAACACATTTGTAATTAACTCATCTGTGATCATTGAGAAAGAGAGTTTAAAATCATATGAATTCGCACGGGTCTTTGAACTATCGATCTTTGAAAAATGGTCCTACATTCAAAATTAATATATTTTCCTATGGCTAAACTAACTGGATTTGATTGATTTTTTGTAAAGGGTCAGAGAACATGACACCCTGTACGTGGTTTTATTTAATGTCCTATAGTCATCTCCACTTTGTATATCTTAGCAGAAAACCAAGAAAGTGTTAAATGCAAACCTGCAACGCAAAAGGGTCCAGTGATTTGGACCTTTTTGAAGAATACAACAATTAAAAGAAATACTTACTGAACACCCTCTAACTCAGCAGTAAACATCTCATTGTTAGCAGCTAACACATTCCTATTTAACAACTGCACGAACTTTGGCGACACAAATCTATTCATATAATCCTTTTTGCCGTTCCTACTCGGTATTCTATTCGGGAACACCATCAAGTCACCTACGACCTCCTTTAGAGCCGGACCTTGTTCGATCTTAACGATCAATTCCTTTATCAAATCGTTTAACGAGGTCACAGTGTATACGATTTGTGATATCGAACTCTGTAAAGGCTTTGCTAATTCGGGGAAAGCGTCA
This sequence comes from Asteroscopus sphinx, assembly GCA_949699075.1. Lineage (NCBI taxonomy): Eukaryota > Metazoa > Arthropoda > Insecta > Lepidoptera > Noctuidae > Asteroscopus > Asteroscopus sphinx. Next base: position 11,296,549 of record OX453017.1, read on the forward strand.
GAATATGCTTCGATTTTCTTGTAAAATGCATTGACAGAATACAACCAAGACGATGTTTCCTTTGCCACAGTGTGTCCATTATGTAGAACTGTTTTGTTTGAAGTGTTGGTCTGTAGAATCGCGTACAAACTGTCACACGCTGTTATAAGGTTGGTAGTAATGTCTTTAGTAGTTTTTGTTGATAGAACCGATTTTGTGAAGTGTTTGCAGTCCTGAAAGGAATTTAATGATGAATTAGATACATTTTATTACAATCTAGCTTAAAAAAGATATTTCGAACATCAACAAAGCAGAATAACTAAAAAGACCGAATTGTTTTAGAATTCGTAATGGAAATACAATTTAAGAATTCACTTACTTTCACAAAGCTGTTATAAGTCGGTTCTTCAGGTCTAAAAGTGTTTCCCAGCTTGTACTTACTGACTCTGTCAGCGGTACTTTGTCTCAACTCTATAAGATCACTACAATGCGGATGTACCTTCATTATACCACATTCAGGATTCAGTTTGCTCACAACAACTTGAGAAGGCTTTTCTACACTACCATAATGGTCTATACTACCACTCACAAGACCGTGGAAGTAGTAAACGCCGAGTAGAGCATCAAACATTTTGACGTCTTCCTCAATGTATTGGACTTTTAGACGGTATTTCTCTACGTGATCGATTGGACTCATTTCAGACATGACTTTGATGAATAGCAGACTTGTTAGCAATGATAGCTGAGCTGTCAAAATCTTTACTTTCATTTCATCCTTCATATTTTCTATTGTACTTCTCAGTTCCCGGTAAATGTCTTTGGCTCGGGTTAATGTGTCAATAAAAGAATTTTCTTTCAGGTATTCGCGAAGCATATTTATGGTATGTGTTGAAAAATCTTCAAATGTATCGCCTACTGCGAGAGGAAGTATGGAATGTAAATGGAACATAAGTAGCTCATATTTCTTCATTTCGAATTTGGCATCAGACATTCTGGAAAATAGTAATATTTAAACGTAATTTGAATTATTTTTAAGATGTTTTTGTTATTATTTAGTATCAAAAGTACGAACAACTTCAACGAAACTGCGGAATCCAATGTTGCGATATTCTTCCACATGATATTCAAGATTGTTCCCAACTGCATAGAGTAATTAGTTCTGTCTTCCATTGATACAGCTTCATACGCTAACAAATGTCTTGATTCTGCAAAAACAAATGAGTAATCACCATACATAAATATTACTTAGCACAATAAATAATATCAGTATATTTTTGAGGATCTAAAGGTAAGATTAAGTTCTTTAAGCAACAGTATATATAACCAAGTAATTTCTTTGTCCAGCAGTAAACTGTGATAGTCTGGGTTGCCAAAATATTTCTAACTGCATAAAAATAAACGCTCGCACTCTTCAAACTTACCTGAGTTATCAACAGAGACCGTAAATTTCTGCAAATAATAAGGCAGCAGGGGAACATTTTTGGACAGTCTCTTACTGTTGACTGGGATTTCTTCAACTAGATCTTCCGAGCTTTCATTATTGTGTGGCCTTAAAAATGGTAGAGGATAGAAAGCAGGAGAATATACTAAGGCTTTGTAAAATTCGTCCCAGAATTTCACAGGTAGAGAGGATATTCTGAAAGAAAAACGTTATAAGTAAAATAAGAACTTTATGCTTATGTTTTGTACGCAGATTAATCGATCGGTTGTCACTGTCAGTCTTCGATGTGCTATTTGCACATCAAGACACTTTCATGCTTTCGGATTATAGCCATCAGTCCCAACTATCATACAAATATAAGTGCAGATTTAAGACAACTAATTTAATAATTTTCAATGGATACCTCTACAAGTAGTCCGAGCATACTTTTAAGATGCTACTAGCTTCATGCAAAATACTTGAGAAATGGCTAGGTTACACACAGTAAACATGTTGTAAAAATCTTACCTTCCACTGAGAATTTCGTTTCTATTGTCTTGCAGTTTAAGCAATACTTCCATCAGATTCAAGAAAGCTGGCGGGAACCCCTTAGTCACTTTGCCCAAGTGTACCAAACTGGCTAAAACTTCTGACGATTCTAACTTTACAACATGCTTGTCTTCGTCATTTGATAACTGAGAAATCGCAACTAAGAAATCTCTCTGTAATAGAGTCAACACCCTCTGAACTACATACGAGATAATAGGGAGAAGTTTAACTTGGGATCCAGGTTTATCAATTTCCTTTCCGTCAACCAATTTGGTGATATTTTCTTGTACTACAGCCAATTTGTCTTTATTTGGCACGTCTAATGCTAAATGCATGTCGGTAACTGCATAGTTGTCAACAGACAGTCTGTTAAGTTGCTTTGAAATGGGTTGACTCATGTCCAAAGTCAATTTGCTATACACGTTGGACTTTTCGCCACAAATTTCATACTCTTCTTTGTTAACGAATAATTTTGATTGGCCGTACATCTTCCTCATTTTTTTGCTCAGTTTAGTCATTTGTGAGTTATCCTGATCATTGTTCATCACTAAATTATTAATAGCTTCATTAAAAGCCACAATAAAATGCTGGCTGTTTAAGGTTAATTGGAATAATGGTTCCATCAAATGTTTTCGCAGCCATTTGCTGTGTACGTGTAGTAGGGGAACGATATCTTCTCTCAAAACTTGTCGTCTTTTGCCTTGGTTGGGAGAAAATATTGCTTCGTTTGATAGCCTCACGAATCTATTACGCCAATTAAGAAGTTGAGACAAATTACAGGTTGTTCTGTTATCTAAGGAGTTAGTAGCTCGTTCAAGGCCTTTTACAATGAATTCATCAATCACATGAAGGTATCTTCGACAGTATTTTAGTATTGGATATTCTACAAAATCATCCGTCAATTTTCCCGTCAACACAGCCTTTGAATAATCTAATACTGAAAACGTTTTGGAAGGTATGGTGGTAAACTCTATGTACTCAATCATTAGTTTATTTAATAACAAGAGTCCTTCTCTGTTGCATATACTTACAACAGCTTCGTCCAGACTGTATGATTCCGGGTAATATCTTTTGTATGACTGCGGTCCACTATAAGTTTTATAGAATTCATACACACTGTTATTGAGCATCTGAGCATATTCTAGCTTCTCAGATCTGCATTGCTTTTTCAAGATGCCTTCAATAATAGCACAAACTGATGAAAATAGCGTTGGATGAACTTTCTGGTAAACGGAGTACAAACTAAAGATGACATGAAGGTCTGATTCTGTATGACCATCTCTAATTTCTTGTACAGCGATATATGCCATTTGTTTGGCAATTTCAATTGCTGAATTCGAGCACAAACCTTTTACCGTCAAAGTAGTAGTAGTGGTCGCCATTGCTTTAACTGGTTCTGTGTTATATTCCTCTCCTTCCATTAACTCGTCCAGGGCCTTTAACATGGAGTTTTTCATTTCGGCAAGTGAAGCATTAACGCCTGACGCGAAGTCTGCACCGCACCTCGGTTTAATGTAGACGTCAGAGAAGCTGCTGACGAAGGCAGTTGTCGTGGAAATGCCACGAACTATCTGTTGCCACGTCAAGTGAGCCGCTTGCAGTAAATGGGAAATAGTTGGACGATCAAGTCCTGAAAATGAAACAATAGTTAGTGGAATATAAAGAGTAAGCTAACAATATCTTTACCACGCTTGTTTCAATAAACAAGCGTGTTAACCTAATGGTTAGGTGTTTGAATAAGTGAAAACAACTATTGCTTCCAATTAAGAAACTAATAAACCAGTACATGGGTGCCTTGTGGTAATTCAGTTATAATGGATTCGTCAGTGTGGCGACATTTTTAATTGCTGGCCGAAGTAGTGTAAGACGTCATTTAATTGCGATATCCGACAAAAATCCATTATAACGGAATTACTCCATGACTAAAATTACCCCAAGGCACCATACGAAGTATACCAGGCCCCTCAGAAAGTATTGCGAAAAAAAGTTTTTATATATGGGAGACTGGCCAGTTATAATGTTTTTCGAAAATATGATTATTTATAAGTAAAAATAAGTAAGTTCCAATTTCAAAATTTCCCTCCACATTTTTTGCGAGTTAATTCAAAGTATTGTGTCTCACTGAAATATGGATCTGCGCCGGGAACATTTTAGAGCTATGATTTTATACGATTTCAAGTGTCGCCTGAAACCGGATGAATCGTACGATAGACTTCAAATGGCATTCATGGATGAAGGCCCTTCCAAGGCAACCGTGTATCGTTGGTATAACGAATTCAAGCGCGGTCGACCAACTTTGGGGGATGACGAAAGAAGCGGTCGCCCTTTGACGGCTGTTACCGAAGAAAACGTGCTAGCAGTGAAAATTTTAATCCAAGACAATAGGCGAATTACATATCAGGAGATTCAACACATATTGAAGATTGGATCGGGAAGTGTTCACGAGATTCTACACAGCCATCTTCGCGTGAGGAGGATAGTATCACGCTGGGTGCCGCACAACCTCACCGATGCTCAGAAGCAGGCCCGGGTGGAATGGTGCCGTGATATGCTTAACAAATTTGAAGCAGGCTCGTCTCGGCGTGTTTACGACATCGTTACAGGTGATGAGTCCTGGATTTATCAATACGACCCAGAAACCAAGCGCCAGTCGACTGTTTGGGTGTTTCAAAATGAGCCAACGCCTACCAAAGTGAAGCGATCTAGAAGCGGGGGTAAGATTTTGATCGCTAGCTTTTTTAATTTGACTGGCCACTTGGTATCAATTCCCTTACGGGATCAAAGAAGCATTAATGCCGAATGGTATACTACCAAATGTTTGCCAGAAGTTTTCTCTGTTATAAGCAACAAGCGACCAAACACAGGGCTCCGCGGGCTAGTGCTCCACCACGACAATGCACCTGCGCACACCGCACTCAAAACGAGGGACTTCCTGGACAGCACGCCAGTCAAACTCCTGGGTCACCCTCCTTACAGCCCTGATCTAGCACCGTGTGACTTCTTTTTATTCCCAAAAATAAAAAATCAGCTCAAAGGGATACAATTTTCGTCGCCGGAAGATGCGCTGGCTGCGTTCGAGCAGGCTGTAAACGAGGTGTCTGCGGCGGACTGGAAAAAGTGTTTTGAAAACTGGTTTAGGCGCATGAATCTTTGTATAGAGGCTGGTGGAAAGTACTTTGAAAAGATTTGATAAAAATATATGTACGTATAGAACAATTTTTTTTAGTTTCGCAAAACTTTCTGAGTGTCCCACGTACATACCTTCTACAAACGACTGCATGAGCTCGTGACATTTAATACACATATCATGGTATTTATCAGGCAAGCCACAGGACGACAACAGAGCCGTTAAATCAAACAAATTCTCAGTTTCTGATACATACGAAATTTGCCAATCCTCTGGTCTTACTAAGGATATTTCCACTCCTCTATTCCTCATTGCCCTAGATATTTCACCATACTTCGGATCCATTGTGAAGAATACTCTAAAGTTTGGATGTGGTCTTATTTCGCCGACATCACCTCTTTCGGGAATACTCAATACACCATTCGGTTCTAGCAAACCATTCAGTCTATCAAGGACGGCTGCAGAAGTGAGATTGACGTTGTCTAAAAGTAGCCAAGAGCCTTCGATCATCGTTTTTACTAGTAGAGAGTCTACGAATTCGAATTTACCACCGGCGTTTACGGACGAAACTTGTGATACTTTATTTTGTAACTTCTTTAGACTATTTAAAACTTCCCGCACTTTTTCCAACATTGTGTCAACAGACTCATTATTTTGAAGCAACTTATCACAGTGGGTTAGTAAAAATTTAATTTTTTGTTTAAACATATCTATGTTATCATCCGAGATTTCATTGCTTAAAACCGTCTGCAGGGATTTGTACTCATACAATTGACTTAGTAGCTGGTTAGACTTCCATTCGAAGACTGTTTGTCCCAACCACATGCTCCTAACGGTTTGTATTGTTAAGGTCTCGATTTTATCGAACAAGCTCTCCAGATTTCTGTTAAAATCGACTTGTTCGAAACCTCCGAGTAAATCGGAGACATCCATAGCTGACGTCACTGGTATGACTTGCAGTTCGTTACTGGATAAATCGGCAAGTACTTGTACTATACTACTTTTTCCAGTAGCTGAAGGTCCAACTAGTATCGTCAACCAATTCATTTTGATACTTTGTGCCAACGCTTTTAAAATCGGCAGTTGATTTCTCAGCACCAGCAAATTAGTTTCGACTGCTCTACGGTTTTTGTATCCTTTTTCAGTGTTTCGGTCTAGGAAAACATCTCCTATCATAATTGCTGTATCATTCATATAGAATTGAGGGTTTCTATCACTTCTTGGAAAATCAGGTAGGAATACTTCATCATACGTTTTGGTCATTTTCTCCTTATCTTCGTCGGTCCTCATACGATTCACATAGAGCATATCAACGAATTTTCCGGGACATAAAGGTTTGTTTTCTCCCTGATCTTTTATGAGAGCCTCGCACCATCTCTGTATATCTCTCAGGTTCATTTCCCAAGGAGAACCTTTGTGACCCCATGATTGTATCTCTGCCACTTCATGCGCAATTCTGCAATTGAATTGCACTATCTTATGTAAAATATTTTTTGGTATACTCGAGTACTGTGACTCTACAATGTATATCAAGTCTTCTTTTGTTAGCGTGTCGATATATACTTGAGTGAATCTGTTGAGAAAGGATATGGGTAGACCTCTTCGGGCACCGCCTTGTTTCAGAGGATTTTGACAGGCAAACAATCTTGTTTGTTCTTTGACTTTAAAAGTTCTTCCTAATTCAGGAATAAATACTTCTCCCCTATGGTCCAAACATGCGTTAAGTCCTTCTAGAACTGGTTGAGGTGCCAAATTCAATTCATCTAATAGAATCCAGTCACCATTTTGCAGAGCGCTCAAGAATGCACCTTCTTTGAATATAAAAGATCCATCTTCTGTCGGTAGGTCTGTTCCGAATAAGTCTGTGATATCCTGTGAAAAAAAATTTTTTTTTTAAACCTATTACACTGAAACTGTATCACACCGAAAAGTATATATACTTACTGTTTGGTCGCTCAAATTAATCCTAACGACTTTATGTCCAGAAGACTTAGCAAGTGCAGTAACTAGACTAGTCTTTCCAACTCCAGGATTTCCTTCTAAAAGGATTGCCTTATTCAGTTGCAATCCGCGCAACAGTCTCAATGTATTTGCGCCGGTCGTTGGAGCTGTGAAGGTAAACTTTTGTTCTTTCTCAGCAATATTGCATTTTTGTCCAACTTCGATGTAGAAAGGTTTTATTCCGAATTTATCTGAACTACTTTCGGCTTCGAATTGAGTCTGTTTATTGCTAAGCATATTTCGCAAACCCTTCAAGTATTCGTTACCAACAGTGGTAATCTGATTCAGCAAGAAGTTTATAGCTGTTTGTCTTAATAAAACCAAAGTCTCTGAATCGATATGGCCTGTGAGAGCTGTACCGAAACAATCTAGGAACGTCATACAAGCGCCGTGTACATACGCTTCAGGGGTGTCTAAAAGTCCTTTGGCAACTGTGATATTAATGAAATGGACCCACGACAGTAGATCACGAATACTGAACGGGAATTTGTTTGTAACTTCTGAATTTTTCAACCAATCTGTGAAGTTCAGTATTGATGTACCGATTCCGGAACTACCGTCCTCTTGGTTTCCTAACGATACTCCCTTGTTGACACTTCTCTCGAGAACCTTCAATAGGTCTTCTCTGGATGTAACACTATCACACCATATTTCTGTGAATCGATTGCGAAGAGCAGGCGAAAGCTCTTTCTTGCCGAAATCTCCTCCAGGATTCATAGTACCGATAAAGTGGAAATTCTTGTTTGCTGTGATGACAACAATATCGGAATTGTCTTCCATTCCTCTTTCTGCTAACACCAACTGTCTTTCAGGTTCTAGTAAAGAATTCATTCTCTCCAGCACACTGTCGTCTGCCAAAGATATTTCGTCTGCCAGAAACATGTTTCCAGTCTCCATGGCTTTTATTAGTGGTCCATCGACCCATTCAAATAGTCTTCCATCATTTTTATATTGACGCACAGGCCGAAGTCCTCCCAAGAAATCTGAGCTTTCTGTATGCATGTGACAGTTTACTGACAAGAGCTGGCGTTTCTTTAAAGCTGCCAGTACTTGACAGATGGTTGTCTTACCGCAACCTGTTTCTCCGACTAACAAAACTGGTTCATCGAAACTGAAAGACTTGGCTATCAAAACTGCGAGTCTTCTCATGTTATAAGTCCATACTACGTGAGAAAATTCTTCAAGTTGATTGTTCAAGATTGATTCTAGTATCGACTTGGTAACTGGAGATGTGGCTGGATGGAGACTGAAAAGATTGTCTGGATTTACCTTCCTCTTAATATGTTTTTCTATGACTTCTTCTATAATAGATCTCTCGTCAGTTTGCCGCACTTTTCCAGCTAGGATAAGATATCCTTCATCAGCTATATGCTGGTCCCAGTCATAAAACTTGTCATCGGTCAAAGAATCTTTTGAAGCATGTTTATATCTCTGGCCCCATCTGAACAAGTCTCGAAGCGTAATAAAACCGTCTTTGCCTTGAACAGCTGCGGAACCACGTCTTCTAATTTGTAGATCAGCCATAACAGCTATCATTTTCTTACTGTAGGCTGGCGGAACATGACATCTTTGGTGCAAAATAGTTTCAAGTTCATTCTTTGGTATCTCATCAAAGTGCAACTCAACAAACCTATTTCTAAAAGCTCTGGAGAGCATTTTCCGGCCGCCATATAAGCCTGGAGGGTTTTGGGTCGCAAATAGCATGAAATTAGGATCCGCTTTGACGACTTGTTGAGTTTCTGGGATAAATAGTTCGCGGTTGTCGTCTAACACACGGTTAAGAGCTTCTAATACGTCACTTGGTGCTAAGTTTAGCTCATCAAGTATAATCCAGTAACCCTTTCTCATTGCTTCAACTAGAACACCTTCTTTGAAGACTAGTTTGCCACTAGAATCAGTTGCGTAAGATCCTATGTATTCTTGTAGATCTGTATGTTCGTGATTATTTATTCTGACACAATAATTGCCAGATGCTTTAGCAATGTATGTTATAAGGGAGGTTTTCCCTACAGATGTGTCACCTTGCAGTAAAATCGGTAATCGGCCGAGTGATACTATTCGTGCAATGTCACGAAGATTCTTTCTTACTGTAGGAGTCAAAATATAGCCTTCGGGTATAGCTATTTCCAGTTTGCCCTGAGGGATCCAATGTCCTTCAAACAGCAAATAATTCTGGCCGAAAACTTTTGGCTCTGGAATGAGTTGGTTTATTACTGACTTCACATTCTTTTTACCGATGACTGCCCTAAGAAATAAATGAAGGAGAATTAGCAAATGCAATTTTTTTTCTAGATTTTATTATATCATTCAAATGCATAAGTACTTACTTGGCAATCATAGCTTCAACTTTTGGATGTGAAGAACTATCTAACTGAGTCAGGAAAGACAAGCAAAACGCTTCATATAAAGATCTTGATACTGTTCCACATTTTGCCTTGGCAGCAGCTGTCAAAGCTCTGCATAACGTTCTTAGAGAATAATGAGGCGTGTTTCCTAAAACAAAAATATAAATATAAATAATGTAACAAAAAGAGGTAAGAAATTAATTAAAACGGTAATAAAAATATTACTTTACCTGACCCATCCACGAGATTAATCTTAGCTTCCTTCTTAATAATGGCGTAGAAACTATAGATGGCCTCCAACACAGCACCACTAAGGTTCATGTGGTACAAATAATCGCCAATAAGCAACATCAAGTCATTCCGTTCAGTCAACTCATCGATAAAGAACTCTGTGAAACGATTCCTAAGGCCTGCGGGTAAGTCCTTTTTGCCAACATCTGTGGCCGGGTTCATGCAGGCAAATAGTGTAAAGTCAGGATGTCTTTGAATAGGAATTTTATCACCCTTTTCCAATAAGTCTATAGTCTCGCTTTTATCTTCCAGTAATCCAGCTAGACATTCCAAAATCTCGGCCGACGCCAAATTGATTTCATCTAACAGCACCCAATGTCCTTCCTGCATCGCTTTGACTAGAGATCCTTCAATAAACGCGAACGTCAACTTTGATGCCGCCTTAACTTGCTGTTCTAATTTCGAAAGTTTTTGTCCAAAAGCTACCCACTTTTTCAGTTTGTTTTCTTTCTTTTCTGCTGTCAATCTAGCGGTCGCTGCTTTATGACTCTGTTTCATCAATGCCAGCAAGGCAGTCCAATTTTCCATTTCGTAACAGGTATCAATGTGGCCCAAAAACTTTTTATTTTTCTCTGTGTTATAAAAACTTCGGAAGAGTTTTTCAAACTGGAGTTTTATGGGTCGGATTACATACTTAAGGTCGACAGGTTTGTAACCACCAAGTAAATCTGCTGAATCCGACTGCTGGTTCATGTTAATGACTACCAGTTTATGTCCTGTCTGCCTTGCTATATACTGCACTGACGAAGTTTTACCAGTACCGGTTTCGCCGACAAGCAGTACTGGTTCATTTGACGTAACGCAGCAAGCGATCCTCTCAAGCAAACAAGCAGACTGACGCGTAAACGAAAACACAGTGTGTTTGTTACCAAAATCTATGGTTTCTAAACTTTTCTCTACTCTTGGCACTTTGGATCTGCCAACTTCTAGGAAGTTTGAATTGAGCGATACATTTGGCTTGTAATGCTTGCAATAAAATTCGGATTTCGTTTCTACTATACCGAGGCATAAGCCAACTTTTTTAGCCAATTCCAGTCTATGTTCAGGCAAAGACACTGAACATGTAAATATATCTAAAGCATCCTGTAAAACTTTCAACGCAGATTCGGAACTAGATACGTCAAAACCAACTACTGATCTAGAGCACCATTTCAACAAGTCTCTGGTTGAAATCAATCTTGATCCTCTTATAAGAATTAGATTCTTTTCTTTATCACTATCGACTACCTCAGTAGCTTGCAAGGATGTGTCGTGACTGCCTACTGAGAACATCATAAAAACTTCGATAATTCTTGAGCATATCGTTGAAAGAGCTGGGTAAAGAGTTTGGATGACTTCTGCGAGTTCTGAACGCGAAAGAGGTTCAACGTTAATTTGAGTTAAATGCTTCTGAAGTAATGTACTGGAGCTGGACATTTTCTTTTGAAACCCAAAATTTGTAGTCAAAGTTCTAAAATAAAATTCATAAGATCAACATTCAGAAGAAAATGAACTTTATAAAGAAGACCATAAAGTTTAATTTTCAACGTCATTACTTACCTCTGGGTGACAAATAGTTGAAAACCAGGTGTGACTGGTAAAGAATCTCGATAGCCAGGCACGCATAGCGAATTTCTTTCAAGGAGAGAACTAAGAGTCGATGCTACATCGAGGGCTGCACAGTCTATGTCTTCTAATAGTAGCCAGTGTCCATTTTGTACTGCCTAAAAGTAAAAGTACCGTAAATTTCATTGTATTTAGCCTACTTAATTGTAAACAGGTTCATTTTTAAGGGTTAGTTATTATTCCGTGTTATTTTCATAAATTGGTCTCTCGAATAGTTATTGTGTCTGCAGAAAAAACAGGAAATAAACTTATAATAATATGTTTTCAATGGCACTATAAAACCTAAACATGCTAACTACAAATAAAAGAGTATTTGCACATGCACAAAATAAGTAAACAGACAAAACATCTGTTCAAACAAGCTGAAAACTTGTATTCCTTTTTCTTTATTTCTATATAATATGAAACCAGAGCGAGCGAGATACTGTCAAAGATAGCTAAGAAGGGGCAAGTGGTGTTCTTTAGTTTTGGAAGCTAAGACACATTTTTAGGTGGCTGAGCCAACAGAGTAAGTACTTCGCGTGCTAAAAATTGGCTCCGATTCGAAACGAAGTCAATGCCAGTGTACTGATTGGTCCTGATTGGTTAAATAGTGTTACTGGAATAATCAGACTTTACGATAATAATAAATTATGAAGTCATACCTCGGTTAAAACACCAGGCCTCCATATAAATTCTCCAGGTATATCAGTACATTGATGTGAACCTAATAACATGCGGGAGTCAGTCTGGTCTCCCAGTTGCACTTTCTTGAATGCTACACCTTTGCGACCAGTGATGGCAGCTAAATGTTCTACAAGGGATGTCTTTCCAGAGCCTACAGGACCCATCAGACTTAGCGCTTGACCTAAAAAGAAATTGCTGTTTTCAGTAAACAACATCTCAACAACATGCATGCATGTTGAAGCATCTCAGTGATGTTGACAAGAAATTATAATTCAATATCTTGCAGGAATTGAATATGCAGATTTTTTACAGGAAACAAAACACAACTGTTATAATTGAAATTTCGTTTTTAAGACCCCTATGGGATTATAGCAACATAGCACAGTCTTGTGACAACTGCCTTATGTAATCAACCTAAATTACATGCATTTAGGTTGATGCCAACAAATTCAGATATATTTATTTAAATAAATAAAAAGTTAAACATGGGTACCATATAAATAATAACTCCCCAAAAAATACCTGATGCAACAGCTAAAGCCAAACTCCTGAGATTATTAACTGTAGATTTCACTGGAACTAAATTGCCTTGCCGAACATTACTCTTCTCATAGATCGGCAGCAGTATACCATCAATATTGACAACATTATCAGGGTTTAGATCAGCTTTTATTACTTCACTCATGGTATAAACATCATCAGTTTTACATCTCTCTATATTTTCCAAACAGTCCTGGTATGGTGATATTGCCATTTTGTCTGAAAGTTGTAATGACTGTGCATCGGTCATATTTGTTAGAATGACCATGCATTCTTTTACCATCCTGTTGAATTTACAAAGTAGTTATTGAAGAAAATAATTCACATAAAATAAGGTTATTGTGGCGGTGGCGATGGCCTATGTCTAGCAGTGGACGTCTTTCGGCTGAAATGATGATGATGATGATGAAGCTATAGACCTTTTTTTTTAATAAAGGAAAAAAAATAAGTCAATGTTTTAAAGGAACCTGTTGTCATTTACCAGACTACATTCAAAACTCCAAACTATTACTGAGAAATTTACAACAGACCCAATAACATTTTAGCTGGGAGTCAAACTCATGATATCATGCTTATCAACAAACATATGAGAAATACACTTCACTCAAAGTACATTTCTGTTCGCAGAGTCTTTTGAAGAAGCTATAATATAAGTGTGATAAAAAAGTCATAATTCGAGGTCCGGCTCTCGCCTTTTTTTTCCTCTGAAACTGAACCAATTTTAAAGATATTTCATCAACTGAATAAGAAAAATACATACTGTGTCACTATGTTTTTTCTTTTTCATTAATAGTTGTCAAATTGATACACTAGGCCTCAGTAGATAGCGTTCTAAATAGGCCATTTTGAAGTCTTCTAGAAATAATTTATCAACAAAAACGAAATCGTAGGGACATACAAAAAGTTGATAATTATTTTACTGTAAAAAAACATTGCTCTAGGGCAGCGGTTCTCAAACTTTTTTGGTCACGGAACCCTTTTGACAAGCAAAATACTTGACGGAACCCTACAATAAAATAATAGTTTTTAAAAGTGTATTCTTTATTATATAAGCATAATAAAAGTACAATGTAACAGTTACTAATTATTACTTACTTTAACCACATGCCAAGTACAATAATAGAAGATATTAAAAATGAAAAAATCTTAACTAATGGGAGGTATGAAACTGTTTTTTATTTTTCATCAATTGGTTGATATCAGGTTTGATAGAAGACATTTGAAGTCTCATATCAGGTTCGGCGTCCAGTCTATTGCGATATTTTGTTTTCGTGGCTGCATAGGTTGAGAATCCTGTTTCGCACAAATATGTTGTTGGGAACGGGAGAAGAATATTCAGAGCCATTCTGCCAAGTATTGGATATTCATCACGGATTCTGCACCAAAAATCGTTGAGAGGCGTCGTTTTGAACAGTGACTCCATACTTGTGTCTGATGACATTTCTAAAAGAGATTCATATATCTCGTTTGACATACTTTCGGGCTTTTGCAAGTTGGGTAAAAAAGGATTATGAATCCATGAATTCAGCTTCATTTTTGTATTATGTTCTTCGGGAAAATACTTTACAAAAGATGCGCGCATCGAAGTGAGATATTGGACCAATTCTTCAAACACATCATCTTGAAACATTTCCGAGTCGTTATCGCTAACAAACTCACTGAGTGACGTAAAGCTTTCTATTTCTCTCTTACCAACGCAAATAATCCAAAAATCTAATTTTCTTTTGAAGGCAGTTATTTTGTTATAGGCCTGGAACACTGTTGTCTGTTTACCTTGCAATGATAAATTCAATTCGTTCAGTTTTTGAAAGATATCCGCCATAAAAGACAATCGGAACAACCAAGTTTTATCATACAAACGGTCTTTCAAATTAAAAGAAACTGTATCTGCTGAAAGAAACATTTGTAACTCGGCTCTAAGTTCAAATAGCCTTGTTAAAGTTTTACCCCGAGACAGCCATCGCACTTCTGTATGGAGCAGCAGTGTTTTATGTTTGCTGCCATAATTTTCACACAATAATGAGAACAATCGGGATTGTAGTGGTCGTGATTTGATAAAATTAATTATTTTTACCGCTTCATCCATAACTAATTTTAGATTTGACGGCATTTGCTTCATCGCAAGTGCTTGTCTATGCAGAATACAATGGCTGGAACTACAATTAGGCGCTTTACTTTTTATTCGTGATACTGCTCCTGCTGTTTTACCTGTCATCGCCTTGGCCCCATCTGTACAAATGTCAATGCAATCGTTCCAACTAAGATTATTTTCTTTAAAAAATATGTTTATTTTATTAAAAATTTCTTCCCCGGTAGTGTTTGTGGGCAGCGGTGAACACATAAGCATGTCTTCTTCAAAAGAACGTTCATATGGATATCTCACGATAACCAGCAAGATAGCCAGACCAGTGACATCAGTTGACTCATCCATTTGCAAGGCGAATCGTGTTTTTTGTAGACGTGCAACTAGTTCTTGTTTGACGTAGCTTGCCAGATCATGGATTCGCCGTGAAACAGTATCGTTTGATAGCGGTACAGTAGAAAGATGCTTTGCAGATTTTTCATCGAGCATACATTTTGTTATGTCTAACACACATGGCTTTATTAAATTCTCAGCGATAGTGTGCGCTTCACCTGCTTGTGCAATGCGATAGCTAACTAAATATGATGCCTCCGTGGCCTTTTCATTGATAGTTTGTGTTACATGCATCATATTTTTTTAACTTTCCAATAACTGTTCTTTTTTACGAACAAAAAATTCTTTATTCTTGTCTTTAGACTCGGGGTGTACAGTTTCTAAATGTCTGCGTAATTTGGCAGGTGCCATGGAACTATTAGGAAGCAGTTTACTACATAACATGCAGAGAGGTGAGCCGTTGGAATCAACAAATCCGAAACTGATATATGATTCATCATACTTCCTTTTTTTCGTCTTTGAAACCGTGGAGCTTGACGTCGTGGCATCATCGTCTGGATCGGTAATTGCTGTATTCTCCGCGCGTACTGCTTTTGAACATTCAGCGTCATTAGAAGATGTCGTTGCAACACGTTTAACACCTTTAAGCCAACGTTCCATTCTTCTTTATTAATAATGTTACACGTCAGGATGGTAGGGTCAAAATAATGCACAATCGTTACTGCGTTTATGAGACAAAGTTTAGTCCAAAGAAGAAATGTACAAAACTGATACAATCAGAATACAGCGGGCAGTAGAACTTACAAGAAGGCAGCAGGCTAGCCAGCTTGTAAGTAGGTAGGTACGAACTTATCGCTCCGAACGCTAATCGTCAACTGACTGACGAGGCGCGGCTTTTTTTATATAATAGCGCTTTTATACTTAGTCCTAGACTCGAACTCGAACATTCTCAAAAATACTCGAGTCGGCGCCTTTGATAAACAAAAAGCGGAAATAAAAATATAAATACAAAAAAATGCGTTGTAAACAATCTCGACTTTATGCTTTTGAAGATAGAGCCGAAAGTCGCTTGTTCACAACTATAGCGTCTAATTCAGAGGCGGCTTTTATCAAAGGGACTGCGCGCTCACAAGTATACGCGCGGCGGGCGGATTCAAAACGTTCGACCAGTGACCAGAGAGAGGTGTTTTGTTTTTTTTTTCTAAATTCTTGCGGAACCCCTACAGGGGTATCGCGGAACCCTAGGGTTCCGCGGAACACACTTAGAGTACCGCTGCTCTAGGGTAATAAAACAGAAAGAAAACTGTCGAGTGTTTGTATGGAGCCAAGAACACCTGCATTTCCTCTTAATTGCTAAACAATTTTCAACTTTAAGCAACATAATAATAATGTCCAAATAAAAGGTAAAACATACCATCTCACATCAGGCAAGCCTTGGTTTCTAAAGTTACTAATAAACTTGGTCCAATCCCATTTAGCTGACAGTTCATTTGGTAACTTGCTGAGCAATGTATAGCAGCATGATACAATCTGTTCTTCTGTGATCTTCAGCCGACAATCAAGGAGTCTCCTTTTCTTTGGAGCAACATTGTAAGAGTCCTCATGATGGATAAATATTTCAAATGGTGGCACTTGATTGATTTCTAAATACTTTAAGGCATATCTAAAAAGAATTTGTATTGAAATTTATTTAAGATATTTTGTTGTCATTTCTTTCTTGCTCAGAAGGTCAATTCTCATAATTAAAAACATTCAAAATATAATTCCAACCTAACCTTGATGCATTAAATCTCAATCTGCTGACAGTAGATGTTTCTGATCGCCGTTTACTGATGACATTAACGACCTAAGTGTTTAGACCTAGGTATTGTTGCTTAACGTCAAAGTCACAAGTTTTTATTTCAAATAAGCATTTACTTACATGCACTTTCAAAATGCTAATTATGAATCTAATTGCACGGTTCCAAAAAGTTGGTCCTATGGAGAAGAGCCGGCAAAAAACTCCATGGATATTAGTTTGAGATTAGTTTGGAACTACATTTTGAAGGTTTTTAACTAGAGTAGTACACATTTTTTAAGGCCTACCAATGTACCTGCGCATATGACATGATTTAAACACGCGGGAAATTGGTTAACCAATCAGAAAACACCCTCGCTGCGCGCCAAAAGTCTCACCCTCTGCCGCTAGAGTATGGAAGTGTGTGAGCGATATGGAAAAATACGTCGCGGCAATCAATTTTAACACCTTATGTGCATTGCATAAGGTTGATTACAATTTTGTTATGTTTCGGGTGTTTTCGTCGATCGTCTTTTCGTGTCTGCGTGAACAAAGATTGACGACGCGCCTTATTTTTTGTGTCGTACTGTACGAGAATTAGCCTCCAGATGCAATCAATAACCACTTACTGTAAAATATCCGGATGATCACTCAAAGTAGCTAGTACAACTGAATACTCCAAATGACAAGTCTTTTCATTATCATTGCAAGCATCATAATTTGGATTGGAAAATATTGGTTTCAAAGGGATTTTGGCTGAAACTAGAGCAAGTAGTATGTTTGATAGATATTTCTTGAATAGTTTTGCATCTTCAATTTTGAGGATAAATTCTGACAATTGTTTAACAGCATTTTGTATATCAAATGAGTTCGAATTTATCGATTCCTGCAAAAATTAAATTTCATTATTTTTACGACACATAATTTTTTTGAAAATTACATATCTAATAAAAAAAATAAAAAATATAAAAAAAAAACAAGCTTACAACATTATTTTTGGTGCACTGATTAAAATAATATTAAATGCATATCATGCTCATATTACCTAAAATATGTTTATCTTCTTCCAAATAATAAAATCTAAAGAAAAAATTAAATCCGTTGAAGGTTGCATGAATTTCATAAAAGTTTTACAATAACATTTGAGTAGTAAAAACCTTATTCAAACAATCAATTAACACTTTATTAAATGAGATCAAGACTCTCACATTATGTCATCGGTTTTTAAATAGATTTCAAAGTTGCAGTGTGTTGATGTCATCATTCAAATATCTGATATGAAAACAGAGATTGATCACAACCAAATAGTAAGTGGTAGGATTTAGATATTTAATTATTATTATATCTTTTTTTATTTGACTAGTATCATTAATTTATGTTACCATCATAAAAAAAGGATTCCAAAGAAGTAATTTAAATGTCTCTTTTTGAATTAAATGATTATAAACTTCAATCAAATATACTATAGATACACAGTCTTGTACAAAATCAAACTCAAAAACGACTCTGCAATAAAGTGAATTTGTAATAATTATGCTTACGACAATGGCAAGTATGACACTCCATCCTTGGTTTGCACATTTGGAGTATAGTTTCTATATTATTTTTTCTATTCTTATTCTTTATTGCACACAAAAAAATATCACAACAATACATAATAGTTTTGAAATTACATGTACAAAGGCGAGCTTAACTCATAATTGAGTTTAATTAGTTATTATTAGTTGTTGTTTGTTGTTGTTTTTTGTTATTAGTTTAGTTTGGTTTTTTTTCTAATATTTTTTTTGTAAAACGTATCACCGCTAGCACAGTTGTGAAGCGGTTGAGAGCAAAAGTGCATGCAATTGATTTGATGGCATAGTTTTGATGGGGCCGTTTTTCGAGTGGCGATCGTGCATCTATGCTATATTTAATCAAAGATGATAAAACGTACAACGTAAGTACTTTCGCTTTGATGATAGTATAGTATAGTATAACGGGCTGGTTTCCGCAACTCCACGTCCAAGCGTGTATTTTGCGTACTCGCTTTGATGATACCTACCTAATTAAAAATTAATTTCAAATGTGTTGCACAATTTTATTATACTATTTAGGTTTAAGAGAGCACGGTCAGAGTGTCGCCTTAAGGGCGGAGTGAGAGCACAAAAGTAAAATGTAGTGTACATTTTGCATTTGTGTAAAATAATTGTGGAAGAAAAACTGCAAGTAGATTTTTATTGTGCTGTTCCATACAGGATTTATGTGGTATGTCGCCACTATTTATTTTAGCATACAGAGCCTTGGAATATGATGATATCTTCAGGATTGTTTTATTCGTTTGTTTGAATTAAAACAGTACAGAATAGAGAACCGGAATTTAGTTTCTTAATTCCATATTTATGTTTATTAGAACACACAAAAGGCGACACTCTGACCCAATACAATTAACAAATAATTAAGTATGTTACATCTTTTTTTCGTTAGTTTATCCAAAAAATATTAAGAATTTATATAAATGAATAAATCTACTAACCTGAAGTTCAGTACATGCTTTAGTTAATTCTGTGGTTTTAGTTTCAGCACCTATCGCTTTCAGTGCCCCCAACATATTACAAACCGACATCTTAACATTCCGCTGAACTAAAAATAATGAAATTACAACAAATCTAGATTTATTATTAGAAAAAAGAAACCGCGAACCGGCCGCGTGTTGTGAGTTTACAAATTCAACACGTGAAATTGATTGTCTGTCAAAGTGGCAGCTGACAGCTGTTATTGATTTCCAGAGCTGCGTTCACTTATATCGGCCGACGTCGTCAGACGACGACGCTCGGAGCCAAAGAGTATGTAATCACTATGCTCTCGGAGCTGTACTTGGGCGCATCTCTAGACTCTTAATCTGGCATTATTTGAGAACATCCGCGATTTGATCGCGATACGTACCAGGGTTGTTGCTGATCCAGAATTTTATCACATCAGCGGATGCTGATGCTGATGCTGATTTTTGACATTGACATCAGCGGATGCTGATGCTGATGCTGATTTTTTTGAATTGGGTATGTGTACCTTATGAATTTATATAAAAATGTAATTTGAATTTATTTATAGAATAAATCTTTTTATAAAAATCCGATATTGGTTAAAGGCTAAAATAGTGCATTTTTAAACCTTTTACGGTGATTAATCAAATTTTAAAATTAAGGGCAAAATAATATAATAAACAAAACTTTTTTATGTTTTCATAGAGCCCTAGGAAAAAAAATCGAGACCCCACATTTTTATTTACGAATTATTAACTAAAATCTGATAAATTATGAAAAACATAACATGCACATTGAAAATCTACATGAGACAAACCAGTAAAGAAACCTGTAAAGTAGCGCGAGCGAAGCGAGCCCAATTTTTTTTTTAGGATTACCTAAAACGTTACTCCCTTTTAGGCGCATTTTAAAAGGAGTTTTAAGGCTTTTCTTTTTAATAAAAGCATTTGAGTTTTCTTTCACTATGCTTAAACAAACGAGAGATAAACTTATGTACAAAGTTTCTGTATATAAAGAAAGAAACCTTTTGTAAGTGAAACTATTTAAACTGGACCTACTTTATTCCGTGTGGTGCCGGACGTAAAGAATTGCACCACCCTATATCTTCTCATGGGTGTCGTAAAAGGCGACTAAGGGATTCACCAAAGGATGGGCAGCGTTCTCGAGTATTTAACCAACCAACTGAGATCGCCAACCCGCCTGCCAAGCGTGGCGATTATGGCATATTCCTCCAAACTGCTTGGGGAAGCCTATGTCCAGCAGTGGATGACTTTCGGCTGACATGATGATGATGAATGATGGACCTACTTTGAGCGCACAATAGAGCAACACGAACGTAAGCGCCAATATTTCTTTGTTTTTAAAAATGTAGAGTTCCCCTTATTATCTTAAAGCTTGATTATTTTCATCCAGCAAAGGCAATCCAGCATAAATCATTTTCATCCTTGGCTTTTTATTAGCATTCTTTTTATTGGCTGAC
The DNA here is from genome assembly GCA_949699075.1 of Asteroscopus sphinx. Taxonomy (NCBI): domain Eukaryota; kingdom Metazoa; phylum Arthropoda; class Insecta; order Lepidoptera; family Noctuidae; genus Asteroscopus; species Asteroscopus sphinx. Next base: position 11,317,264 of record OX453017.1, read on the forward strand.
TAATAGCTCCACATTTCCCTTTTTGTTAGAACGCCTCTTTCAACTGTACTGTCTGCTGTTGACATTTGTCGTAATAGACAAGTTTGTTTTGGTTTTGCTAAATCACCGAAGTGCAATAATCTGTGCTATGGTTGGTCAAAACCATAAACTTATTATACTAGTGGTCAAAACTCATAAGCGAAACAAAAAATGTGCCATAAGCCCCTCCCCCTTCGGTCACGTTACAACATGAACATCAGCATAAATATCAGCATCATTTAATGCGGATGCTGATGCTGATGCTGATGTTGAAAATGATGCTGATGATCAGCGGATGCTGATGCTGATGCTGATATTCGTAACAACCCTGATACGTACGTCTGTGCTTGGGCGTTCGAGCGTTCGTTTGTGTTAGATATCGCGATACCCCATGTTCACACAATAAAAGTAATTTCATTATAATCAACTTGTTTTATTTCTACATCCCCATATTACATATTACAACAGCTAGAGTTGGAAGGTACGACCTCGGCGAACGTATCGCGATCAAATCGCGGATGTTCTCAAAAAATGCCAGATTAAGAGTTCTCTAAACCGACAAGCATGCATGACGAGGTTAATGGACGTAAATGAAGCGAAAGAGGTGTGTCAGGAACGTAGCAGGTGAAAATCTATAGTCTCTGCCTATCCCAATACAATAGGAAACAGGCGTGATAAATGTATGTATGTATAGTTCTATATTTTTCCAGGGCTACGTTCAGTTATAGAGTTGTAAAGTGACGTCATATGCTAAGCGACCGTCATTTATAATAAATGCTCGGTCACAATCGAAATTTGTTGTCACGATGGATATATATTATTTATTTGTTTGTTATCGACAATTTTTTTTTATTTTTATTTTTATAACAGGGGGGCAAACCAGCAAGCGGGTCACCTGATGGTAAGCAATCTCCGCCACCCATGGACATCCGCAACACCAGGGGAGTCACCGATGCGTTGCCGACCTTTTAAAAAGACGTATGCTCGTTTCTTGAAGGCTCCCATGAGTCCCATGTCGAATTGTTTCGGGAAAATCGCTGACGGGAGTTGGTTCCACAGTTTTGCTGTACGAGGCAAAAAATGACATGTGAGACGTACAGTAGTTGATCGCCAATCATCAAGATAGTGAGGATGGAATTTAGATTTATGTCGAGTGGTACGATGGTGGAAGTCAGCGGCTGGTATAAGGTCGAATAATTCCTCAGAGCATTCCCCATTGTAAATGCGATAGAGTTTACATACAGATGCAACGTCTCTACGCAAGGCTAGAGGGTCAAGCCGATTAGGAACAATATAGTCGCCGACGATTCGAGCCGCTCTACGCTGAATGCGGTCAAGTGGAAGGAGGAGGTACTCGGGTGCTCCAGCCCAGAGATGAGAGCAATATTCCATGTGTGGCCAGATTTGTGCCTTATATAGTTTAAGGCGATGATCCGGCCTAAAATATTGTCTCGCTCTATTGAGCCCTCCGAGTTTTTGGAAGAATTACGACTATTTACGACATTATTTCTTTAAAATACAAAGCACTGTAAACACTTTAACACTACAACACAGTGCTATGGACTCGAAATACCTACGAAATACGCATGGCGTATTCACAATATCCGGGCCACTGTTATGGCAGTCATAGCTAGGGAAGTAAGTAATCAAAACTAAAAAGTATCGATATCGATAGTTCAACACTCGTGTTTCTTACCAGAGATGTGTGCTGATTATAATCATTTTCAAGTAGTAATAAATAATGCAATTATATCAAATACTAAGGCCCATATTACAGAAGCTTCCTCAAGTACAGTTTAAACTCCAATCACCTGATCACTACTTAAGGATAGAATCGTTACTTGAGTATCGGTCTTATTCCAGAACGGTAATTATAAACTTTAATTCAACAACATAACACACAATTAGGCCACTGCTGCTTCACGACAACGCAAGACCACACACTGCACAACAAACAACCACTAAGTTAGATGAGCTACAATTGGAATGTCTGCGACATCCACCGTATTCCCCGGACCTTGCTCCAACAAATTACCATTTTATCCGGAATTTTAACAACTTCTTACAAGGAAAACAATTTAACTCTGAGGCGGCAGTCCAAACCGCCTTCAAAGAGTTTATTGATTCTCGCCACCATGGTTTTTTTAGTAAAGGGATCGATGAACTACCTATGAGATGGCAAAAGTGCATAGATAACAACGGTGCATACTTTGATTAATTAAATATATTTTACAAAAAAAAAAACTATATTCCTCCCATACAAAACGCCAATTTCATATATAAGGACCTAATACTTTAAATCAGATTTCCCCTTTTGTTAGGTAGTTGAGTCTGCTTATGCCCGATTTCACCGACATCTCCTAACATTAAAGGATCCTTTAAGCATGGTTAGAGGGCGGTTAGGAGATGGTTTCCGTTTCACCAACAGTTAGGGGTCACTTAAACGTTAAAAGCTCCCCTAAATTTAGGAAGTCGAAATTCGGGCCCTTAAACCGGTACATACGTAAGTATCTCTCAAGCAACGAAGATGTATTGTGATTTAGATGAACTTTTTGAAAATTTAGAAACTATTTCTAGTATATTCGCAGTAATTAACATCTGTAGACCAAAACTATATCGGAAACAACCAAATTACATTGAAAGTTTTGATGAAACTGACTTTTTTCGAAGATATAGGTTGTAAATCTTCAGTGTTGTATTTATTGGAAAAAATTGAGCACACCTTGGAATTTTTTCATCTATTTATTTAAATTGATTAATTTCGTTAAAGTCATTAATTAATTTGCTTAATTCCATTAATTAATTTGATTAATTTAATTTAATTTAAAATATAATAAATAAAATCATGTGTAGTCAAGGCATTTTATGTATAATGGACTTCTTAAAAATGTATGTATCTAGATATATTAAACAAGATTTTATTTTTATTTAATTCAATTAATTAATTTGATTAATTTCGTTAAACTTATTAATTAATTTGCTTAATTCCATTAATAAATTTAATTAATTTAATTTACAATATAATTAATAAAATCATGTGTTGACTACACAATAAAAGGCATAAAATGTCATCAATTATAATTCTAATAATCTTAACTATTATAAAATTGTAAACGTCTGTTTGTTTGTTTGTTCCAGCATCACGCTAAAACGACTGGACCGATTTTGATGATTTTTTTTTTGTTTGAAAGCTGATGATCTGACTTAAAAACTGGTATGGGTTTTGAGAAAGAAAGAAAGAAAGAAAAAAAGAAAAAAATTAATTCGTGGGTTGCGTACTCACCCGACAGATCGAAGCTTCTATGCATTTGCACGAGCGGATAGTAATGTACGATGGAGTGGAGTGGAGTGGACAGGGTATGGGACTGGGGATGGGACTGGGGACGGGACAGGGGACGGGTCTGTGGACGGGACAGTGGACAGGACAGGGGACGGAACATGGGACGGGAAATGGGACGGGACATGAGACGGGACATGGGACAGGACAGTGGGAAGGCACATGGGACTGGACATAGGATGGGACATGGGACAGGACATGGGACATGGGACGGGACTATAGTGATATATAGAGATAGTGGGACAGTGGGACAGTGGGCTGTGAGACAGTGGGATAGTGGGCCAGTGGGACAGTAGGACAGTGGCAGTGGGACGGTGGGGCAGCGGGACAGCGGGGCAGCGGGGCAGTGGGCCAGTGGGGCAGTGGGATAGTGGGGCAGTGGGGTAGTGGGGCAGTGGGGAAGCGGAGTAGCGTGGCAGAGGGGCAGTGGGGTTGTGGGGCAGCGGGACATCGAGGCAGCGGGACAGTGGGGCAGCGGGGCGGGGCAGCGGGGCAGCGGGGCAGTGGGGCAGCGGGGCAGCGGTGCAGTGGGGCAGTGGGGCAGTTGGGCAGCGGGGCAGTGGGGTAGCGGGGCAGCGGGGCAGTAGGGGAGTTGTGCAGCGGGGCAGGCCGTGGGGCCGTGGGATAGTGGGGCAGCGGGGCAGTGGGGCAGTGGGGTAGCGGGGCAGTGGGGCAGCGGGGCAGTGGGTTACCGGGGCACCAGGGCAGTGGGATAGTGGGGCAGTGGGGCAGTGGGGCAGCGGGGCAGTAGGGCAGCTGGGCAAAGGGGCATTGGGGCAGCGGGACAGTGGGGCAGCGGGGCAGCTGGGCAGTGGGGAAGCGGGGCAGTGGGGCAGTGGGGCAGGCTGTGGGGCAGTGGGTTAGTGGTGCATCGGGGCAGTGGGGCTGCGGGGAAGCGGGGCTGTGGGGCTGCAGGGCAGCGGGGCAGTGGGGTAGCGGGGCAGTGGGGCCGTGGGGTAGCGGGGCAGCGGGGCAGTTGGGGGCAGTGGGGCAGGCAGTGGGATAGTGGGGCAGAGGGTCTGTGGGGTAGTTAGGCAGCGGGGCAGTGGGGCAGTGGGGTAGCGAGGCAGCTGGGCAGCGGGGCAGTGGGGGGCAGTGGGCTAGCGGGGCAGTGGGGCGGCGGGGCAGCGCGGCACAGAGGCAGTGGGGCATTGGGGTAGCGGGGCAGTGGGGCAGCTGGGCAGCTTGGCAACGGGGGAGTGGGGCAGCGGGGCAGTGGGGCTGCGGGGCAGTGGGGTAGCGGGGCAGCGGGGCTGTGGGGCAGCGGGGCAGTGGGGTAGTGGGGCAGCGGGGCAGTAGGGGAGTTGTGCAGCGGGGCAGGCCGTGGGGCCGTGGGATAGTGGGGCAGCGGGGAAGTGGGGCAGTGGGGTAGCGGGGCAGTGGGGCAGCGGGGCAGTGGGTTACCGGGGCACCAGGGCAGTGGGATAGTGGGGCAGCGGGGCAGTGGGGCAGCGGGGCAGTAGGGCAGCTGGGCAACGGGGCATTGGGGCAGCGGGGCAGCGGGACAGTGGGGCAGCTGGGCAGTGGGGAAGCGGGGCAGTGGGGCAGGCTGTGGGGCAGTGGGTTAGTGGTGCATCGGGGCAGTGGGGCTGTGGGTTAGCGGGGCAGTGGGATAGTGGAGCAGCGGGGCAGTGGGGCTGCTGGGAAGCGTGGCTGTGGGGCTGCAGGGCAGCGGGGTAGTGGGGTAGCGGGGCAGTGGGGCCGTGGGGTAGCGGGGCAGTTGGGGGCAGCGGGGCAGGCAGTGGGATAGTGGGGCAGAGGGTCTGTGAGGTAGTGAGGCAGCGGGGCAGTGGGGCAGCGGGGCAGCGGGGCAGTGGGGCAGTGGGGTAGCGAGGCAGCTGGGAAGCGGGGCAGTGGGGGGCAGTGGGGTAGCGGGGCAGTGGGGCAGCGGGGCAGCGCGGCACAGTGGCAGTGGGGCATTGGGGTAGCGGGGCAGTGGGGCAGCTGGGCAGCTTGGCACCGGGGGAGTGGGGCAGCGGGGCAGTGGGGCAGCGGGGCAGCGGGGCAGTGGGGCAGCGGCGCAGTGGGCAGTGGGATAGTGGGGCAGCGGGGCAGTGGGGCAGCGGGGCAATAGGGTAGCGGGGCAGTGGGGCTGTGGGGCAGCGGGGCAGCGGGACAGTGTGGCAGTGGGGCAGTGGGGCAGCGGGGCAGCGGGAAAGCGGGACAGTGGGACAGTGGACTGGACTGGAATGGACTGGACTGGACTGGACTGACGTGGGTTAGCAGAATTTAACGCGAGCGGAGCCGCGGGTAAAAGCTAGTAATATATAAATATGTATAATTCATAACTAATATTTGTATTGCACCTGTGGCAGCACACAGAGAGACTATAATACCTGTAATATAATACCAAAATAGCTGTGTACACAAATAAACATTTTGATTTGACTTGATTTTATACATTACTTTATTAAAATAGCAACAAAAAAAATCTCACTTTATCTCACGCACGCACGAAGGAAGTTTCAAAGATAAAAATATGACCACAGATGATACGCGAGGTTTCGTAATGTATACAAAGAGTTAATATAAAAAAAAAAAAAATTAGAATAAATAGAGTTAATAATAAAATAGGGTAAATATGAAAAATAATAAAAATATTAATGAAATACTGTATTTTAATGCTATCAAAACACTATTTTTTAAATAATTATATCCATATAAGTGTATACTTCAGAGAATTTGATGAAAAACAATTATATTTAAAAGTATCGCTAAGTTCAAAGACGAATCAGTCACTATTATCCAAAACAAATCGTCACATAGCTAAGTGTCCCCTAGTAAGGTGACAAAATGATGGTGAAACGAAATTTAATTTAGGGGCTAGTTTAGAGGAGCTTTTAAGCTAAGGATCACATAGTTAGGTGGCAGTTTAAGGGATGTTGGTGAAATCGGGCATTAGTCTTCTGAATAAAAAAAAAATCTTATCTTGCCAGTCCACCACGGGTAGTAATCTTAGAACAAAAATTTTCAACGTTATGTCTGTGATTCTAGATGGGTTCAATAATAGATTTTGACAGTTACTTCGTCCCCCTCGGCATTCCCCTTCTGGTCTATATATATTATATTGTTGATATATTCTCTTTGTTGTTGTTATATACCTATGTGTAGAGTATACAAGTATAATCTCAATTATTGAAGTAATTCTCTTTGTAATTAACTCTTTGTAAAATGGGCAGTCTAAACTATGTACCTATCCCATTTAAAAGTTGAAATATACTATTCAGTTTTCTACAAAGTTTAATATAACTAAATAAAAACGTACATTTCGAATTACGGTTACGAAATGTTTGTTAACGTCTGCCCAACAAACAAGCCTACTACTAGCCACTAGCACATCAAGCCACTGTTATATCATCACATCAGGTAAGCAAATAATAATATATTTCATTTCAATGTTAAAGTGTAATATTTGACAATGAACTTTTCAATCTGCATGCAGTACACACTACAGAAAACGATTATTTCAGGCTTCTGCGGGCCAAACGAAGCTTAATGAATACACAGGGAAACAAGGTTCAAATAAAACTAGGAGTTGGGAGATTAATACAATACCGCTTGAATATTATTTGTTTCTTTTTGCAAACATAAGTATACTACATGCTACCGCAAGTTGGAAATCATAAAATATCACACATAATGCAATACTATAGGGGACACTTCTAAGTACTCCTTGCCTATCTGGCCCTTGTGCCCCTCCCAGAAACAAATCCTGGATCTGCCCTTGGCCACAGCAATAGGATTCCATTTGGACCCTTCGGGTGTGGAATCTTAATAATATTAATGCTGTTGTAAAACTAATTTTTATTATTTCAGATACTGAGATGCCACCGCCTACATACAGTTTTGTTGGAAATCATTTGTTAAATGAGGTAAGCAACAGCTTTTTTCATTTTCTTTAATGGCATTTATATTTAAAAACAAAATAATATGAATAATAATATTATAAGTTGGCCTCAACAAAGTAAGCTGTGTGTGAATGTCACAATCAATTGAGAAATGTTTGAGCATGACGGTAGGCAGGGTAATGTTCTAAAGACATTTCTATTAAAAAATGGTTCATTATTATCAGCCCGTTACTGTTCCACTTCTGGGAACGGGCCTCTTCTCAAAAGGATTCAGGCCTGAGTCCACCACGCTGGCCTACTGCGGGTTGGTGGACTAAACACCATTAAGAACTGTATGAAGCACTCTCAAGTGGGTAGGTTTCCTCACGATGTTTTCGTTCACCGTTAAAGTAAAAAGTGACAATCAAATTCTGATTCGCACTTGAATTCGAAAAGCCAGAGGTGTGGGCCGGGTACGAACTCAGATCCCCCTGCAAGGATGGCAAGCATTCAACCACTAGGCTATACTTTAAATTACTAGGTTATAATGTTCATTCCGGGACCCATCTGAAAACCAGTGCTGCAACATTTCGGTGTTGTAGCATATGCTGAGATGGGGCCCTTTTTAGTCTTTTACAGGCATATTATTTTTAATTTTATTGTTGATGTGTTATTTTTTTCTAGCCTGTAACAAGATTAAAATAATTATTTTATTTATTTCTTTCATTTTGTTTGATTTATGTAAATGCAATGATAACATTGTAGATATTAATGTAAAACCAAGTAGCTAAAAGCCTTAATTTTCCTTGCAGTTAATGTACAATCAAATAACAGTCCCTTCAACACTGAAGACGATGACTCCTGTGGCTAGGAAGATCCTGTGGATGCAAATCAAACAAGAAAATGTAGAATTTTATTCTGATTAGAAATAACTGAAAAAAAACGATGTTTATAGGAGAAAATTGAAAAATAAACAGATTTATGTAAAAGTAATGGTTTTTATTTCACTTTCACTATAAAAAATAAAATATTAGCAATGCATGTATAGGTACCTACCTACGCATGAATAAGAGGCAAAAGCCTTGTATCCAAGGCCGAAATTTAAAAACCTTTTGCTTGGTTGGAAGTTGAAAAAAATGTATTATCTGTGCTTGTCATTTTCTATTATTGAGGTTACTCTTTGGTTCCCTATTGACCAAATTTCTTGTTCGGAGATTGTCGTCTGATGCGTAGCATCTCTACTTGGTCTGTGCAGTCCACACTTGTCTGTGCCACACAAAGCACGGCCGCGCTTCCTCAGCAAATGAATAAGAGGCAAAAGCCTTGTATCCAAGGCCGAAATTTAAAAACCTTTTGCTTGGTTGGAAGTTGAAAAAAATGTATTATCTGTGCTTGTCATTTTCTATTATTGAGGCTACTCTTTGGTTCCCATCGACCAAATTTCTTGTTCGGAGATACATGCATTGCTAATATTTTATTTTTTATAGTGAAAGTGAAATAAAAACCATTACTTTTACATAAATCTGTTTATTTTTCAATTTTCTCCTATAAACATTATGTCTTTTTTCAGTTATTTCTAATCAGAATAAAATTCTACATTTTCTTGTTTGATTTGCATCCACAGGATCTTCCTAGCCACAGGAGTCATCGTCTTCAGTGTTGAAGGGACTGTTATTTGATTGTACATTACCTGCAAGGAAAATGAAGGCTTTTAACTACATGGTTTTACATTAATATCTACAATGTTATCATTGCATTTACATAAATCAAACAAAATGAAAGAAAGAAATAAAATAATTATTTTAATCTTGTTACAGGCGAGAGATAATATTACACATCAACAATAAAATTAAAAATAATATGTCTGTAAAAGACTAAAAAGGCCCCCATCTCAGCATATGCTACAACACCGAAATGTTGCAGCACTGGTTTTCAGATGGGTCCCAGAATGAACATTATAACCTAGTAATTTAAAGTATAGCCTAGTGGTTGAATGCTTGCCATCCTTGCAGGGGGATCTGAGTTCGTACCCGGCCCACACCTCTGGCTTTTCGAATTCAAGTGCGAATCAGAATTTGATTGTCACTTTTTACTTTAACGGTGAACGAAAACATCGTGAGGAAACCTACCCACTTGAAAATGCTTCATACAGTTCTTGATGGTGTTTAGTCCACCAACCCGCAGTAGGCCAGCGTGGTGGAATCAGGCCTGAATCCTTCTCAGAAGAGGCCCGTGCCCAGAAGTAGAACAGTAACGGGCTGATAATGATGAACCATTTTTTAATAGAAATGTCTTTAGAACTTTACCCTGCCTACCGTCATGCTCAAACATTTCTCAGTTGATTGTGACATTCACACACAGCTTACTTTGTTGAAGCCAACTTATAATATTATTATTCATATTATTTTGTTTTTAAATATAAATGCCATTAAAGAAAATGAAAAAAGCTGTTGCTTACCTCATTTAACAAATGATTTCCAACAAAACTGTATGTAGGCGGTGGCATCTCAGTATCTGAAATAATAAAAAATAGTTTTACAACAGCATTAATATTATTAAGATTCCACACCCGAAGGGTCCAAATGGAATCCTATTGCTGTGGCCAAGGGCAGATCCAGGATTTGTTTCTGGGAGGGGCACAAGGGCCAGATAGGCAAGGAGTACTTAGAAGTGTCCCCTATAGTATTGCATTATGAGTGATATTTTATGATTTCCAACTTGCGGTAGCATGTAGTATACTTATGTTTGCAAAAAGAAACAAATAATATTCAAGCGGTATTGTATTAATCTCCCAACTCCTAGTTTTATTTGAACCATCTGGTGGGAAGGGCTTGTTTCCCTGTGTATCAATTCATTAAGCTTAGTTTGGCCCCCAGAAGCCTGAAATAATCGTTTTCTGTAGTATGTACTGCATGCAGATTGAAAAGTTCATTGTCAAATATTACACTTTAACATTGAAATGAAATATATTATTATTTGCTCACCTGATGTGATCTTAAAACAGTGGCTTGATGTGCTAGTGGCTAGTAGTAGGCTTGTTTGTTGGGCAGATGTTAACAAACATTTCGTAACCGTAATTCGTAATGTACGTTTTTATTTAGTTATATATATTAAACTTCGTAGAAAACTGAATAGTATATTTCAACTTTTAAATGGGATAGGTACATAGTTTAGACTGCCCATTTTACAAAGAGTTAATTACAAAGAGAATTACTTCAATAATTGAGATTATACATGTATACTACACATAGGTATATAACAACAATATAAAGACCAGAAGGGGAAGGCCGAGGGGGACGAAGTAACTGTCAAAATCTATTATTGAACCCATCTAGAATCATAGACATAACGTTGAAAATTTTTGTTCTAAGATTACTACCCGTGGTATCAACGTCAAATTGAATATACTATTATTTGTCAATTTTTTTATTTGAGCGGGCTGAGGGCTTTGGCTTTTCGTATTTTATTACAATTTTATGTAAAATCTGTATTATAAATGAAGTTTAACGAAGAAATTGATTAAAAATGGACCATTCACAGAGCTCCGATTTTTTATCCGAAAGCACAGACATATTTTGTAATAGTCCTACAGATCCAGCGATTGTATCCTTTTGTATAATGTATTACATACAAGTTACAACAACAATAACAAAAGAGTTTATTAAATAACTTTATCTAAAACATTATTTTCTTGACTGTAACCTCAGATGGACATGGACACAGTATCATACGAATCTTTGGTATTAAATACAAAGTCAGCTTTTTCGAGTATCCGAAAAGAAATGAAAAAGGCATCATTCTCAGTTTACTTTTCTTCTCTTCTAGAAGATTGCAGTGCCTGTATTTCTCAGGTAAACAAATATTACATTGTGTTATTTGCTTGTTTAATAAGTTTTTGTCTCACTCCGTCAACAAGATACACTGTGAATTAAGTTTTATAAATTGTTCTTTAAAAACACTTGCTTTTCCACTGCACATCTGCATTGGCAGAATTGTTGAAATCGGCATAGCTTAATAATTTCCAAGGTTTTCGCGATCACTACACATTATAATAAAATAAAGTTTAACCGGATTAAATCGCGTATATTATTCGGCATAGCTTGCCAGTTAAAAAAATAGAATAGAATAGATGTTGTAACAAGTCTTGTGGAAAATAAATTGGACTATGAAGAATGTTGATAGCACATTTTCTTAGTTTTCATGGTTACTAACAAAAGATAGTATGGAATGTAGTTTTCTGATGAGACAACTTGTTTTATCCAAAAAAAAAAAAGGAGGAGGTTACCTATGTATTTAACCGACTTCAAAAAAAGGAGGAGGTTAATTATTCAACATGTTTTTTTTAAAAACATTCCATGAAAAAATTCTAATGTTCAAGCTGCATCTCGATAGACGGTTTTGTGAGTAGTTTGACTACCTGGTTGCTTAGACCAATTAGCCCCAAGTATTTAGTTTACTCACACTAGTAAATTGATGGAAACTTTACTAGGTGTGAGGGGATGATATGTAAATATGAAAGTCACATACTTCAACTTTGTAAAATTTACCCGCACTTGTACATGTTAACAAGCACTTTATATTTAATAATCCACTGTTATTACACATTAAACACTTGAAGAAACACAAATTCTGGAAAATAATACAAAATCCATAACATGATCTTTCCGAAATTTCCTGCCAGCCCCATTCCTTCTGGTTAGACGGGAGGTCAATCCCAACTTAATTGGGCTTGGAGAAAGTACCTTTTAATGTTACACTTTTTCCAGAGTTTGGACCTCATCACCGATATACTAGCTGGAACTAACATGAAACAGAATAAATTACAGGAATATATAAATGAGGCTGTGTGCCTTCTACAGTTATTATCAGATCTAATTAAACATGTAATTGAATCAATGGCCATGTCATGTTGTTCTATGAAGACATTCCCAACTGCAACTGCTCGCATCATTTCGCTAGTGTTCATACATTGTAAAGACAGGTGAGTGTGACTATTAAGCTGCAGTTCCACTGCCTGTTAACTGACACTGCACACCAGACGTTGCCACATCTCTCGAGGCCTCTCGAGGCCTGTCGTGGCCTGTGACGAGGTGTGCCCACAGCATGTGTTGGCCAGTTGGCCACCATTATTTATTTATTTAAATATGCTTTATTGTACACCATAAAATAAATTACATTGAATATGCATTTAAACTATTGTACAAATGGCGGCCTTATTCCAACATGTTAAGTGATATGAAGTGCATGGCTGCGTGTGCGGCTGCTGTGGTTTTATTCAGTTGTCAACAATTGATAATTCAATCAAAGCAAACGCGCCCTGACAGGCACCCACGCGCCACGCCGTATCGCGTCATTAAAGTTACTGACTGACAGGCAACGACAGGTGCCAACGGACGAGACCGTTCACACGGCGCTTCGGCTTGGCCTGGTGCAGCCTCATCCGTCAAAAACAGGCTGTGGAACCCCAGCTTAACTCTTACCACATATGTGCAAGAACAAAACGGGGAGAAGAGAGTGCTAGTTAGGGTTGGATTTGCATGAATATTTTTTATGATATATTTCTATGATAAAAATCCCCATAAGGAAATTCTACAGAGGAATTCTAAGAATATTCACCATCAGCCTCATCAGCCAATATTTTACTGGCTTATAAATTTTTTATTATAATAATGTGTTATTTCTATTTTTACAGTGAATCTCTCTATGGAAGTCAGTTGAACTGTGTGGAGAAGCAATTAAAAGACTTGTTCAGAACTTGCCATGAACTTCAGTTAACATACTTGATGGTTTTAGAGAAACATTTCATTTTTGACTTAACTGAAAGAGAGGAACAGGATATCCTTATTGAGGGTAGGTAGAAAATCTGGGCTGTAAATTAACTTTTCATGTATCACTGTTAAATCTAAACACAGGCCTTAGTGTGCCACTATGCTAAAAGTGGACCAAAACAAATTAATTAACATCATTATGACCACATATCACAATGATTACTGTATTGTGGCTCGAGACATTGTTTTTTCAGTAAATTTATACGATTGGCCAGTCTTAAAGTTCATAACCATCATTGCACCATAAAATCTTTATGAAAAAAAAAGAAAAAATCATTTTTGTGCCAGCTAAAAACATGCAATTTTGTAATTAAAATAAAATTACATGACAACAACATATAACAACATAACATAACATCACGCCTGTATTGCCCCGAAGGGGTAGGCAGAGGTGTAATAGTACACCCAAATTGCGCCAGTTATGTTATAGTCCCATGTAATAGGACAGGGAGCAAGCCTTTTGCCACTGACTGGGCACAAATCCAGACACTGGGCTGCTACTGAGAATTTCCTAATGAAAAAACCCAATAACACTGCCCGACCCGGTAATCGAACCCAGGACCCCACGCTCAGCAGTCGCGCTTGCAACCACTAGACCAACGAGGCAGTTATGACATGAAACATAACTTATTAACATAAAAAACTGAAGACAATTAAAAAATATAAAAAATCTATCTTAATATTTTCTCTTTTGCAGCTCTAGATATTAACTTGAAGATTGGTGAAATAGTCCAAACCCTTGATGTAAAGACGATGGCTGAGCAGTGGAAAGCCTACACTGTGATTTGTGAGAAATATTCTCACTGTCTTATAGATAAAAGGATCTATAGTGATTGCACTAAGATTCTGTGTACCATGATTACAAAAAATATTCAAACAGCATTGGAGGTAATTCACTTTTGTTTATAATTGTTAAGCTGCGGTTCCACGGCCCGTTTTCTGACAGATCAGGCCGCGCCAGTGTGTGTTGTCTGCCAACCCGCACTAGGCCAGCGTTGTGGACTAAGGCCAGTCAGAGAAGAGGCACGTGCCAGCTACTTTTAATGTTTATGTATACGTTAACTGCATGGCATATCCAGTTAATAATCGCCATGCTTGGCAGGCGGGTTGGCGATCGCAGTTGTCTCTTGTTATTTGTATCTTTCTTCACCATATATTATATTCCTTATACAAAAGGCGAATGGAAAAGTTCTTTCAATGGAAATTTTAGTAAAATGATAGTCGTATGTGTATACAGGAAAATCAAGAAGAGAAAATAGTGGTGAGATCACTCAAAGTAAGCAGTTTCACCCTGAAAATAATGTTGAGAGTATGCAACACATTCAAGCATGCTGTTATAAACGATCACATGTCTGTTGTGGAGCTTCTTCTTTATGTTCATTTGTAAGTCGTTTAATTAATTTAAATTATAATAATTTCTTAGGTTTTCGCTATCACTACACATTATAGTAAAACAAACAAAACCAATTTAAATTAATATACGCGATGTAATCCGGTTAAACTTTGTTTTATTATAATAATTATGTTCAACTGCCTCGTTGGTCTAGTGGTTGCAAGCGCGATTGCTGAGCGTGGGGTCCTGGGTTCGATTCCCGGGTCGGGCAAAGTGTTATTGGGTTTTTTCATTAGGAAATTCTCAGTAGCAGCCTGGAGTCTAGATTTGTGCCCGGTTAATGGCAATAGGCTCGCCCCCTATTACATGGGACTATAACATAACTGGCGAAATGTGGGTGTACTATTACACCTCTGCCTACCCCTTCGGGGAAATACAGGCGTGATGTTATGTTATGTTAATTATGTTCAAATATATTTTGTAATGCATTTCTAGTATCTGGGATCGGTAAAATCAGAGGACGGATCAATAGAAGCCGATATAACTCATAGAAAGCAAGCAAGCGATTAGAATATTTCAAAATAAAACAATTTTTTTTTCTTTTTTACTATTTTAATATTTATCGTCAATATTTTATTATTTTTAACGCATTTACGCATGCGAAGCGAAATCTAACGATTTAAATTGTGGAAATAAAAAATCTCTCACGAGCAGGATTTGAACCTGCGACTCCTGGCTCAGTACGCCAGTGCTTTAGCCACTAAGCTACCGAGAACACTGCTCGTGGTATCGAAATTAACCTCCACTTTGGTACGTCTTTGGGTGACGTCAGCGATATCTTATTAAAATAATTATTCTATAATCAAGATAAATCAATCAATCAATCAAAGTATTTATTTACTAGAATATGGTATTATTACAGATGTAGGTGACTTATGATTAGTTTCAGCATATTCTGCCCCTCGGGGCGTGCAAATTGGACTTATACATAACAAAATTATTAAAATTATGAGCATGCATATTAATTATGTGTAACCTTTATTTTATAAACCTAGGTATCTTATATATCAATTGATGATTTATCTTGATTATAGAATAATTATTTTGTTTATTATGTATGAGATTTGTTGCAGAAATAATGAAGCTTATCTACAAACAATGCGTGGGAAATCTTCGCAGTTTATAAATCTTGTCAACAACAATGTTACTAGTCCGGTCAACATTCTTCTCAGTGAACTCTTGATTGATCATAAACTATTAGCTGTAAGTATTTTACTCGTAACATTTTGTTATCGTATAGGATGACGAAACGAGCTAAAGGCCCACCTGATGTTAAGTAGTTACCTTTGTCCATAACAACTGCATTACCACCTAGACTGTTGCCTAAATGGTACCGCAAGTCCATTCGCCTAACTGAGACATGAAAATGGAAAGTCTCATGTGATTGCAATTTCACCAGCACCCGTACCCTTCAGACCGAAACACAGCACTGCAAGCATCACTATTTGGCGCAGAAGTAGGTACGGTGGTAGTACTTCCCCGGACGAGCTCTTTCACAAAAAAGCTCTACTACTACTAAAAAAAATTATATAAAATCTACCATGTTTTATTAAATTATCACTTGGCAAAAGCTGCTGATTCTCTTGGCTAAAATACATTGTAGTTGCCAGAAATATTTTTGTGTAAAAATGTGAGGGATAGGAACAAAACGTACAGTGCCTAAAAGTGTAGTTCTTACAGTCCCCTCAGATTAACGACCAAACTGTCGGCGGATTGTTGGGTGGTATAATTTTTATATGAGAAATCTGGTCTGCCGGTGTCTCCCGTATTTCCCTGTTTTAATTGAGAACTCGACTGAAATATCGGCCGATTAAAAGTATGCAGTCTGCGAGTGGACTGAATTTAAAACTAGTGGATTTTACATAATAGGGTGTTTGACAATTTTTTGAAATGTATGTAAAACGATGGCGAAACATCCAATTAAAGCATTAATTAACAAATAATTACTAAAATATGCTTTTAAAATTAAATAATCAAGATTTTTATTTCTCGTTTTAAATTTCGCACCAAAAGCTAAGTCACGTGACATTATCGTCGTGACCTACGTCACCGTTCTTGTTCCGGTCAGTGTTACCGGTGTAAATTCCCTTAAAAGTACGTCATGCTTACCAAAATGGTACTGATTAGAGGAAATGTAAAAAATCTGAGAAAAAACTTAAGATTCTAGTTTACGAAACAATGTAGTAAGAAGGCGATGTCGAGAGTTATTTTTATTTTGATATTGCTTTTATTTTTCGTTTAATTTTTATATTTCGTTCGAGATAGTTGCAGCGGTGCGAGCGCTGAAAACGGAACGTTGTTTTATTTCTGGCATGAGACATGACTGAAAAGTTTTATATTTTGTGTTTGAATCACGCACCTACAAAACAAAAGCTTGTAAATTACGTTCACAATTACGTATAAATGCTCATAAGTTTAATTGTTAGTAAGTTATAAACTGGATCGATAAAATAAAAAATAAACTGGCTGACATGAATATGTTATTATAATAAAAACTCGTACTCTTAATTTTAACTATCATGGCAACATTTAGCTCGCCCTATGTCGTACAAGTTTCTGGCGTCACTCTAAATGTCGGCCAAGTCTCAAGACGTTTCGTATCACGTGTTCAACAGATTAAAAAAACGACATTTCAAACAGGAAAATAAAATATTTAGAATCAATTTAAATTAAAAAAACGTAGTAAAAGTTATTCTTCAACCTAAAATCTACGTTGTGTGCAATTTTCATAATTTTTGGCGATACCAGTCAAACACCCTATTGTTACATTTATGAGACTCGTGTTAGATTATGTATTCTCTTAGTTTTAATAAGGAGCTATTTCGATACTTCAATTATCACTATAAATTACATGGGCGTAACTAAAAGGCGGGTCAAAAGAAGTACCTCCTTATAAATCAGTGGTTCCCAAACTTATTTTGTCTACTCGAAAGTCGAGAGTTCAGTCGGTGTCTAAAAGTCCTCCTAGCTAGATGAAATTACACAACGCCTTTACACAACGCCCCCATGTTTTTTCTAGATCTCTTACCGCCTCCCTTTAGGCCTGCAGCAGCCATAGGGGGGCGTTATCGCCCACTTTGGGAATGGCTGTTATACATAAACCAGTAACGCGAATGCTATCATAATAGTAATTTTTCCCACATAATAATTGTTATTATCAATTCATCTCGACAACCGTTTCAAAATGTTGGCGACGCCCATTCTAACAACAGGGGTCGTACTTCCGATTGGATCGAGTTCTGTATCAATCGAATTTGAATTCGAGTTAATGTCAATTCATACTGCATTCCTCTAGGAATTGACATTAACTCGATTTGGTTCAGAGCTCGAACAAGTCGGGAGTAAGGCCCCAGGTCTGGATGTTGTTATAATTTATCCTCATTATTTTTATTTAAGTTTTAATTTTCAGTGTATATGCAACTACGATATTAATTATATAAGCAAAGATGACAAGTTGCTAGGATTAATAATGCTACTTATATCAGTAATCAGAATATTTATACAAAAAAGTGGAGAACAGTCTTCAAAAGTTCCAAATCATAGGTTGATAAATGCTATTTATGACTTATTGCCACATTGTAAGTAAATGTCTTTTATTCTTATACTTAATTGTAATTTGCAACTTATAACTTGTCTAAAGGTTCTCCATAGTATTTATTCTTCCACATATCCATATTTAACATATTATGGACTAGTGTACCAAACAATACCACAATAACTTGCTGAAACACTCATGTGATCCCTTAATATGTTCTGTTTCTCACTCATATTTCTCCCATGACTATAGCCCCATGCTTTTGGGGGTGATTCTCGCGTCATAGACATACATCTCGAACTCGACATAATGTAGGTAGAAACAAGACGGCGAATGTCGATTGAAAGTTAATTTTCGTATCCTCAGAATGACACGTTAGAGTTTCCGTTATCATTCCACATGTGCTTCTCGACTTAGTGTCCCCCCCAGATAATGTAATGCACTTAATGTTTTTTTTTTATGGTACAGCTTTTGTAAAGATCTATCTTACTCACCCCCAGTTTCCGAAACGCTGATCAACGCAAAAATTAACTAATCAGCTGTCAAATCTCAGGTCAAGCGATGTGATTGGTTGTTAACATTTTTGCCGGCCAATCACAGGAGCTGACATTAGATTTGACAACAGATCAAATTGATCAGCCTTCCAGAAACTGGGGGTCGGTATGATTATGCACAGTGAAAAAAAATCTCATTCACTTCACTCACGCCTGGTATTCAGCCTTCATATGCTCTACTTGTTTGGTGTATAACGAAAGCAACTATTCTGTTACATTAAAAGTCAGAAACCGCCAAAAACATAAACACAAAATTTTCGGTCTACGCCTAGCGTTCGAAATATAAAGAATGGCTCATAGCAGTTGACATTACCGGCGACATTTTTAGTAGAGATTTAAAATTAGAGATTATCTCGATTCGGACATTTATTTCTATAACACGAGAATTGGGGACTACTAGGTCTGGTGCTGGATTATGAAATCTTAAAACCATCATTGTTCCGGTGCGAAGTGGGATGGCGCTATTCGTTTTGCATAGCTTTGTCCCTCTCTTGCAGCGGAACGATGATAGCTCTAACACTTCATAATAATAATATGGCCCCCGAAGAAAAAGTTAAAACAAGTCTATAAAACACAGCTTTCCATAGCCCAAATATTTTGAATTACCATGTTTTGTAATAGGCCTGCAGCTTTTTGGGATGATTCATGGCTTTTCTGCCATAGTGCAGCTGTTGACTGTCTTCGGTTGGTGCCCCATCCCACCTTAGATTAAAGTTGTCATAGGGGCGACTGCGAGCTGGACCTGTCCCGTGGCAAGTCTTCCAAAGATCCGGGCTTCTTCCACACGGAAGATAAGCCGTGTTTGAATAAAAATATGACCCCTGTACCCTTACAGACCTGTCACCATTTATGAACACGCTTATATTAGCTTCACTTGTATAGTCCATCAAATTAGTGCGCGATACGCCAGCGGTGCGGGCGGGTAGGCGGGGACGAGGGAGAACGATGTGTCAATTTGCTGACTATACATGAGATTCGTACGAAAGATATATATTATGATAATATCTTGAAACAATCTGTCACTATGGATGGCAAATAATTTATCTATAACTACTTACATTATTATGATTAAGGGGATAGTAACTAAATGTCAAACACATATTAATAATTCAAATAATTTTAAATTGGTCAGTAAGAATTATTAATATATTAATTATATATAGATTGGTCTTGCTTACGATTTTTAAAATATGTGTAAATATTAAACACAATTTGTTTGGCTTGACGTCCAACTACTCTTCCTATCGGCGGATTCATCTCGTGGTCGTTCTCTCATGTGCGTACTAAACAAACTTGTAGATACAGATATACACGTTGTTGCCGCCAGAGCGCTGACCACAGAGAAAATAATCACTACGTTACAGCGCTGACGGCCGACTGTCAGCTGCTTTGCGCGTCCGCGTGCTCGCGTCCTTCCCCGCTACCCTCAAGTCCCCCGGCGGAGATCTTTCCTCACACCCCGCCTCATGTGCTCAGGCGTATCGCGCACGAAGTTGATGGACTAACGGCCAAAATTAATATCCAATCTATCCACGATTTGCCCTACTAGAGATAGGAATTTGACATAAGTTCCATACAAAATATGTCAAATTTCTATCTCTAGTAGGGTAAATCGTGGATAGATTGGATATTAATTTTGGCCGTATAACTCTGTTTTAATCAAATCTTGTTAGTCGATTTTAACCTACTTCTAACTGTCGTATCGATTTTAAATTTTGCAAGTATATGTAATCCGGATGACAATACAATAATTTGGTAACATCGGGTTGATCTGATGATGGAGCCGAGAGGTAGATCGTGGAACTCTTCAATAGCTACTAGTAAAAGCCTCGAGTTTGGGCTCATTTGGTTTGTTTTAACGAGTCCCATACATAACACTTACTTGGTGACTAGGGTCTTACGATGGAGCCGGGAGGTGGATAGTGGAACTCTTCAATGGTTACTAGTAAACACCTCGAGTTTGGGCATCATTAGGTTTGTCTTAACGAGTCCTATTCATTTCACCTAATAATGAGGACTAATTCCTCGCGGTTATAAATAATAAAAAAACTAAAAAGTTTTTGCTTTTTAGCACAGTACTTCTAAAAGCGTGTTATTAGTTTTTTTAACTGTAATTTTTATTATTTTAAACATTTTGCTGTTTATCATGTGTTACAACCCTACGATTTCACGAATTGAATATTTTCAGGCCACGTCTGGTTCAACATGGGACTTAAATTCAAATGTGATAAGCCCAGCCGTCAGTTCCAAACATACGGGTTATACGAACACTTATTAACGCATACACTCGCGCTAGTTGCTACTATGAATAATGAAGAAGTTAATGTATTGGAGAAAAGAATGGTGGAAGCTATTCTTAGTACTGAGTGCTATAGTGCTTTGTTTTCTGCTAATTTGTGGGCGATGTTGGCCAGGTAACGAAAAACAAATATCTTGTATCTGATAAAAAGAGTATAGTTACAATATTACGGTCTACAATAATATGTATGTACTAGCATTTACCCGCGGCTCCGCTCGCTTTAGAGACTGGTATCCCCCCGTGAAGGATCCTGTTAATAATTAGATGTTTTCCGGTAACTATTACAAAACTGTAAATGTCTGTTTGTTTGTTTATTCAAGCATTACGCAAAAACTACGGGTTAGACTTGTAAACAGGTATGCATTTTATGAAAAAAGAAAACGATTCCTGTAGGACGAATTGAAAAACAACGGAGTGAAGCCACGGGCAAAGTCCTGTCCAGTCCGATCCAGCCCGATCCAGTCCGATCCAGTCCGATACAGTCCGATACAGTCCGATCCAGTCCTATCCAGTCCACTCCAGTCCCAGTCCACTCACTCACCCACTCGCCCACTCTCGCCCACTCGCCCACTGGCCTGTCATCCACTTGCCCACTCGCCCACTGGTCAACTCTCGCCCACTCTCCCACTGGCCTGTCACCCACTTGCCAACTTGCCCAACTCGCGCCCACCTCTCGCCCACTCGCCCACTCTCTCACTCGCCCACCTCGCCAAGTCGCCCTCAACTTGCCCACTCGCCCACTCACCCACTCTCCCACGCGCCCGCTCGCCCTCTGGCTCACAGGCACACTTGCCCACATGCCCACTCGCCCACCCGCGCACTCGCCCACTCGCTCACTCGCCCACTCGCCCACCAATCGCCCACCTCACGCCCACTCGCCTACCTCTCGCCTACCCGCCCACTCGGCCAATCGCCCGCTCGCCCACTCGCCCACTCACTCATCCAGCCATCCATCCATCCATCATCGTACATTACTACCCGCTCTCTCGTGCAAATAAATGCGTAGAAGCTTCGATTCTGTCTGACGCACCCCACGAATATTTATTTTTCTTTATTTCTTTCTCAAAACCCATATCAGTTTTAAGTCAGATCATCAGCTTTCAAACAAAAAAAGTTTCATCAAAATCGGTCCAGTAGTTTTAGCGTAATGCTGGAACAAACAAACAAACAGACATTTACAATTTTATAATAGTTAAGATTATGGTTTATAATGGTTTTATTGGTGATAACATTATGAGGAAATGGTTCTTCATAGCATAGCAACTTCTTTATGAGAAATTATTTATTTTTAAATTATTTTTGGGTATTTCTGGTTATCCTCCTCTTTGCCTTTTCCTAATAGGGTATTTGACTTTTTTTGTTAGAAATCTTCAATCTTTTAGAAAAAAGATGAGCAACGATGAAAAAACTAATGCAATGTCCAAGTTATAAGACGCGTCTACTAGACAGTGACAGCACTAATGACATCTGACGTCATAACGCATTAACGCCATTGTAACATACGCACGACTCAGTGCAATGTCTGTTTCCCGCGACAGTGACAAAAAATGTCCCCTCCAAAATCTTAAAATGCGTGTATCTCTTCCATTTTGTCATCTATTTTATTTATTTTGTAACAAATCATGTTATTTTCATTAGTTCATGAAAATAAAATTGAAAAATTGTTATTTTGAGGTAATAGTCATGTACCCGTAGTTTTGTTCATACCAGTATTTTACACGGAGACTCAGACTCCCGCAAAACAGTTACTCGGCAATATTGACATCCTAAGGTTAGACCGGTTGTCAGAATTTTGGGCTTCTGACTACTCGTAATGACTGCCATAGATATTCGTATGACAACCAGAAATTTTTGGTTATCCATGACAGTTTTATCTTCCATTTCTGCTGGAATTGTCAAGAAAAGTAGTGTTTTACGTGATAAATTTTCACATCTAATCAGATAATAAAAATTAAATATCAGTTGTCTTACCCTCCAGTTCCAGAAAAAAATATCAGCGCAAAAACTTACTAATCAGATGCTGCGGCTGTCAAATCCCATCTCAAGTGTTGTGATTGGTTGTTATTATTTTTGCCGACCAATGGCAGGAGTTGACACTAGATCAAATTGATTAGCCTTCCGGAAACTGGGGGTAAATATGCCATTTACTGTTTCAGAATATCAAGCCGCCAGTTCTTACTAGCGCAAGTTATATCATTGAGTAAAATCTACCAGAGACTAGAAAATAATAATTTATTCACTCATTCACCGCAAAAAGTATACCTAACGCATACCATCAGTACATTATTTGAAATAATGCACAATGATGACAAAACGAAAGTGTACAATATGTTATCTATACATGACGATAAAAATACAAGTTTATGGAATTGTTTGAAACTATGTAACTTACCTAACGAAACACAGATTAACGCTGAAGAAATTGCTATGGAGAATTTTAAGAGACAAATGCAGAGCGCAATGGCTTCTGAAAATGTTGAAGACGTCGACGATTTGGTATGTTTATTTCAAATTAATTTGTAAGGTTTTCACAATCTTTATTTGAGACTAGTACATACGTAGTACGTAGACTTGCAGTGTACGAAAACATGTGAGCCAAATAGAAAAAGACGGCACGGCAATCAATTTTAATACCTTATTGCATAAGGTTGATTATATTTTTTTATGTTTCGGGTGTTTTCGTCGATCGTCTTTTCGTGTCTGCGCGAACCAAGGAACTTATATATCAAGCTGGAAAATGGACGGCTGACTAAAATTCGGTCCGATGATTGGGGAGCCCTCTGTCTCTTTCTATAGGGTGTCCATACATGCAGGAAAGGGACAGCGGGCTCTCGCTATTTTCTCCCTGATTTTGATAAAAGATTTTGGAACTTATATGAACGGGATATTATTCATTTTTGAAGTTCTTAAATTTGTCCGTCCGCATTCTATCTTGGGTAAAAATTCTTTGGCGCGAACGAAGATTGACGACGTGCCTTATCTTTTATGTTGTACTGTACCTACTGCATTCATCAGTTCATCTGCTCCGCGGAAGGCCCATCTTCAGCTCACGAAATGATAGTGATCCATCTTGTTAAAGATTACAATGATCAAAACAACTTCTTCATGTTGGAAACATGCCTTTTTTTACTATAGTTCACACTACAGTACAGTACACTAAAACAATTCAATTTGAACCTTATGTCAAAGTCATAAGAGTCACACAAGTCGTCTTTATGAAATCTAGTAACTACAAAAACAGATGGTTTTCCCGCAGAATTTACAGTCGGTGAGAAGCGATATTATGCATTTCTATAAAGAGTGTTGCGTAACTACAGTTGTTAAGTTTTGTTCATATAACTTAGATGAATATTAAAGCTGTCTCTCGTAAAATAGTGGGTTTTAAAAAAGAATAATGATTCAAGAACAATAGACAATAAATCACAGTTTTCTTTATGTAAATTCAACTTTTATAGACAATTTTGACATAACAATTTATTAAACTTGGGATTCCCATTAAAAACCAACTTAACGACTGCATTAATTTAAGATTATATTTCCAGATAAACATAATTAACTTGGCCAGTACTTGTTCAGTAATAAATCGAGAAGATGGAATGGAAGATTTACTAATACACGCATGGATGAAAACTTGCCCGAAAAACATTCAACACATAGCCAAAGGATTAGATAAGGGCACTGTATGGTATTACAGATACATAGAAGCGTTGGTGTCGTTAACATATTCAATGGAGCATATATTTCACGGTAACTCTGCTAATTTAGTAAAGGTAATTCATTCTTTTGTTAAGTCAAGTTTAAATAGTAAATTGAGTAATCTTATTAGTCGTGCGTCCGTCTAGATTAAAAGTAGTAACTAAAAAAAAAACAAAATATAATGTTATTGACCTATTGTTTACATGTATGCGAAAACATTGCGCCGCAAAAGACGTAATTTTGCCACCCATCGCGATATATCATCACTCGTATGACGTGTATAATCGTTTAGTTATATTTCGTAATTAATGGCGAAGGCAGGATTGATTTATAACCCTTCACTCTAGATCTTCGTTGGTGAATATTTATAATCAAGCGAATTTGTGTTGCGACGTGTCACAGTTGTAATAAAATTTCGAACTTGGCTGGATATTATAATAAAACAAAGTTTAACCGGATTAAATCGCGTATATTTTTTCATGTGTTTTTTATTATTATTTGATATTGTGAGTGATTACTGCGTGCATCGAAACGATTTTGATTAATAATATTGTACGGTAAATTTTTTTTTTTTTTTTAAATATTTGTAAAGACGCTTGTCATCTAACGGCCAAAATTAATATCCAATCTATCCACGATTTGCCCTACTAGAGATAGGAATTTGACATAAGCTCCATACAAAATATTTATTTATTTAATTCTTTATGCACAACAGGGTACAAAGGCGGTCTTAACGCCATAGGCGTTCTCTACCAGACAACCTTAGGGTAATGCAGAGACAAAGAATAGGGTAGATGCACCAGTAAAGTAGTAAAATATGTTTCGTACTACGGACTTATAATAAATAAAACAATACGGACTTTAAATATGTCAAATTTCTATCTCTAGTAGGGTAAATCGTCGATAGATTAGATATTAATTTTGGCTGTAAGTCTACCTGCGACCACGAAATGCTGCAAAGCTTTCGAAACGTCAGGGAAACCAATTTAAATAGTATATGCGATTTAATCCGGTTAAACTTTGTTTTATTATAATGTGTAGTGATCGCGAAAACCTAAGAAGTTATTGGCTGGACATACTGCCGCTTGGCTGGACACACTGCCGCGTGGCTAGATATTACAGTTGAAATAAATTCTTATATAAACCTCCCTAATAAGCTAGCACTGGTTGAAGTAGAGGCTAGATGATCCTGTTTTTGTTGTTATACGTTCAAGAAAATAATATAGCTCTTCCATATTTTGAGCTAATACAAATTTTGTCCTCGTTTCTTATCAGTAAAGGCTCTAGTAATGTTTTCTTCGAAACCAATGTTACAACTGTTAATTCTATAAATGCATTAACTAATTAATTTTCCGATTTTAGGTGCTACACATTATATCCCACATTGTTCACTCAGGATGTAAAGAACTGAAATTACTATTGATTAATATTCTATGTAAATTAGCTAACTTTGAAACATATGATATGAATAAACATCTCGTGGATTCTATCCTCGTGCAAACATTTAGCGAATTATTTCAAGACACGGATTTGATTGTGAAGAATAAACTGTTCAATATGCTCAGGAAACATAGAACAGATACCCTGGATATAATAGTTTCCATGAACGTAAACGAGAATCACACATTGCAAGAAACGTGGGAGTACTTTGTAAAGCATGGAAGATTAAACAAAGGGGATATCGAATTGAAGGAACAGTTACTACTCACCATCGATTTTAAATATAGTCACAAATGTATTGAAAATGTGGATGAGTTCAGGGATTCAGGCTCTGTGAATATGCAGAAATCTTTGAGCAATAATTTCGATCTTGTCGATATTGACTCATTGTTTGACGCCGAAAGTGATGCAGAGCCTGCGTGCAAGAAAGCAAAACTGAACACCAATGAAGTAGAACAAATTATTACAAGACTGGAAACCGATGCATCATCACTTTGTAATATAAAAGAGAATATTTTTACTTCCGAATACTTGAATAGAATTAAAAATGTTTGTCTAAAGTTAAACAATATAATTGATTGAGTTCATACCGTGTTTTAATGTGTACAAATAAAACAAAATGAATTCATTTCACATTTATATTTATTGTTGTGTTAAAAAAATCTTTACAAATAAGTGAAATATAGTAATCATTATAATAACCATACTTAAAACCAGTATTCTGATTACACTGTCATGTAAGATCTTTACTAAAAAGTTTAGCTATCAAACATCTATAGGGGATAACATTTTAACAGTAGCCTAGATTGTATAAAACGACCAATTGTGTTAATAGTAATGGCAGTGTAACAATACTGGTTCACGAGAATAAACTAAAATAGATTTAATTGATACTCGGAGGTAATAAGACCTTAGTTCACATGTCAAATAGTATCAACTATCATCAGTCGCACTTGAAATTTATGACTTCACCCTAAATCGCCGAAACACTTACACCTGGTACAGTTGTACAGTACCGTACACCAAAGTATAAATGTCATGTAACACAGCAACAATTACTAAATAAATTCTAGTTAAATATTTATTTCTAACATACATCTTTCACATAGCTTAACTCTATTCGTTCTATTGATCTCTTCATAATAAAATTGTGATGGCGAAACTTTTTAAGAAAATTCTTAAAATTGGCTAACTAATAATTAAAATTATTGAATACATTGATAATATTTCCGTACATGTACATACATAATGGGATAGACGTAGCGGACGTGGCCATTCCTATAAAGCATAAAGCATATTATACAGCTAAAACTAAACATATTACGAAGAAATAAATTATAGAAATAATACATGAGTAAACAATAAAAACGTTGGAATTAATTTAACTATGTGAAATAAGATCATATGACTTGTTAATATTATTACTTGACGGACACATGTCCTTAGCCTTCATCGTGAACACTGATCGTGTTTTTACTTAAAGTCCAAAATTGAATATAAATTTTCGATCCTAGATAATCGTGCTCTATCCACAGTGCAGTGAGAAAATACGGTCTGCCAACGAGTGACTCGCGAACTTGATGAGGGTGGGAAAACTCATGGTATAATAAGATGTTTCACCAGGTACTCTCTTCCCGTGACAGATGGGTCACGTAATTGCCTCCGTATTACGTCATCGGCTGTGGAGCCAATAGCTGTTCGCTATAATTAGCTGTTGCTGTGCTGTTAATCGGGCTATTAGCGTGAATAAAATATGTGTAAATAAAATACCCGATCAAAATGCATTTTTTCATTTACTTGCTTCTATAAAGAAGCACTTTTGAACTAGTAATTTTATACAGTTTCCTTTAACAACTAACTAGATGAATAACATGAGATAACAAATAGTTAGGCTAGTTAGCAATTTATTTTATATTTATTATGAACAAAAACCTCCATAAATATATTGAAGATATCAATCAATGTCAACACTGATCGTGACGTAGCTTGGAGGCATCGCGGGAAGAGAATACCTGGTGAAACATCTTATTATACCATGGGAAAACTGACCATTAGAATATGATTAGGAGCAAAAAATGCCATCAAGTGAATGACGTCAGTCCCACATTCCCGCACGATCATGGAGCGTTCACTCGCTGTCAGAGCATACAATAGTTTGTGACGTACAAATGCAATTATTTCAGGCACCATACAAATAGGTTACGAATGTATATTTGTGCGATATAGTTGTATTTATTATTTAATCGTGATATAAAGAATATCATCTTTGTAACGCCTACATAACTTTATTTATTTGTCGATTTTTAGTATAATATTGCCTTGATCCAATTGGAATGATCGAGTTAGTGGACCTTTGAGTATGCAGCACACTGTTATACCATAATACCAACATTCTAATATCACTCATCACCATTAATAAACCATAGTATTGGTTCTATTTACAAGTAAAAAAAAATATTGTGGAAAGTTCAATGTACACGACAACAATTAATTGTTGTACTGTTAATGGTATTAGTAATTTATTATCAAATTATACAACAAACGTTACAAGCTTACATCGACAGTTTGTTTAAATGTTCTGAGGATGTAAGTTCACTATAAAATCTTTCGTAGCATATAATACACTAAGCACCGGGTTTGAAAACAATAAATATTGCACATAACTGTGACATTTTCACTTAAAATGTGCAGTTTTAACGAATGAGAATATTTACGCTTGATATTTAGTATAATTGAAAATATCTAATAAGTCTAAGTTAATCTAATAAGTTAGGATACAAAACTTACACATTCAAAAATACTTATTTACTTAGGCCAATTATATCTTAGCTTTAAAGTAAATGGTTAAATACGTAATTAGTTTGTGTCGATACAATTTAGATTACAATGTGGCCACTTTCAACTTCCACTTAAACTAAAAGTCTTGGCACAAATAAAATATCAGTTTTGGATGAACATTTTGATACTATCAAATAAAAATACGAAAGTTCTTGAGCATGATAAATATTAAAATGATTACGAGAAAATCAACATCGCGAGATAAGAAGTGTAAAAACGTCATCGTTACAATTATATAAATAGTTAAGAATAGCGTTCCATTAATTATGTTTTAGAACAGCTTAAATTAAATAAGATCCTAACGTCTAAATACCCTCAGAACAATTAATTATGTATATAAAATTCAGTTCTTTATTAGGATTATTTGGCATCTATCACCAACATCGTTATTCTACTAAACATGGTATACGAAGATGAAAATACCTAATCTGTTAATGCGCCTCTTCATAACATAAATCCTTACAAAATGCGTACTTAACGCAGATAATTTAAATCCCTGCCGAGCCTAGAGTTTCTCCTATTCACACACATATGCACTGTTGTCCGCTAGCTCGCAACTCCCGACACCACTGCTACACCATAGCGCCATTGCATTCCAATCTGATTATGAAGACGAAACCAATTTTCGTAGCAAATTTTATACGATATAGCCTCTTACCTCGAACGAAAAATATCAACTACGTTGGATTTTATTAGAGCCCGAAATGTATCCTCAACATTTATAAATCGATTCAAAAATGCAGCGAAGCAGAGAACACATTTTATTCGATTGCAAGAGAAATGACGTTAGAAGCGATCCACGCAGCGCCAATAAATAGCTAAGATTAATATCGATGGTCTGAAGCGTCATGAAAATGAATAAAGCGCTGATATGTCACTCATATTATTGCCATACTTGAGAAAAATGTTAATACAGCTGTTAAACACTCCAAACAGCTAACTTTAACTTGTCGAATAATATCGTGAACACCCTATAAGAGGCTTATTTAATACTTGAAGAACCGTAAGAGTTAACCTATGGCTAAATACATTTAGAAAATCGTAGGCAGTCTAACTAAACTTATTACTGATCGAAGAGTAATAAAATTACGTCTACGTCGCCGTCAAAAGTCGCATATATCTCGTCCTCGCTTCGTCTTGCAATAATAAAATCATGACCTCTCTCGGTGAGGGGTCCAAAAGTAATTATTTGACATCAGTAGAATTATTTTCCTGGAAGGATCTATGAACGGGAGCGCTATACTCCGTCAATCATAAAAGGGAATGTAACGGAAAGCGTGTGTCCTGCACATCGCTGCTCGTATCATCATCAAACGTGAAATCATAATCGTCATCACTCGCTCACGACTCCAAATCTATGTGCACAAATCCCTGCTAGCTCATTTCTAAGATTACTGACGGGTCCTACCGACCTCTGGGGTAAACAGATCGTTCATACAGCCCAATAGACGCTTATTGTTGAATATAATGCGTACAATAAATTCTGTCAACAAGCTGAGGTATGGGGAAGCGGGGTACTGAAATCCGATTGGCCCTACTAAGCCGGCTATTGGCTGTTCACTAACGCGGAATTATTGACGGCTCACATAAGTGGTCGAAACTGATTTGAAGTTTTATGGTGGCGAATAGTGGCCTACATCAGAAGGCCAATTCTCGTAATGTAAATGTTAACATTCAAGTTCAAATGCCGGCCCAAACTCCTCTTAATATCACAAATGTCACTAATGGTATTCTCGTAACCTAACATTATACGTCAATATTGAGATCGACGATTGATAAAGTCAAATAGGTATTCTGCTAACATTCTGTACTGATACAAGCACTAAAATTGGTATTCTCGTCCTACAAAACTGACATCGTAGAGTCTGTAAGTTGACTGGAACATTGTCAAAATATTCGGAGTTTTGTTCGTGCGTTTAGTGGAAAATGTTTGGTTTTGGATTGCGGTGGCCATATTTACAGCATACAGACGACTAAGCAGGAACATAAAGATGTAAAGAACGTCGTCTTAGTATTTATTTAATGACTGAAGCCAATGCCATCTAGTAAAAACAAAAATAATTAAAATAGTTCACATTACTTTTACTAGATGGCGCCATCAGCCATCATGCACTTTTGATAAAAGTTAAGAATGACAATATTGTATTGAAACTTTGCGGAATCATTACATTGATTTAGGAATAATGTAATAATGAAATGAATACAAACATGAATAAAGAATGGGAGGATTTCGGAGGATTTAAAGAAAGATCCATCTAGTGGTGAATAGAAGAACTGCCTTTGGCTGTAGATTGTTCTGATATTAGATCAAGAATATTTTGCGATCATATTGAAACAAGACGAATTTACAAGGGGAGCAGAATACCAATTTTTGTTTAATTCAAAATTTCATCTCGCTTTTTTTTAACTTTGAATCAATGTGTTGAATAATTACGGGAATTGGCCTTTTAATCTATTAGACTGATGTGTTGATAAACACTGGCGGCCTGTTATGAGGCGTCTATTAGGGTGTATGATCGATAGGTATACATAAAGAGAACGAGTTGGACGTCTGTTCGTCGAGGATGGAGCTGTTGGAGTTGGTTCCGTTCGTAGTGTGGGCGCGATGGCAGCGTGTTGTCATTTAGGGAGCGCGGTAGGCTGCGGGCGGCGGCACTTGTCGCGCAGCATGATGCTGACACAGCGGCCGCGCCGACAGCGGTATGCTGGCCTGCAAGCTGGCCTGATGCGCGGCCTGCAAGCTGGCCTGATGAGCAGCCTGCAAACTGGCCTGATGCGCGGCCTGCAAACTGGCCTGATGCGCAGCCTGCAAGCTAGCCTGATGCGCAGCCTGCAAACTGGCCTGATGCGCAGCCTGCAAGCTAGCCTGATGCGCGGCCTGCAGCTGTATACTCGCCTGGTGCGCCGCCTGCATCTGTCCGATGCTGGTTTGCGCCATGGGGTGCATCTGCAGATACTGCATCGACGTACTGTTGTGCAGCATCTGCAGTTCTGGCGGCATGTGATACAGGCTTGGAGTCTGTGGACAAAGTGTTCATAATAAGTATTTTTATCAACATCATCAGCTTATCGTCGTCTTATTTCGAAAGTTAGGTACAGTAGTACACATTTCATATGGCCCATCGATGTAGCTGCGCAGATGAACAATTTAAATATGCGGGAAATTGGTTAACCAATCGGAAAGCACCATTGCTGCGCGCCAAGTCTCAGCTGCTGCCGCTACAATGACTTGCAGTGTACGGAAGCGTGTGAGCGAGATAGAAAAAGATAGCACGGCAATCAATTTTAATACCTTATGGGCATTGCCTAAGGTTGATTATATTTTTTTCATGTTTCTGGTGTTTTCGTCGATCGTCTTTTCGTGTCTGAGCGAACGAAAATTGACGACCCGCCTTATCTTTTGTGTCATACTGTAAACATTTCAATATGATGGATGGAGCAGCGAGTACTTACATGATGCGAGTGTGCGTGTCGGTGGGGCGGCAGGGAAGGCCGGGCTCAGTAGGCGGAAGCCTCCTTGTACTCGGAGTTGTCCATGGTGAAGAAGTCCTCGAGCTTCCACTGCAGGGTCTCGAAGGTGGGTCGCTTGAGGGGGTCCTTGTGCCAGCACTCGAGCATGATCTCGTACAGTGCCGCTGGGCAGTTCTGAGGACATGGCATGCGGTAGCCATGCTCCACTTGATGTAGCACTTCAGCGTTTGTCATTCCTGTTAACAAAATTATATTTCAGTATCACTGTCATTTCTTTATTGATGACATTAAGGGGAATGTAGCAGCCAAGTGGCGCCCCCATCAGTAAGAAAATCATTACTCGCTGAATACCTACATCATTTATCGAAAATTAGTTTTTAATGATTGAAGTACAGGTACTGTAGTTTAATCAGAAACTATTAACTCTGGAAATTATACTTCGCTGTAGTTGTAGATGGAAAAAGTGTGAAAAACAATGGAAAAATGCCACTTTTGGCATTTTTTCCATCTACAACTACAGCGAACTATATTTTATAGAGTTAATAGTTTCTGATTAATCTACAGTACCTACCTGTACTTCAATTATTAAAACAATTTTTCGATAATGATGTATTCAGCGAGTAATAACTGTTTACTGATGGGGGCGCCACTTGGCTGCTACCGCCTTTAAGTCCCAAAGTTGAATTGGCAAGATACAACTAGCTTTTTTTTTTAAAAAAATCTAGTCATGGTGGATTTGAAACAGGACATTAATGTCACTCTTCAGTCAAGGGTTGAACTTTAGTCATCAGAAGCATCATTTCAATGGAGAAAAAAATACACAAATAAAAATCAGAATCATTATAACATCTTGCAGAAACGGTTATTCGAAAGTTAAAGACTTAAAGCACTCACCTGGATAAGGTATACGGCCGTAAGTGACGAGCTCGGTCAAGAGGATGCCGAACGACCAGACGTCGGACTTTATGGAGAATTTACTGTAGTTGGCCGCCTCGGGCGCCGTCCATTTAATGGGGAACCGGGCTCCCACGCGAGCCTCGTATTCATCTTCCTGTTAACGGAAAACTTGGCATTTAGATTTAACGGAACTACTTTTGTATTCATGACAATGTAGTAGACAGTACGTTTAATAATAAATATTAAGAATAAAAAAAAATGGGACATTTAACACAGCACCAAACTAAGCAGAGCTTGTATTATGGGTACTAGACAATGGATATAATACTTATGGGTACTAGACAATGGATATACCTATAGGTTATGTTGTAGTCTGTAAGTCGTGGAAGTTAAATTCGGTACCACGAGCAGAGTTCACGGTAGTATAGCGGCTTAAGCACTGGTGTCCTGAACCAGAAGTCATCATCATCAGCCGAAAGACGTCCACTGCTGGACACAGGCCTCCCCCAAGCATCGCCACAACGACCGGACCTGTGCCTTCCGCATCCAGCGGATTTCCGCGACCTTCACCAGGTCGTCGGTCCACCTTGTGGGGGGCCTACCCACGCTGCGCCTTCCAGTACGCGGTCGCCACTCCAGAACTTTACTGCCCCATCGGCCATCCGTTCTGCGAGCAATGTGCGCCCTGCCCACTGCCACTTAAGTTTGGCAATTCTTCGGGCTATGTCGATTACTTTCGTTCTCCTGCGAATGTCCTCATTTCTGATTCGATCACGCAGGGACACTCCGAGCATAGCCCCTCTCCATTGCCCTTTGAGCCTTCTTATCAGGCCCATTGTGAGCGACCACGTTTCAGTACCGTAAGTAATTACTGGCAACACACACTGGTCAAAGACTTTCGTCTTGAGACACTGCGGTATTTTGGACGAGAAGATATTGCGTAGCTTCCCGAACGCTGCCCAACCGAGTCGGATTTGACGATTGACCTCTTTCTCGAAGTTGGACTTACCTAGCTGGACAGTTTGTCCTAGGTATACATAATCGTCAACAACTTCGAGTGTAGATTCTCCGATGTTTATGGGAATGGGTGCTATATAGGAATTCGACATAACCTTTGTCTTGTCCATATTCATTTTAAGACCCACTCTATCAGAAGTTCTACTGAGGTCATCGAGCATTGTACCGAGGTCCTCCATGGTCTCAGCCATGACTACTATGTCGTCGGCAAACCGAAGGTGAGTAAATTGAGTGATGTACTCGCCGTTTATGTTAATGCCTAGCCCCTTCCAGTCCAGAACCTTGAAGACATCCTCCAATGCAGCAGTGAACAGTTTCGGAGATTACATCTCCCTGTCCTACACCTCGCTGCAGAAGGATAGGTTTCGAGGCTTGGTCCTGTAATCGGACTGACATAGTGGCGTTTTCATACAAACACTTTAACACTTCGATGTACCGATAGTCAATCTGGCACCGTTGAAGCGACTGTAGTACCGCCCAAGTCTCGATCTAATCGAAGGCTTTCTCGTGGTCCACAAACGCTAAACAAAGAGGCAAGTTATACTCTTCGGTCTTCTGTATAACCTGTCGCAGCGTATGTATGTGGTCTACGGTGCTAAAGCCTTTTCGGAAACCGGCTTGTTCGGGAGGCTAGAAGTCGTCAAACCTGCGCGAAAGACGGTTCGTAATGACTCTCGAAAACAGCTTGTAGACATGGCTCAGAAGTGAGATGGGCCTATAATTCTTCAGTAGAGCATTATCGCCCTTTTTGAAGAAAAGTACCACCACACCTCTGATCCATGCCTGTGGCGTTCTTCCCTCGAGAATGACGGAATCAAACAACTTCTGAAGGGCCTGAACCAGAAGTAGCAGGTTCGAATCCTGCTCGTGAGCGAATTTTCGTTTCCACAATTTACATCTTTGTATTTTACAGTTTCACGCACTATTTTGCGTATCTTTCACTTTAAGATATTTATATCAAATACGAGCTAACAGAATTTAATATTGGGTCTCAAAATACAATGCAGAGTACTGTCAAGAAATCAATTATATTTTAATTTTAGAATTTGTCCACATAAATAATAGTGATTATTACGAAATAAAGACAACCGTCATATCCACAAGTATTCATATTTCATAAACTATGTGTTATTAAAATAACTGAAAACTCTTAATTTACTATGGGACCATCCAAGAAACTGCGAAACAAAAATCTGCTGTTCTCTACATTTTCTCGATTTATGTGAACACAAATGTTGGGAACAGCTGATATTTTTTTCGTGATTTCAGGACTAGTCCCATAGTAAAAGTTGTTCATACTGATGAGTACAATGACCCCTTAAGAGGTTTTCAGTTATTTCAATAACATGTTGTGTAACATAAAAACCACCTACACAAGTAAAAGTATTCAAGACTACATGAGTGATGTGAAAATGTTTCGCAAACCGCAAGCACTTTGCGATTATTTATTAGACATTGTTCTAATCAAATATATTAACTTAATTGATTGTTTTAGAGGGAAACAAGAATGTGACTCATACAAACCACAAATAATACACATAACAACTGCGGTCAGGTA
This sequence comes from Asteroscopus sphinx, assembly GCA_949699075.1. NCBI lineage: Eukaryota > Metazoa > Arthropoda > Insecta > Lepidoptera > Noctuidae > Asteroscopus > Asteroscopus sphinx. Next base: position 11,352,972 of record OX453017.1, read on the forward strand.
GTTTTGCTTTCTACGTAGGTTTACATAAATAGTACAAATTTGATTTCCTTAAATACGTATTTTTGAGGAAGGTTCTGAACAGGAAATATAAACATTCAGGTAATATAATTACGTCACGCATTCTTATAACCTTTTGACGTGCTAAATTTGTGACGTTAAAATTTAATAATACCAAAGTTGTATAATCTCATATTTATGTAGTTGTGTCATAGATATATGTATAGTACGTATTTAATTATGTTGTTACACTGCCTCGTTGGTCTAGTGGTCGCAAGCGCGACTGCTGAGCGTGGGGTCCTGGGTTCGATTCCCGGGTCGGGCAAAGTGTTATTGGGTTTTTTCATTAGGAAATTCTCAGTCAGTCCAGAGTATGGATTTGTGCCCGGTTAATGGCAATAGACTCGCCCCCTATTACATGGGACTATAACATAACTGGCGAAATGTGGGTGTACTATACACCTCTGCCTACCCCTTCGGGGAAATACAGGCGTTATGTTATGTTACACTGCTACTAGCACTCTTTTAACTCGACTATATTGTCCATCCTAAGGGTGCAGTCCCATTGACAACTATTAACTAGTAGCTAGCGGCTATTTTGTAGTTCAAGAAGAGCTAAACTGCAATTATCTACTAGGTTAGACAGAAATATAATATAATAGTTTATTAGTTTTCGGGTCACATTATTAAAATTTTGTCGATTTTCTTGTTCGCCAACTAAACATGAAAAACTGAACTTGTAAAGGAACATTACCTCTCTGTATAAATTTTATTTTATTGAGATGTTGCTACACTGGTATATACACGTATTTTATTTTGTTATTTATTTAAGAATACTATTTGTTGTTAGATTTGTATATATTTGGTATGTATTTATGGTTATATATTAGAATTTATTTTCTATATTTATACATGTAATATTTATTTTCTATGGTAGGTAAATATTTATTATATTATATATTAGTAAACTTTGAAATTGCACCACATACTGCCCCCATCTATTTTTCACGTCTTCCTTGTCCATCCAAAGGTTGTCTGGAAGATGTCGCTATTAGCGATAAGACCGCCAATATACCCTTATTTTACGTGTTAGTCCTAAGTTTAATAATGTTAATGGTGTACAATAAAGGATATTCTATCTCTATCTCAACTTATTTTAAACTATCGCTCTCTTTTACTAATAGGCTACAATACAATTACAACACAATACAATACAATTACAATTTTGGAAATGTCAAATTAGTTTACGTGTTACATTTATTTGTATTTTAGTTTTTTTTTATAGTATAGGATGGCGAAACGAGTTAAAGGCCCACCTGATGTTAAGCGCTTACCTTTGCCCATAACAATTGCAATACCACCTAGGCTGTTGCCTAAATGGTACCGCAAGTCGGTTCGCCAAACTGAGACATGAAGATGGAAAGTCTCATGTGATTGTAATTTCACCGGCACCCGTACCCTTCAGACCGAAACACAGCAATACAAGCATCACTGTTTGGCGGTATTTTAGTGGGCACGTTCCGAGTTCACGACTAAACTTGTATGGAAATTTTAATTCGGAATAATTTGACAGCTCTAAAATGGTTGCCATCTCTTTCTTGTATCTACTTTTAGTAAAAGAGAGCGATAATTTATAATAAGTTTAGTTCGTAACCAAGAGAACCGACACCATTGGCTAATAGTTTATTAGCCAACTAGCTAATAGCTCAACGGGACCGCGCAGACAACCTAAAATGTCTAGAAGAAATCGCCTTGAGCGATAAGACTGCCCTTTGTACGCACGGCTACACATCAAGCTGTACATTTCCAGTATAAGCTGATCTCGCATTGTACGGAAAGCCTATGCAATGCGAGGTCAGCATAAACTGGAAATGTACCAGGCCCCTCAGAAAGTATTGCGAAAAAAAGTTTTTATATATGGGAGACTGGCCAGTTATAATGTTTTTCGAAAATATGATTATTTATAAGTAAAAATAAGTAAGTTCCAATTTCAAAATTTCCCTCCACATTTTTTGCGAGTTAATTCAAAGTATTGTGTCTCACTGAAATATGGATCTGCGCCGGGAACATTTTAGAGCTATGATTTTATACGATTTCAAGTGTCGCCTGAAACCGGATGAATCGTACGATAGACTTCAAATGGCATTCATGGATGAAGGCCCTTCCAAGGCAACCGTGTATCGTTGGTATAACGAATTCAAGCGCGGTCGACCAACTTTGGGGGATGACGAAAGAAGCGGTCGCCCTTTGACGGCTGTTACCGAAGAAAACGTGCTAGCAGTGAAAAATTTAATCCAAGACAATAGGCGAATTACATATCAGGAGATTCAACACATATTGAAGATTGGATCGGGAAGCGTTCACGAGATTCTACACAGCCATCTTCGCGTGAGGAGGATAGTATCACGCTGGGTGCCGCACAACCTCACCGATGCTCAGAAGCAGGCCCGGGTGGAATGGTGCCGTGATATGCTTAACAAATTTGAAGCAGGCTCGTCTCGGCGTGTTTACGACATCGTTACAGGTGATGAGTCCTGGATTTATCAATACGACCCAGAAACCAAGCGCCAGTCGACTGTTTGGGTGTTTCAAAATGAGCCAACGCCTACCAAAGTGAAGCGATCTAGAAGCGGGGGTAAGATTTTGATCGCTAGCTTTTTTAATTTGACTGGCCACTTGGTATCAATTCCCTTACGGGATCAAAGAAGCATTAATGCCGAATGGTATACTACCAAATGTTTGCCAGAAGTTTTCTCTGTTATAAGCAACAAGCGACCAAACACAGGGCTCCGCGGGCTACTGCTCCACCACGACAATGCACCTGCGCACACCGCACTCAAAACGAGGGACTTCCTGGACAGCACGCCAGTCAAACTCCTGGGTCACCCTCCTTACAGCCCTGATCTAGCACCGTGTGACTTCTTTTTATTCCCAAAAATAAAAAATCAGCTCAAAGGGATACAATTTTCGTCGCCGGAAGATGCGCTGGCTGCGTTCGAGCAGGCTGTAAACGAGGTGTCTGCGGCGGACTGGAAAAAGTGTTTTGAAAACTGGTTTAGGCGCATGAATCTTTGTATAGAGGCTGGTGGAAAGTACTTTGAAAAGATTTGATAAAAATATATGTACGTATAGAACAATTTTTTTTAGTTTCGCAAAACTTTCTGAGTGTCCCACGTACAGCTTGATGTGTAGCCGTGTGTACATATATTCTATTTGTCACGTATGTTACTTTTTTGTGATAACAAATTTTTTTTTTAATAAATAGTACATATTTCTATAGTACTGTTGGAGAAAATGCGAAATTGAAATAAAACATAACAATGATAGAACTTACTTTGATGAGCCTAGCGAGGCCAAAGTCAGCGATTTTGACAATATTAGCATCTGCAACGAGCACGTTTCTGGCGGCCAAGTCGCGATGTATGTAGTTCTGTGATTCGAGATACGCCATGCCGGCAGCGATCTGCGCGGCCATGTCGATTAGCTGCTGCAGCTTCAAACAACGACCTTTGCCTTAACAAAAAAATACATTAAATAATAAATAAATATTTTAGGGACATTTTTTACACAGCACCATCTAGTCCCAAACTAAGCAGAGCTTGTGCTATGGGTACTAGACAATGGATATAATACTTAATTACTATTTTTTATAATACATAAGAAACACCAAGACCAACATAAATACTTATGTTCATCACACAAATATTTGTGTCCTGTGGGAATTGAACCCACGACCTCGTGATCAGCAGTCCGACTCTCAAACCGCTAACCACAGACGTCGACAAACATTATGAAATCGAATATAATTAAATTTTATTACAAGTCCGTGTAGTTGTCAGAATGTCATTTTAAATTTAAAATTTCATATTATACAAGTTTATAAATCTATCAATTGTTGCTAATTGGTCATCGCAATTTATATTTATATCTAAAATGTTATTGAGGATCGCACCTATTTAGAAATAAATATTATTTAATTAAGTTCTGGAGTGGCGACCGCGTACTGGAAGGCGCAGCGTGGGTAGGCCCCCCACAAGGTGGACCGACGACCTGGTAAAGGTCGCGGGAATCCGCTGGATGCGGAAGGCACAGGACCGGTCGTTGTGGCGATGCTTGGGGGAGGCCTATGTCCAGCAGTGGACGTCTTTCGGCTGAAATGATGATGATGATTATTTAATTTTACCTTGTAGATAATCCAATAGAGATCCATTCTTCATCAGTTCAGTGATGATGTAGATTGGTTCCTCGAGTGTGCAAACAGCATACAACTGGATGAGTTTATTGTGTCGCAGTTTCTTCATGATCTGAGCTTCTGCTAGGAAGTCCTTGGGATCCATAGTACCAGACTTGAGAGTCTTCACGGCTACCGGAGTCGTATTGTTCCATAGACCTTCCCATACTTCACCGAACTGGCCATGTCCTAGTTTTCTAACGAACTTGAGCGATGAACGGTCGATTTCCCATTGATCGCGTGTTCTGTGAGATAGACCTTCTGTCACTGGCTTCTCGATCTGTGAATAAAATTATAAATATAAAATCTTTCATGACCAAGAAACTGAGTAATAACAAGAACAGGTGATTATTATTTTTATAGTTAACTCCATGGTTGGTTTGCCGTTTGAATATTATTTGCAAAACATGTGATAAGAGAACGTAAATTGTTTCTCAACTATCATTAAACAAATCTTCATCCGTTTTCTAAGAATTCGTATAATGCATGAATGCAAGTAAATAATATTTCTTCGTAACGAGTTGTGGTCACTTTATGAGGCAAACAGTGTTTACGTCAAAAAGTGAATCTGATAACAATAATGCTACAGTTAACTTTTTATACATGACAAGCCGTGTGCAAGATGGGATTTCCCATCAGTAACATCATCTTTAAGAAATTTCATCTTCCTAGACCCACCAGTTCAGCCTGTAAGTTGTCTATCAGTCAGTTTTAAGAATTTTATCATGTAGATTCCTATACTATGGTTATGTAGGTATTTATGAATGCTTCGTTGGTCTAGTGGTCGCAAGCGTGGGGTCCTGGGTTCAATTCCCGGCTCGGACAAAAAGTGTTATTAGGATTTTTCTGTCAAGAAAATTTCTCAGTAGTAGCTAGCAGCCCGGAGTCAGGAAGTTGGCGGTGTTACCTCGGAGAGCACGTAAAGCCGTCGGTCCTGCGCCTGATCTTTCTCCGGTCGTGTTTGATTGCCGTCCGATTGGATTATGAGAGTGAGGGATAAAGAGAGCATGTGTTTGCGCACATACTTGTGCAGTATAATGTCCCGCGCAGGTGGCTAGTCTCCGTTGAGATTGGTCGCCGAACCGAAATTCACCCAGGAGGACATTATTTATTTATTATTTTTAACCCGTCAAGTGCCCTATTGGACTACCGTTCGTCCATAACGTTTTCGTACAAAATGCAAGTTGGAACCACCGCGAGCCATAAGCGATGGCGCCCATCCGTTCAATAAAAAATGCTTTTTTTTGACCCAAACACTCGAGGGGTAATAATATTTATTTCTACACCACATTAAACAATTAATTTTTAATTGATTTACAATAATGGAATTTTACAACGAAGCAGAATGGTGTGATTATATCGCCTAATAATAAGTTTTTTTTTGCACCCAACAATGGATCGTAAATGTAACAATGTCGATTGTCATCCAATTAAAGTAGTTTCATATAATTATTCTGATCGGTCAGTTTAGTCGTCAGTTCGTTTCTTACCAGTGTTTAAATCCTATTGAATTTGGATCAGGTTGTCCAAAGAGCAGAATGTCCTCGTTGCAAAAACGACTCTAATATAATAGGTCATGAAGGAAAACATCCGCAATTGAAAAGGTAATCTGTTGAGGCATAAGGCCCTTATTTTCAAATGACCGCATAGCAAAACGTCATGGGAGCAAAACGCCCGCAAATGAAAAGGTGTCTTTTCTACGAATCAAATTACACCTAAGAAGTCCAGCCTAGCCAAAAAAAAAAACTCGATGTATAAACTTATCGACCTTTTATATATCTTTCGTGGTTTACTGCTTGACATTTAATTAAAATTATTATTTTGTTCTACAAACTAGTTGAAAACATAAGGATTATTCTAACCTCTATGATTCTAACGTATTAAAGTACATTTAGGTACAATACAAATAATACTTCGTACAAGAAATGGACACCTAATACGTTAAGGACAATTTCATGACATCCTTCATTAATGACGATTTGCTTTAAGGTAATTTTTATTTGAGGACGATTTGCTCCCTGGTCGTTCAGCTCTGTGGCCGTTTTTACTGATCTGACCACCTGATTTAGAATGATCCTATTATGTTTTACGTAACGTCTTAGGATTATACGACGGAACGCGGACTTTCAGATGTTTTAACCTTGGATTGTTAACTGGAATCATTGTTATTTAAAGCTGTTCAAAGAAAGGAAACTATAAAGAGAAGCCTTATAATACAAAGAGTGAGGATTCGAACTGTCATGGCACCCGACACAAATTAGACAGAAGTCACACATAGATTATTCGCGTTCGATCAAGATCTGAATACGATATCGACATGAATGAGTAATCCGTAGCGCCAGCAAAAAAAAATCGTTACATAATTTTCAAAGACCTTTAACTTTTTTATTTTTGATGGACATTGGATTTCACGCAATACCATTAATAATAATTTTTATTTCTGTTTATTCCGAGTATTCCTCGCGGATGTCTGTCTAGAGTCTAGACGGGGGACAAGAGTTTCTTTTGGGGCACGTCAAGAGTCATGGTCCTGTCTTTTTGATCGATACATCTTGAACTTTAGTGTATAACACTCGTGGAAAAAGTAGGTATACTGGCATATTCTGAACTGGATATCACATAACTATAGTGATTTTATTATTTTTAACGCATTTTACGCATGCGAAGCGAAATCTAAAGATTTAAATTGTGGAAAGAAAAAATCGCTCACGAGCAGGATTCGAACCTGCGACTCCTGGCTCAGTACGCCAGTGCTTTAGCCACTAAGCTACCGTGAACACTGCTCGTGGTATCGAAATTATCCTCCACTATACGTCTTTGGGTGACGTCAGCGATATCTTATTAAGAAACATTGTTCCTTTTTTTCTTTCCACAATTTAAATCTTTAGATTTCGCTTCGCATGCGTAAAATGCTTTAAAAATAATAAAATTAGTAAGGGTAGGCATATCTATACGACTTTGATTTAACTGCAAAGTTAGTCGAGTCGGTTAAGGAACAATGTTTCTTAATAAGATATCGCTGACGTCACCCAAAGACGTATAGTGGAGGATAATTTCGATACCACGAGCAGTGTTCACGGTAGCTTAGTGGCTAAAGCACTGGCGTACTGAGCCAGGAGTCGCAGGTTCGAATCCTGCTCGTGAGCGTTTTTTTCTTTCCACAATTTAAATCTTTATAACTATAGTGTCTACATTTTAAAACATAATCGGATTTTCGTTATTCGATTCCTTTACGTTCATCATGTGACACGCGGCTGAAATACAATAATAAATCATACCAACGCTGTAATCTGCCTCGTTGGTCGCCTGATTACCTCCTTGGTCTAGTGGTCCTGTATTCGATTCCCGAGTCAGGCAAAGTGTAATTGGGTTTGTCATTAGGAAATTCTCAGTCCGGACTCTGGATTTGTGTCCGAGTTAGTGGCAAAAGGCTCGCTCCCTAATAATAGGGACATATAAATGGGACTTATAATTTTATTGGCAAATATTGGTTTATTATACACCTCTGCCTAGTGCCTACCCCTTCGACGAAATACAGGCGTGATTCTATGCTGCTGTAATCTGCGATTTTTATTAACTTGGCTTTGACACTCATCCTAATCTTGTAAGTAGACATTGTATTAATTTTATGCAAAACAATAGAATTACCTCTGTTCTAGAATTAGTAAATGTCAGGTGGAAATGGGAAGAAAACCAGCACGATACGGGGCTTAATGTGTTAGGTAACTGTTTTCTTCAATAATACAATAGGTGTTTCTTTTTATTAGATAGACTTGGTTTATTGGTAAAAGGTGCAGTAACGTTATGTAAGATTGGAGTGTGTTGGTCTTAAAAATGTTTTACAAGTGACAAGTATGAGTGTCAGACTGTGCGGCGGCACGAGGCGTCAAGGTTTAATGCACGCGTCTACTGCGGTATACTAGTCACAATAGGTACATAAATAATGACATACTGTCGTATAGAGTTACAGAAAATGACAGGGTTTCTCAAGGTTATTAGTATGATATTATACACGGTGGCAGGCCATCGGAAAATTACGTTCAGGTCAACAGAGAAGATCAACAATTTGCTTAAGATACATCAAGCAGATGCTCTTTTTTCAAGAAACCAGCCGTGCATGGAATCCCCCCGTAGTAATGATAAGGCCATGACGACTTTCTCCGTCTGCCTTCAAGCCAAAACAGTTACAGAAATGTTTCTAAACATTACGAACTCATAGTTTAAATTTGAATCTTGCAATGTTTTTGTCGACGGTATCACCAAGACAATGGTCCCGCTTAGTTCGAAAAGGCATTAAATCCACGCGTTATTATGTAGTGTCGTTATTTTTAATTCACACCGCGTTGTGCGTTTGTAACATGAGACTGGTGCTGTCCACGGACCGCGACCGTCCGTCTGGTGTGCCTGTCACGCTCCACTCCATCGCTTATACAATACATGCTACAAGTATTTAACTCGTGGACGACCCTAATACAATACATACTTGAGGTATACTTCAGAATCACCGTTGTAAGGGGTGACTGCACTAAAAGTGGTATTGTGTTAGCTGTAGCATCACTTGAAGCTTATGGATGTTGCAAAATGTTACGTACCGACACCGTACGACACCAACCTCGATGACTAAATGACTATGAAGTTTTATTTTGGAACTCATTTAGAGAAGCAAACAGACCTAGGCACACTCAACATGCACGCAAGCCATGATAAAGTAGTGCATTAACTGAGTAGTTTATACTTTTTTACCATTGCCACTCGAAAAAGGGCATTTTATTCATCGATAACAGTGAATAAAACTCTCTTTTACTCACAAGAGAATAAAAACATTTTGAATTTGGAACAAGCACGAATTATGTACTAAGAAATGAATAAAACGTGCTGAACGTACGTACTGACTGGCTGGATGGAGCTATCAAATTAAAATTAAGAAAAAATAAATACTACAGGTTGGCTGGTTCAACGAGAGACTTATTGAAGGAGGATGTTTAGTACTTGATTCTCGTTCCAAATATGTGTAAAAAATTGTACCTTAATTTTTGAAATATTTTAAAATCGATTTCATAAATTTCTGTGGACACTATTCCGTGCTTACAAATCAAAATTTCATGCAGTGAGGTGATGCACCTTGCTAGGTCAGTGTCCATCGGTGGCTATTTTCACCCTCTTTGCCTTTTATACTAGACAGAAACCCCGAAAAATCAGAGCTTGCGCGAGCATTTTGACTACTATACCTACGCGTGATTTGTCGTAGAATATTTTTTTCATCTTTTTTTCTTTATGTGTAGGTACGCACATTCTAACATATTCTTGAATATGTCTTTCATTCAACCAGTCATGCTTTATACCACTATTTATTTTCTCGCCGTCAATGGTAAAAAGTAGAGTACAAAACTCGTGAAAAAAAAATTCATCTCGGGCCTTGTATCCCTCGCTCCGCTCAGGATTCTATTTTTGAACCACTCGCTTCGTTCGTGGTTCAATCTTAGAATCCTTCGCTGCTCGGGATCCAACTTAGTCCCTCGAATTAAATTCCCTCTTTTTTCACTTGTTGTATAATTTACTATTATACCATCTGCAAATCACATTAATATAGCTTACGTTACTGAAAACCGTTAATTGAAATTATGACGATTTTAACGTTGCAGTACATCTGACGTCAATGTAAGTTTATGCCATTTGCTAGCCATACGTTACGTTAATTTAAATCTTTAATTGCTATTATGACATACTTCTTACGTTAATTTATCGATGACGTATGTAAGTAAATATGTAATTTTAATGGCTGTGCATAGAACTACTTACTACAAATGTTAAAATAAAGGCTTGCAAAATAATTGCAATTCGGATTTGAATTAAAGTTACAATGTATTTATAGTGTGCTCCCGAAAAGCTCCCGCTTAATACAGACCTATAATAGTGTTTTTGCTGTAACTGTTGCTAAAAATAATTACAAATATTCGCCATGTAAAATTGGGCCCTCATAACAATGAAGATCACCGGCTAGACCACGTGCAAAATTGTTGATAAACAAAAGGAGAAGAAGCGTGAAATATTTCGTACACGTCCAACGTCATCGCAAGTAATTAACATACGCAGAAACACGTCATAGATCTAGCACAATAGTAACAGCTACTTTATTTATAGTAACTGGATCACACTATGTGCGAAAAAACATTTACGGCCCTACTAAGAACTAAGTGGCGCCCTCAACAGTAAAATAATAATTACTCGCAGAGTAAGTACATCCTTTATCGATAATTCGTTTTTAACAATTGACGTACAGGTGCTGTAGTTTAATCAGAAACTATTGACTCTGTAATATGTATAGTTCGCTGTAGTTGTAGATAGAAAAAAAAACGAAAAAACTGCCACTTTTGGCACTTTTTCTATCTACAACTACAGCGAACTATAATTTACAGAGTAAATAGTTTCTGTTTAAACTACAGTACATGTCATCAATCATCAATTTTGTTAAAAATACATTTTCGATAAATTATGTACTAATATTATTTATCTGATGGGGGCAATTTTTGTACAATCTGCATGATAGCTGAGTTTGGATCAATTAAATTGGGGCGTGTGAATGTGTCGAGTTGCATGACAAGTGTGAAAACGGTTTTCGATTCTGCATACTTGATCCAGTCCTTTCGATTAAAACGCTCTTACAATTATACTAAAATAAGTGCACTTTAAAGTAATGTGAAGGTCGCTTCAGGCAGCAATACAAACAAAAACTGCTAAACCGTTTAAACTTCCGCCTCTACGTAGACGGATTAAAATAACTAAAAATACGCTAACTGCAGAATTAAACATTACCAAGTGGAACGAAATATAAGTTGATATTATGTATTTGTAGTTGATGTAATAGGCACGAAGATAAGCTGATTGCAGAAAGTGCTATATGTTTATTACACAATCAATCATATGAATGAACAGAGTTAGAAGAGAAATCATAATTGAATGATGGACTCTCGTAACAAGGAGCAAACATCCAAAACGTCAAAACAAGTTATTATAAATTTATAACGTTAATTATTTCGATTATGCAAAAAAAAATAAAAAATGTTTTTAAATTATTAGGTCGTTTAAATCACTGCTGTTAAAGATGATTGGTTTTCGCAGAAGGCGTTAATGCAATTTCTGTGTAAGATTGTGTATCGTAGAGGATAATATTTGAATACATCGACGTTCACTAAAGTAAGAACCTGATTTAGATTACAAATATGCGCATCCGCATCAAAGCTTTTTCGAATGAAATCAACTGTAAGTTGAATTCAGAATTGAGTGTTTGAATGATTGAGGTCTCGTATAGTATTTTAGGTCAGAAACAAACTCTAAGCCCCGCATGTTCGCCGAGAAATGGTGAGTATAAATAAACGTAAGGAAACAATGAAATTCCGCAAATGCTAACTAACAGTACACCGATAAGGCAGAGTGAAGGGGGCACAGCTACATACAAGCGATTTCATTACGTCACTTGGTATTTTACACTTATTATATTATAACACAAATAGCTAGTTAAGACAAGTTTAATATAAATAAGGCCGAAGATAATTAACAATCGCACGACAGGTATCTAAAGCTTTACAAAAGCTCGAAGTGGTCAAGCAAATGAGGCTAATTCACAATACAATCAAATATAAATAGTTGTACATGATTATCTACCAAGTTTACAATAAAATTAAAGTTCATGAATACGGCCTTGAACTTTAACCTGTCTGGACGCATTTAAAGTCAGCATTATTTTCATCATTATATCACTTTAGTACAAGACAATCGTTGGTACGAAAGCAATAAAATTACAAAATAATTTGAAACCGTGGACGCTATTGCACTTTACATAACTTTCTATTTTATTGCCGTTTTGTAACAGCTAACAATGCGAGTAAATTAATTGATTTGACTATTTATTAAAATTGCATGTGTAAACGTAAAATGGTAAATGTGTTGTGTTGATATTTAAATCGGCACAATGTGAAGTCAATGTATCGATAAGAAGGAACAAATCGCTCATTAGAATTAAGAGTTAACACAATTGTTGAAACGAGAAACAAAATAAACAATACACCTCGTTATAATTTATTGTCGTAACTTTGCTTTACTTTAAATGTTTTTTGATAAAATACCATTCATAAGCGTGAAGAAGCATACATTTGGAGCACAATTTTTTGGCTTTCAATGGTTAATAACCTCCATTAAATAATGTGTGTGAAAAACAACTCATCATTGAAGGTTCCAGTATTCAGGTTTAGGTTTTACCGACCTTGCAAGGTCGAAATTACCATATTTTTTTACTCAACCCTCTTTGATCATGCAGACGGCGATTATAACCTCGTTTCTTTGTTGAAAATAATAGCAGACAAACAAAATTAAATATGTGCTTCAGTTCCTACATATTATTTGTATATTTCTGTGATCTAATGGTAAAAAAATAATTAGTTTGCAGTAATAATTGGTAAATTATTACTTCATGTTTTACGTATAAAAACTTTTTAATAATTGTTAATTACTTAATAACTACACTCTAAAATGAAAAACGAATTCCTAACATAACATAACATCACGCCTGTATTTCCCCGAAGGGGTAGGCAGAGGTGTAATAGTACACCCACATTTCGCCAGTTATGTTATAGTCCCATGTAATAGGGGGCGAGCCTATTGCCATTGACCGGGCACAAATCCAGACTCCGGGCTGCTACTGAGAATTTCCTAATGAAAAAACCCAAAAATACTTTGCCCGACCCGGGAATCGAACCCAGGACCCCAGGTTTAGCAGTCGCAACGAATTCCTAATGAAATGTAATCAACTTTTTTTGCTATATACATATTAATTTTTCTTGATGTGTAGACACAAGAATATATGTCATAATTAATGTTTTTCTGTAAACACTAAATAAATTATGTAGTTTTACATGTTTAAAACTAATAACATTGAGTAACACGGCCAGTTTCATATCATTTTGTAATAAAATATTTTTAAATCACAGAGATCTTCCCACACAGTTGCTTATGAGATAACTCGTGATCGCTCAAATCTTTAACGTTTTGCGAAAACAGTATTAAGGACACTGTGACTAATATTCCTATATTATTACGTCACTAAGTTTGAGCTTTGGAGACGTCGCACTCAGGCACAAGAAAAGAGGAAAAATATTATTTTGTTTACGTGTTTCTATTGTTGCGGAGGAAAACACCGACAACAAAGAGTTGTCGTCAAGCGGGACGTCTTGTGTTATGTACGCATCGTCCGTAACGAAAGTGGGGCCTTCTCGGCCTTGGCGCTAGGTCGATCGCGAAACTGGAACGGCGAATTTTTACGCTTTATATGTTAATTAAGTAACGTAATCATATTCCACCATCATTAGATACACATAAATGGCAAGCTTGTTGTAACATAACAACTTTAACAACAATTAAACGGGTAAACAAACACCGAAACGATGGCAAATTATCACGTCTCGCAGACAGTCATCCATAAAGCTTGCGTTTAATTACGTGATGGTGTGCTATACATTTACAATTATAATGTAATTAGCATTGTTAATTTTAAATACGCAAGTGTTTTTTTTATAGTATAGGATGGCGAAACGAGCTAAAGGCCCACCTGATGTTAAGCGGTTACCTTTTCCCATAACAACTGCAATACCAGGCTGTTGCCTAGATGGTACCGCAAGTCGGTTCGCCAAACTGAGACATGAAGACGGACAGTCTCATATGATTGTAATTTCAACGGCAACCGTATCCTTGAGACCGAAACACAGCAATGCAAGCATCACTATTTGGCGAAGAAGTAGGTACAGTGGTAGTATTTCCCCGGACGAGCTCTTTTACAAAGGAGCTCTACTACTACTCGCAAAACTAAATTATAATTCGCTTCGATACGAGGCAGCAAAACGTAGATAGCTGAAGAAAATACTACTGAGGGTTAAAAATTCCTTTCCGCAACTTCATTGTGAAGTGTTCAAGTGCGTGCCGGAAAAAATAATAAATAAAACTTTTGAAAATGATAATGGCCTATACTGGCCCGTACATACTCAGTTTAAATAACTTAAATATGACGATGCTCTTTGTTCAAGAAAAGCAGAGTCCTTCGGTGAATTTAAAGTATCCTCGCGCTCGTTTAATGCCTTGTAATATTTCTGACGCGGCGCACAAAGGTTGACCGTCGAAAACCATAAATTTTATAGTCGTCCCGATATTGAATTTTGCAATTTATGCAGCTCCGTTATAATAAACATTCTTTATTATTAATTTCGGCTACGTGACCTTGACTTGACCCAACTATGATTCTATGCTATGTTTGTCCGTTACTGTCAAATGTTGAGTTCCATCATTTATTATCGCATCGTAGTGGAAGGTCGGGACTCGGGTCAAGCTCAAGTGTTATGTGGCATTATGCATACAACAACTGTTTTACAATTTTAATAAGGCTTCTAGTAATAACTGTTGACTATGGATAGGAAACGGGAACTGAACTAGATTTGAATTTACGATGTGCATTCCTGGGATATGTCCCTTCAGAAAAGATGACAATCTTCGATTTACAAGGAATAGAAACTCCAATATTCAACTCCACATCCATTCATGGAATTAATTACCAGGTTCAGTGACCGATCGATGGCTTATAGCTTACGCTTACGTTAATTCCGCACATTTAATTGATGATTCTATTATTTGGTTAGCACACTATCATACAGAAGGAAGAACTTCCACCTAAAGGAGAAGAAAAGGAGATAGAATAGTAATTAAATAAAAACTAATGGGCTTGCGTTTGACCGCCACCTCATCTGTTGTTAAGCAATGGTGCGCTCGACGATGATACACGCTTGCCCAGCAAAAACATATTCACCCCAGTCTTGAATTCCACCAGATTATATATGGCTAAGCAATCGTATGACGTACCTGTACGCAGGGCTTGTTGAGTGATACGCAGAGGCCATCAGCGTCCTTGCTGTAATGTTCCACGAGCTCCTGAAGCGTACGGAAGGTGGTACGCCTGGCGATGAAGAAACCGCCCTCGTCCAACTGCCTGATGCGGTAATGTTTCACCGTATCTCCGTCTCGCACTGTGAACAACAATTATTCATAAATTTACATTTTATTGCAATAAAAATTGCGTAAAATTGGAGTACCAATGTTTCTAGTGAATAAGTGTTGCAAGATTGATATAATGTAATAATGTGTAGCATTAATTCGGATCATGATCGAAAAATTTCAAGGAGTAAATCACAAGTACCTATCCTAAAATTTAAATTAAATTTCAGCTATCAAACATTAACCGAACAGAAATGATTTACTCTAAAGCGACAAATTAGATTTCATACTTTTAAAAACATAGCAAATGGTTTGTTGGTTTGCAAATAAAATATAGAGCCAGTCATCAATCTAGCCAGTCCAGCGAGCCAACGAGTTCCACAGAAATAAGAACAGTATATCCATCAAAATGTCTCAAAAAGAAAGTTTTTATTCTAGGAACTCGCAAAGAGAGAACTTATTATTTATCGGGGCACAGATCTCGGGTTTTTGAGACTGTCTTACTTATCTTACTTAGGTCGTGAAACTTGCATTTCGACCTTGCCAATACCACTAAGAATACAGACGCCACATAATAATTTATTATTAATGGGTGATGTTCTGAGAAGCGTCGCGTCAGCTTTTGACAGTTTGATTCATTTGATGAAGGTAATATTTAACTGACGTTTAATCACGTATTCATTCATTTTTGCAAGCTTAGAATTAGCTGACATGTCTTATCTAATTAATTTTACCTTACGTTTCTTATATAATAAGGATTATGAGTAAAATAAAACTTTATGTGGATGCAGAAATACGTAATACATGTTTAGAAACAACCGCAAATACATTAGTTATTACACTTATTACACAACAGTTATCGGAGGCTGATTTTGCTGAAGTAATTTCACGAACGATAAGTACGTGATGAATCAGAAAATAAAACTAGAAAGCCGTGTCAACCGCATCTTAACGTGATTTGATTGAGATTTAATCACATATTATTACAACCTTTTTGTCTATCCGTGTTGATAATTTTAGTCTATGAATGAACCTTGCACTTATTAACGAACGAAAAAAAGGAGGAGGTTCTCAATTCGACGCGTATATATATATATTTTTTTCATTTTTTTTTTTTTATGTATGACCACGCATAACTTTTTACAGAGTGGTCCGATTTTGATGATTCTTTTTTTAATGGATAGGGTATATCTCGAAGTTGGTCCCATTTAAATTTCAAAATCAAAATCCACCCCTAAGGGTAGTAAAACAGGGGATGAGTGTTTGTTCACCCAGTGAATTCTTATCTGTTAACCGATTCTGTTGAAACTTGACATACATAAATATAGTTCTAGACACTACGACATAATGGAGACCTGGATTTAGAGTTTAAACACAAAAGACTGAAAAATAAAACTTTTTAACAAAAAATTGAACCGTCGAAAACAGAAACTGAAAAGCGAAAAATAACTAATTATGAGTCGGCGCCAAACAACCAATCAACGAAGATCATTAAATTACTTTAAATAAATAATAAAAACAACGTCACATCAAATACAACGTGAGATTTTCAACGATAAACAATAACTTTCCAAAAATGCGTTCTCCGCTCGGCCACTTCCAACTTACACGCACTTTGCTTTAAAAGTTCGTTTGGCGCCGACTCATAATTAGTTATTTTTCGCTTTTCAGTTTCTGTTTTCGTCGGTTCAATTTTTTGTTAAAAAGTTTTATTTTAAGATGGTTTATTTATGGAATGCAGAGATATCAAAAGATCGGTTCCGTCAATAGAAGGCCTGGTTCTGGAAGTAAACCATGCACCGAATCACGGAGTGACCGCTTCCTGGTGAGTCAGGCGTTGAGAAATCGCAAATATTCATGTGTGGACCTCAAGAACATTAGAGGAAGAAAGAGGTGTGCAAATTAGCCTATGCACGGTCAGTGAGAGGCTTGTCGCTGCCAATTTACGCAGTTACCGCCCGGTCCGTGGCCCTAAATTACTCCGTGAGCACAGAATTGCCAGACTTAGCTTCCATGAGCCGTATTACAAAAACCGGCCAAGAGCATGTCGGGCCATGCTCAGTATTATAGGGTTCCTTAAGTAGGTCTATTACAAACGAATCAAATCGAATATTAATCATTGCTATTTTAGTTTTTGCAAACAGCGCCACCTAGCGCTAAATTTAAGAAGATAGATAGATACTTTATTGTACACCATGAAAATAGTAGTAAACAGGAACAACGTATAAATTATGGGTACATGGGCGGTCTAAAAAGCCAAGCCGAAGCCGGTCGAAGCTAAAGATTATTTGCTAAGATAATTTTTCTCTAAGGTCAACGACCTATGAAGTAGGACGCCTTAAGTATTAAAAAAAAAAAATTGTTCACATTATATTTGAAATAATTTTGAAAGAGAGTTTTTACAAAGTTGCATAGATTAGAAATGGCGGGGGGGAGGGGGGGGGGGAGACACACATTGTAAGCCACTTTGGCGGGCTATATTTCGCAGATTGTACACCTGATAAAAAAGTGATGTATGAAACATTACCTTCATTTTAGTAGACCTATTCAATGATACTTTCATCCCCATTTCACATGTATGGGCGCCACCCCTAAAATACGTTATCAAGATTTTTTATTCTTTTAAAATTGAGATCTATATCAGACGGACGGCCAGACGGACCGACATGACGAAACTATAAGGGTTCCTTGTGGACTACGGAACCCTAAAAACACAAGAAAGTTTTAAGTTACTTTTTGGCGTCGTAGATCTCAGTTAAAGATGTGTTTATTTTAAATATTGTTAGTTGAATCTGATAGTCTTACTCAAATGGTACGTGGTTAAAATTTTTTTAGAATTTTTATTTATAGAGTCTAACATAACATAACATCACGACTGTATTTCCCCGAAGGGGTAGGCAGAGGTGTATTAGTACGAGTAGGCGAGCCTATTGCCATTGACCGGGCATAAATCCAGACTCCGGGCTGCTACTGAGAATTTCTTAATGAAAATACCCAATAACACTTTGACCGACCCGGGAATCGAACCCAGGGCCCCACGCTCAGCAGTCGCGCTTGCAACCACTAGACCAACGAGTCAGTCAGTCAGTCAGTCAGTCTTATTGAGTCTAACACTAACTATAACCTTTTTTGTCCGCCGCTACATGGTTAAACGCTAAATCTTCAGGCTTTTGCTAACATAATATTTTAAATAATAACTTCTTAGGTTTTCGCGATCACTACACATTATAATAAAACAAAGTTTAACCGGATTAAATCGCGTATATTATTTAAATTGGTTTCCCTGACGTTTCGAAAGCTTTGCAACTTTGAAACTTTGTTTTATTATAATATTTTAAACTTGAAATTGAAAGACTATTATGTTTTCTTGCGCTCGCGACGTGGGTTCTGTATTACACGATCTGGACTCAGTTTAGCGATATCTAATTCGGTAATGGAAATTTCTATAGATCTTTGAATATAATGAAAATGCCAAAAATCCATTTCTCGTTGCTGTTTTTGTCAAAAATGTAAGAGGGCTCTTGAGAGCACTAGGGTTAAGTATTATTCTTCGATGAAACCTGGATATCTATACGTAGACTGACGATGATAAGTGCCAAGTCCAGGGAAACGCTTGGCAGACGTGTGTTTTGAAGGAATCACACCTTATGGCTTCGTTACGTTTTGGGCAGCGATTAATTCATTGGACCGTAGTTAGTCTTCATTAAAATAGCACATTAAATCAATTAATTATTTGAATTAGCGCAACGGTACATATCAGAAGTCCTAATTCCTCACACACAACCCGAATTGACTGCTATTGGAGACAATTAGATTTTTATGGATGACAACGTTCACGCCCACCGTTCTGGCGATGTGGAGGCGATATGCAAGTGGTCGGGATACGTCGTTTGAATTGGTCAGCTCGAAGGCCCGACCTTTTTTTTTTATATAACATAGGGGGGCAAACTAGCAAGCGGGTCACCTGATGGAAAGCAATCTCCGCCGCCCATGGACATCCGCAACACCAGGGGAGTCACCGATTTGTTGCCGACCTTTTAAAAAGACGTATGCTCGTTTCTTGAAGGCTCCCATGTCGAATTATTTCGGGAAAACCGCTGACGGGAGTTGTTTCCACAGTTTTGCTGTCCGAGGCAAAAAATGACGTGTGATCGCCAATCATCAAGATGGTGAGGATGGAACCGTGGACCTTAATCAAATAGCGCACATCTGGGATGTTTTGAAGCGACAGGTACGATCAGTGCAGCCTGCTCTGCAAACCATCAGTGAGCTGAAGAATGTCATATTATTATAATTAATGTTACTGGCTAACCAATACTCTACGATCATTATAAATGAGACCAGGAGAAAAAGTTGGAAGTTTTAAATGAGAGCTAATTATCATAACCTGATCTATTAGTACATTCTTAAATTAATGAATACTTGACATTATATTGAGATAAAACTCGAATAAAAAGCCGATGGTTATAATATGTTAAGCACATTAGAATTAATATTGGTTTTCTACAAATAGTTGTTAGAAGATATTTGTTTAATTCACTACATGAAATTGCATGTCCTGTTAACACTTGTCGATTTATTAATTATAGATCATTACAAAATGGGAAGGCTTTTTACTTCGGGATAGTAGCTTTGAACGTTATGCGAATTGCGAAGTTTTCATTGCATCCTTCCATTCAAATAACTGACATAAAATGAGAGCAATTCGTAAATATTGCATGCAGTCTAGTCTAAATGGTGCCCGCATGCGAGCTTATTCATACAGGAGCAATGAATCCGGGTCACCAACAAAAACTTTAATATCTCGGAAACTAGGAATGATAGCTTAATCAAATAAAAAGAAAAAATAATAATAATATATATATTTTATTATATGTATAATGTACATATGTATTTATCTATTTTTTTTATTTTTTATTATATGTAATTATAAGTCCGTAGTACGAAACATATTTTACTACTTTACTGGTGCATCTACCCTATTCTTTGTCTCTGCATTACCCTAAGGTTGTCTGGTAGAGAACGCCTATGGCGTTAAGACCGCCTTTGTACCCTGTTGTGCATAAAGAATTAAATAAATAAATAAAAAGCATTTAATAGACTATTTACTAACAACAATATCATCATCATCATCATCATTTCAGCCGAAAGACGTCCACTGCTGGACATAGGCCAACAACAATATACTATTTATTATTTTATAGACCTAATTATTATCAACTTTTCATTTAAATAAGATAGCTCTCGAGTGTAGTTGTATTGTTTTTTTACACACATTGAATGGACCCTGCAGTCGATTCGTATCGTATCGACTATTATAAATTAGTCAATGCAGATTTTAGACATCTTTTTTCGTAAGAGTTGGGAGATTCGTAATTTTAAATCCGAGGGTTCTTTACACATCGTTACTTTTTGTTAACGCAATTTGAGAAACTAGTTTGTTCAGAATCACCAGGAGAACCGATTATGATAGTTTTTATAGTTACAATGTTGGATATTAACAAAACCAACGATCGACGATCAACGATCGATCGGGGTTGGGATCGCCAACCCGCCTGCCAAGCGTGGCGATTATGGCATATCCCCCTTTGGGGGAGGCCTTTGTCCAGCAGTGGACGTCTTTCGGCTGAAATGGCGATGATGATGATATTAACAAAAAAAAATAGGAACTCAATTTGGTGATTATAGTTAAATTCAGTACATCAGCGGATCGTGAATAGCTCCTTATGGTCCAGGAAGTTCAGCTCAATTAATTTCCGTGCATCAAGTAGTCCCTGCACGACATTTTTCACTTTCTCCTCTACCAACTGGGGAACTTACAGTAACTCTAAAAGCATGTAATTTTGTGATTTAGGAAAAAAGACTATCCCGATCGATTCTCCTCTTGATTTAAAACAAACTAGTTTCTCAAATTGAGTTACCAAAAAGTAACGTTGTATAGTAACTGCTGGCACCTAGTGAATAATACTAAAAACTGCATCTGTCTGCAAATATTAGTAAACCGCACAAACACATTGGTGTCGATTCTCTTGTTCACGAACTAAACTTATTTTAAACTATCGCTCTCTTTTACTAAAAGTAGATACAAGAAAGGGATAGCAACCATTTTAGAACTGTCAAATTAGTTTACGTGTTACATTTCTTTGTATTTTAGTGGGCACGTTCCGAGATCACGACTAAATTTGTATGTAAATTTTAATTCCGTCTAATTTGACAGCTCTAAAATGATTGCCATCCCTTTCTTGTATCTACTATTTGTAAAAGAGAGCGATAGTTTAAAATAAGTTTAGTTCGTGAACAAGAGAATCGACACCACTGTAAAAATATCCTAATTTGCACATTAGCAGCTACGTAAAACTTCACGTGAAATTTAAATTCGCTGAAGTGAAAGAATCGAAACTTCACTTTCATTGATCGAGAAAGCAGTCGGAAAATTTATGCGACACCCATTGTAACTTAGAAATATAATTTTATAGGTTAGGCGTACTGGTAACAGGTTTTTAACAGGAGGGGGGCAATTAAAAGATCTTGAATATGATATATTTAAGTTATTGAGTGATATATCCTAATGATAGGCGATAGCTCATTCTAAAACCTAAATAGTTAAACTCATCGAGTTCCGTAAACATAACGCACTGTTTTTTTGTTGTTAGAAATCCTACTACAAATGTATATTTGTTACTCTTTCAAGCAAAAACTACGGTATGGATGTTGATGAAATTTGGCATACAGATAGAACATAACCCGGATTAACATACAGGCAACTTGTTATCCCGGGAAAATGAATAGTTTCCGAGGGATGCGCGATAAATGACATCCACGCCGGCGAAGCCACGCGCATAGGTTAGTAAAAAATGATTGTATATTTTAATAGCTTGACCTTTTCCCATTTCCCTTCGCACATATTTAATATTCGCATATTCAGAGCTAACCGCTGTAAATATTAGAGTAATAATCACGCTCCCCCGTGTTAGCTTCCAGGTAAGGTATCGATTGAAGTTAAATATAGAACAGAATGTCGGCCATAGCCATTTTGTATCCGAAATATGAGCAGGAATCGAAATGGACGTTTTTCTTTTTTTTGTTGACTCAGAAAACAAAATAAACCGGCCAAGTGTGAGTCGGACTCACGCAGTAAGGGTTTCGTACCACCCATCGACCTGATACCCCATAGAAACTGATTTAATTTACGAGAGTTTATCAAAAGACATCAACGCACGTACGCGAAATGTGAATTTTTGCATCTCTTTCTTCCGTAGGTACCACCACATATGTCTATGTTTGTCCTGTTTTTAGTATTTGTTGCTAAACTAGATAGTATGCACTATAATCAGACCAAGTTTGAAGCTGGTATGTATTACCGTTTTGAAGATAGAACAGGAACAAAAACATTGAAAAAATGCATGGTTTCGAGGTTTCTTGTATGGGGACCCCCTCTGGTTTTAGACTTTTATTGTTTTTAGTATTTATTGTGATACACCTCACAGCAACACATTTTCCGTGAAAATTTCAACTGGTTATCTATTACCGTTACAAAGATACAGCCCTGTGACAGACAGACGGACGGACAGCGTAGCGAGAGTAATAGGGTCCCGTTTGCACCCTTTGGGTACGGAACCCTAAAAAGAACAATAGTCGAGAAATCTCTATGTACTTATAGGAAAATAGATCAGCAGTGACCCAGCAAAATTTTTGAAAAATATTTTGATAAGAAAATTATTATTCAACAAATATAATACGCAAAACTAAAAACAGTTTTCACCTTCAAATTGTAATGAACGACGTACTAGGAAAAGATAAAACATTTTTCTGGGAAAATTGACAAACAGAATGAAGCTGACAATAAAATTGTTTTAAACGGATTAACCATGTAAACGATACTGTTATCTAATTATATCGAAGTAGAATCTAAATTAGAGAATAGTATCGCATTCAGTAGATACTTTTGTTGATTAATTTAATTACTTATTCATCTAATGAGGGCTTAGCAAGCATCAGCCGGGCCTAATGATGCAGAAATAAGATACCTTTTAACTCCTCTAAAAATTCTATAGTTAATATATCTGTTATAAGAAATAATATTTCAACACTCGGACGAATAAAAAAGGCGGACGGAATCTCGGTAAACAATAAGTGAAACGCCGGCGCCGGCTCGCTTAAAAGTACGGGCCGGTACGCACACATTCACATCCATAGTATGCCAAAAAGCCGCGATTACGCAAAAAATCTAGTGTGACGGTAGTCATTGTTGTAATGTCACAAATAAATAACAGAATAAATCTGGTGAGTTTATTCGTCCGAGTTTCAACCAATGTTCTTTAGAAATATGTACTGTTCTATAAAGCGATTAGTTGGCAATGTGAGTATCCAACAATCGAATTTGTTGGTTATTACATAAATTATGTTCTAAGAAGCCGTCAGAATAATAAAAAGCAGATAATCGTCCTTGATGTTACAAATTACAATAACGTGATGTAACAGTATCGCGCGAATCTACTCAAGATTATATCAACGCGTAATGACATCTATTAGAAAATTCAATAAGTAAACAAAAAAATTAATTAACTAAAACAAAAAACCCGACTGCGTGTAAAAATAACAGAAAAGATATAAACAAGACTTATCAACACGCAGTCGGAGGCTACGTATGTTTTTGGTCATGAATTACATAAAATAATTCATAGGTAGCCTCCGCCTGCGTGTTGATAAGTCTTGTGTATATCTTTTCTGTTATTTTTACACGCAGTCGGGTTTTTTGTTTTAGTTAATTAATTTTTTTATTTGATTTTTTTTAGTTTTGTATCATGTTTTATTTATCATACTATTAATGTTTTTTTTGAAAAGTCAAATTCATTTTTAACGTTGAATATTTTGTTGTTTTTTAGCATTTCTCATTCTAAATTACATTTAAACATATAAAGTGTATATATTTTTGAAAAGCATTTATAAAACCCTTTATTTTGATACCCCACTCGATAGGTTTTGTGGGAAAAAAAAATTTTTTGAAGCCGTAATTTGGCGCCAAAAAGCGGCCATTTTAATTTTTATAATTTTGATATACCCAGTGTCACTCTCACAATTAAGACGAATCTACGACACCTCACAAGTTAAAATCCATCAAGCCGTTTAGGCTGCAGGGCGTGCCAAAGAAATATACATACATACATACACTCGAAAAACATTACCCTCCTTCTGGCGCAGTCGGGTAATGAATAAAAAAATACCTACAGCACAGACGCCAAAGGAATATTTTGAAATATCCTTGTTTATGTACTTTTTTCCTGCAACGCTTATGAAAAGATTAGAATTTTTTATCACGAGATCTTGGTTGGTTAATGCAAATTGTTTTTTTTTTCTCTAATGACGCAGAAGAACTAGGTACTACTGGACAATGTTTAAGACATTTACGTGACAAACAAGTTAAACAAAGCAATAATGTTCATTAGGCTTGAGTTCACCATCACTATAATTCTCTGGTTAACCGACCGTTTACCTAAAATTCTAGTAGATTTTTCGAGTAATCAGCTGTTTAATCAGAGAACGTTGATGAACACCATCCTTAGTTTTACTACGGAACTTAAAAAATTCTAACATAATCAAGTATTTCTAAAATCTTAAACGAACTCCATTTTGTTACTTTTCTTTTGATACTTGTATTTTAATGACAATTGTTTAAGAACTGACGATGTAGATTTTAAATGAACAATGACTATTTCTGTTGCAGTATTCCGACTGTTCACATGGAAAATTCAAACAACAAGTCTTTCCGGGGGAAAACCAAAATTGCATTGAGTTTTTCTGTTTGCAGCTTGTATCCTTGACGTCAAAGAGTAACATTTTTTAATAGACCCTCAAGAAATTATCTTTAGGATAACGAAAATGAAATACTTATTTTATTATTTTTAACGCGTTTACGCATGCCAAGCGAAATCTAAAGATTTAAATTGTGGAAAGAAAAAATCACTCACGAGCAGGATTCGAACCACGGGTTACGGGTTGGGTTAGTGTTCACTGTAGCTTAGTGGCTAAAGCACTGGTGTACTGAGCCAGGAGTCGCAAGTTCGAATCTTGCACGTTAGCGATTTTTTCTTTCCACAATTTAAATCTACCTGCGACCACGAAATGCTGCAAAGCTTTCGAATAATAAAAAAACCAATTTGGAAAACCAATTTAAATAATATACGCGATTTAATCCGGTTAATCTTTATTTTATTATAAAGAAACACTTCTTTTCTTTTTCCTAAATTACTACTAAAAGGGTACAATAGGGTTAATAATTTAGTATCAGAGACTATTATTGCGTGGGCGGCTGGATTGAGTCGAATCTCGGTATAAATAAACTTTAAAGCAATTTATGAAATACGTGTTTTGGAATCTTTCGAAAATATACACACCGGCACAATTAGCGGAACACAAAAAAAGCAGGATTTTAAAATCTTTTACTTGAGGAACTGGCCAGTTATGATATTTTTTTAATTTATTGTCAAATTTGAAAATAGAAAATTAGATGACATACACTTTTTTCATTCATTTGTTTTATTTTCCCGAACAATACGTTTTGTCAACTTGTTCGAGTAATAACTACGTAATTGTAATTTTTTTGAAAAATTGCACTTAATGGTTTTTTATAAATTTGTTATTCTATAGGCAATTTTGTTTATTAAAAGCTCTTTATTATGCCTGACTTAACATCACTGGAAATCATTAGGGCTGATGAAATGAGAAGAAATGGCCATACCTACAGATCGATTGCCTCAAGGCTTCGTCGACCAGTATCAACGATTCATCGCAGCATCCAGCGGTACAGATCGTCTAATTCTCTTGTGAGGAGGAGGGGTCAAGGTAGAAAAAGATGTACATCGAGGCGAGATGACAGTTTTTTACAACTTGGAGTTCGTAGGAATACGCGATTAACGGCTGTACAAGCTCGAAATGAACTGGAAGACGTTCGAGGAGTACGAGTAAGTGAGCGTACAGTTCGCAGGAGATTTGAAGAAGTTGGTTTAGGGTTGTATATACCTGCCAAAGGCCCAAAACTTGAGAGACGTCACCGCGTAAACCGATTAAGCTATGCGCGAGAACATCGTCATTGGGATTTGAACGAATGGCAGCAGGTTCTCTTTACTGATGAGTGCAGAGTTCTTTTAAAACAGATCGATGGGAGACAGCGAATATGGAGACGCAAAGGAGAACGCCACATACAGTCTAATTTTGAACACACAGTGGCTTATGGTGGCGGCTCGATTATGGTTTGGGGAGGGATATGTTTGGGAGCTCGCACGGAGTTAGTGATAGTCACAGGAGGGACCATGACAGCAGATCGATACATCAGAGACATTTTAGAAGAACATGTTGTACCATTTGCCCCATTTATTTTTGACGACTTTATTCTAATGCAAGATAATGCTCGTGCTCATAGTGCACAATCGGTACAGGCATATCTGAGCCACGTAGGTATACCGGTGATGCAGTGGCCAGCAAATTCCCCCGATATGAATCCGATAGAGCATGTCTGGGACTTGCTAAAAAGAAGGGTTAAATCCAGAATGCCACCCCCCAACAATCTGAATGAACTTGGAAACGCATTACTTGAGGAGTGGGAGCGGTTGCCTCAAGAAATCATCGATAACATAATCTGTAGCATGCCCAGACGAATGGAAACCGTAATGAGAGCAAGAGGGGGAAACACTCGTTATTAATTTTGCTTTAATTTTATTGTTAAATCATTTAATGCTTACTTTTTTATTTTTTGTGATGGTTCATAATCATCTAAAAATTTCACTTATTTCAAATTTCTTTATTTTTCAATAAAAAATAACGAAGACTTTTCAAACTCGTTGTTAAAAGATGTTAATCAATTTGTTATTTTGTGTCTAATTACATTTTCGTCAAATATATGCGTTATTATCTCATAGTCTCACTTTTTTTTCTGTTCCGCTAATTGTGCCGGTGTGTATATAAACTCTACGGGGTTGTTAAAGTTACTATGACAAAACCTTCCTGGGGTCACGCTTGACACCCTTCAAATTAAATAATAATAAGGAAATACGTATTTTTCTTTTCTCAAAAACACGACGGGTAACAGTATACAAAGCCGCAAAAGCACTGTTATAATAATATTCCTGCATACAATAACGTTTGTACTATATCGCTATTTACCATCTTGAATAATCTTGATTCATTTTAATAGTATTATTTTAAAAAAGCTAACATATTTTATGCAAAACAGTTCGGTTTAATTTGAATGAAATTACTGGACAAAGAGTGGGCCGATGGATTTTATGCTAATGCTATATAAATATGATTGAATATCTGGGTTTTTAGACTCAGACTATACAACATGTTGATCTGTTTTCGTGACATATTTAAGAAGGTGACTATATCACTGATACTGAACATGCATTAATAAAAAAATCAATATCATTTTTTCATTATTATTTATATATCTATTTGTAAACAAACAAATTCCCTCCGTGTGTCACGTGCGACACAAAAACGATGCGTGCGAAACCACCAAAACAATTTGCAGGTTCCACCCTTTGACAATGCCGCCTATGATATATTTTCAGTCGTTCGGGATTTATTCTCAAACCCTGGCTATGTTTCTAAGTGAAAATTTAAGTATTAAATTATCGTAGAATTTTTCTTTTTAGATGACTAAGCACATTATTTATCATTTGCTTTATAAATATGGCACGGTTACAGATCAACATTTAGTACTTAAGCGTAAGTTCGAACAGATGATTGGTGTCTCTGCATTTTGCTCGGAATGCAACGAGATAAACCTGAACAATTTAAAAATAGCTAAAAAGTGTAGCTGAAGTCGTTTTGCATTTATAAACAATACTAATTAGCAGATATCGAGGCAGTCATTTAGTTGTTCGCTCTTTGTTCCCACGGCGCTTGCATCTTAGAAAAACTTTTAACCGGTTTGGCATCGTGATCGAATCGTCCAGAACCACTGGATGCATTTGTAACAGGATAGCACTTAGCACTATGCTGCGTGCCACAGGACGGACCATGAATCATCGTCAGCTAGCACCGCATAATATAAATATTCTTACATTTTCCGAGCTAACACGATGATTATAATTGTTGTTTATTGCTGCATATATTAACTAAACTGTTTCCTATTAGGAAATTATCAACAAAGAATGAATTATTTTATGACGTAAATGTTACCTGATAGCGAGAAATCATTATGCCGGCTCTCGGAGTCTCGGATGAGGAAAGCGCCATGTTCGTTCTCGGGGAGGAGCAATTTCTTCTCCGCCTCGATTCGTTTTATTTTACGGAAGTACCATCTGTAACAACATAAAAAACTGTTGAAATATGCACAGACGTGTCACGTGATTCACGTGATGAGTTAGAAGTGTCCATACCTACAACTACCTAATACGGTTGAAATAAAACTGAAGGCGCAAATGGAAAATAGATAGAAGGTACGCGTTTAAAAGTCAATTAAGTAGGATACTATAATGAGCAACAATTCACAAGAGTTAATACAAATTGTAACAATGTAATTGATGCAGATTATAATACTTGTTCACAACATAATGAAATGTCCACTCGAGGAGTATTAAATTAAGTTGTACATACAATGTGATTATCATTGAAATGACAATATGGATGTATAAAGGACCGGTATCGCTCTCGTAGGGAGTTCAGAAAGCAGCGTCGCCGTCGGTGACTCAACGAGCACGAATGAATAGTATTCTTGCATCCTATTGACGTATGCTCACTGCGTCCCTGCCGGAGACAAACTTATTGTAGTAACCGCTTTTAACATGAGCCCCGCTACTAGCAATGAATCACAATTTGTCATCTTATAGAAATAACAGATCTTGTACAGTAACACCGAGACAAATTTTAAATAAACGATGTCTAGAGACTCATTGCAATTATGACGGTCATACTATACGAGTACATACTATAAGAGTATAAATCAGGTTCACTTCGCATTGGATGGTTGCAAAACAAAGCTGTAGGGGTCTGACAATAGTATTGCATCAAATCCCGCGGACAGACTAGCGAGGTCGACGGGCTCTTGATATAAAAATAGTATCTAAGTAGGTAACAGCTGTAAACCGTAAACTGCGAGCAGTTAAAAAGAGCCACGATCATTTCCAACTATCATATTTTTGAATTGCTGTAACATAGGCACTTAAAAGAAAGAAAGTAAGAAAAACTTTTATTTGGCACAGGACTGTGACAGCACAACAATAACATCAATAAAATACTAAGATTAGACATGAATAATCATGAATTTGCTGCCGGGCATCTCAACTCAGCCTATCGCAGTCCACTTCTGGACATAGGCCTCTCCCAAGTTGCGCCACAACACTCGGTCTTCTGCCTTCCGCATCCAGTCCCCCCCAACCACGTTCTTCAGGTCGTCGGTCCAATTGGCGGGGGGCGCTCTACGCTGCCGGGCATGCCCATGCCAAAAGGGTCACCAACTCAGCATGTGCTGTGGTGGAACATCCAGCGCTGATTTTCAGTTGGCACCCTGCAGTGACACACGGACTTACGCACCAACAATAATTATTTGGTTTAAACAACCATCTACCTAAATTTCTAGTCGATTTTTCGAGTAAACTGTTGATAAATCAGAGAATAATTAACTTTGGTGAACATCGGCCTTAGTATGCTAACCTTGTGTATTTGTAAAAGTTTAGAAACAATTACCCGATTCAATTACTACTCTATTTACATAAAATCTCAACACATGAAATTGGATTTGGGTTATTTCTATTTCGTTTTATTTTTGTCTCAATGTCCAACCAGGAGCAGTTCACAGCGGTGAAGCTGATTGTTAAAATACTATTCAATTAATGGAATATTTTTTTATTAATTTGATTAGGATACATAAACCTCGGGTGTTTTTTTCAGCAGCTCACTGATAATGTCGTCTATGTCAGAATAATTTCATCTTGTTCGTGACCGGGAGAACTGATTGATCTTTGATTATGATTATTATTTAACGAATTGTTCCTCCTAAGAATCACGGACGGGCTCTTGCAGTGTAATTAAATGGCCGACTCAGACTAAGATAGTTATCGGAAGCCTGGTAGCTATTTGTCTAGGTACCTACATTTAGAAGACTGACGATAGAATAAATAGTACAAATACTAACTAGTATACAAATGCTAAGTTTCGTAACATAATTCACAATAAAGAAAGGCTCTTTTTTGCTATATGAAATAGGTACTCCAATGCTATTATATCACATCTACTAAGTTCTACCTTACTGTTGTGAACAGAATCTTTACATAAAATAAAGTTATCCTCCGTCCAAACGTTGATACTTTCAAGTATAACTTTTACACAACAACTCGCTAACCGTTTTACAAGAATATACTTACGTGGCAATATCTAAGAGCAATCGCAGAATAATGCGAATTTTTGCAATTCAGAAATGCACATCACAAAGGTCGACCTGCGACCTCCTTTTTGGCAAAAAACACATTAAAATCACGTAGCGTTACAAAATGATAAAATTGTTTATGTATTAACAAATGTCTGTTATTTTTATCCTTCAAGCTGCAAGCTAAAGCCTGAACAAGTGCAAATAATTTGCAGCTACGTAGCTATTTTAACATAGCTCAGCTGCATCTGGATTAAAATTATATAATCATCAAACAGGCTATCCAGCCAATAACAATTTCAGGTAACATTATGGAGGAAAATTATCATGAACAATGTCGTATGAGCTATAAAATGAGACATGAAAAGGGCGCCACAGGCTGTAACTACGAATACCTTCGTTGAGACCTCGGCACGCACTAAGGGCATACTTAGTTAGGGTCATAGATCGGTAACTAACAGACAGCGTCGAAGGTCTGAACGTGGAAAACGCATTCAGAATAGATTAATAATGCACATGTTTATTAAGCTAATTAATTTCCTCAATAATGAGCAATAGAAAGTGCTCTAAACGTCGATGTAATCATGACTAGACGGAAAGTAAGCTTCATTGAGAGGAGGTGTAACATTTAACTGTGGACTCCGCTCATACAAGTAGAAATTATCTAAGCGAAAAATATCTAGAAAGTTTGTTAATAAAATTCTAAGCAGGTTGTAATTAAGGATCAAGCTACACTAATGGAACATTACAAGAATTATTTGTCCCGTAATTTTTTTATGCTACTGGGATTGTTAGTGATACGCGATAATCCCAAATTAAGCTTGAACTGTTGACATTATCGAGTCTCTCACTAGGCCAGACAGATAGAACGACCTTGACCTCCTATAAGCGAAGAGAAATCGTCATCTGTATCATGACATGAATCATGCCCACATAATATTATTAGGCCTTCTCACTATACAGAGAATTATGGATGATATCACTATCGATTTCCGAATGTTAATGTTAAGGTAACTTGCGTAACGAATACTGAGAATAAAACAAATAAAAAATATGCAAGCAATTTTTTTTAAGAGGATATTCAAATTAAAAGTTTAACACTGTTTGCTCGTGAACATTGATATATTTAAAAAGTTTAACAAACAAGTAATATTTGTACAAAATGTCGGGCGACACTAGACAAGCATGTTCCCGATTTGAATAAAGCTTATTTGAACACGCTAGTTTGCCGCTATATTTATTCTAGTAGATCGATACGTTTCAATTGCAGATTTTCGAAAGTGCAAATACATTGTGCAAATTTGACTAGCTTCTTTGTCTAGACTTCGGAAAAAGTTTAGTAAAAGTGTTAGGTTGTCAATAATAGGATAGGTGTAATTTTGCTTACGGTATGTGACGAAGAAATAACATGTTTTAGCTCATAACAGAAAAGCTTCTAAAAAAAACGGCATAATTCAGTTTTTTTCTCGAATTAAGTTTTTTTTGACGTCTGTGGTCTAGTGGTTCGAGTGTCGGACTGCTGACCACGAGGTCGTTCGGGTTCGATACTCACAGGACACAAATATTTGTGTGATAAACATAAATGTTTGCGTTGGTCTGGGTGATTTTTGTGTATAATAAGTATGTATTTACACAAAAAAAGTAAGTAAGTATTATATCCAGTGTCTAGTACCCATAGTACAAGCTCTGCTGGATGGTGCTGTGTAAAAATGTCCCAAATATTTATTTATTATTTTTAATTTATTTTACAAAATCAAAACAAACGAAGATTTTTTGTTCTATTGAAAATATTTTTTTTACATGTGCCGTTTTTGTAAAACGCTCTGCAATTATTCTTGAAAACGAAGAAAACTAAGTACCACTTACGTAATGGCAACTGTCAAAGCATTGAATACTTGGAAATAGAATGTCATCTCATAGGCAGGTTGCTAACAGTCAAGGTGGGGGGCGGAAATTCCTCATAAATTTAATTATTGGGTTTCTTATATAACTGTGTTTCCGGTTTGCAAACATCTCAATTAGAATAATCCCATAGTATTGATAACTCAGGCTCACAGATAAATTATTAAAACTTGAAATGCAAATTTTATTCACGATAATTACCGTCATGTTGAATGACTGGCTATTATAGAGAACCGCGTGCCAAAATGTATGTATTATTCGATAACATAGATTTTTAATATTATTAAGTGATAAGAAAAAAAAAATGATTTACTATCGCTACCATTTACGAGAACGGTCAATATTATGTAGGTGTTGTGTTCAATCACAGTTGTGTTAGAGGATTTGTGTTCATCATCATCATCATCATCATCATTTCAGCCGAAAGACGTCCACTGCTGGACATAGGCCTCCCCCAAGCATCGCCACAACGACCGGTCCTGTGCCTTTGTGTTCAATCGGCAATAAATTTTTTTAGGCCTAAACCCTTTGACACCAAGGCACTGGCGCAATCAAGAGACATTAATTACGTGACTTTCGCTCAGAGTTTTATAATATAGCGAGTTAAGCAGAGGCAACGGTCATCGACCTTCGCGTGCCGATGTAGCCACAACTTTTTTGCTAAGCCAGTCTCGCCTGGCTCCGGGTTGCTCGCTAGATGGGTAATCTAATTATAGGGTCTCCCTCTCGGGATGGACAAGTAAGTTTGCCATAAACTTCTATACTTGTTTTTTTAGAGGATAGATCAATATCGTTTCAGCAAGATCTTTTTATAGCATGCCTAGAAGTGAATCGATAAGCTCGGCTTGCAGTTTAATCAATAAAATAATAATAATAGCTACAATACTCAAAAAAAATACAAATGTTTTTTATTTCAAATAAACCTAATTACAGGCACAGGAAACGTCAGGCTCTAGTTGCACGGTTCCAAATTGTGGGTCCTATGGAGAAGAACCGGCAAGAAACTCCATGGATATACTCTTTTTAAAATAGGTTATTGTTTATTACATCAAATTTATTATATACAATTACAATTTATACTCCGACATTACTTGTAGACAGGTAAACGTAATGCTGACAAGTTGATCAGAAAATTACAAAGATAATTGGTGTGAAGAAAATGCAGCGTGTAAAAAATAGTACACGTGTGACAAAACGTTTGGTTAAAGTGGCCTATAATTGCTGGTGCGTGTTATTTCAAAGTCTTAAGAACCGAGTAAATTGGATGTAGTCCCGCAACAGCCTTAACTGGCGTTGTAAGAAAGATTTTTAATATCGTGGGAGATTTCTTTATTGGAGATAAGGATAAGCATGATCCACTTCGTTATCGTAGTGACATTGATAAATAAATAAATAAATGTTTTGGGACATTTTACACATCACCATCTAGTCCCAAAATAAGCAGAGCTTGTGCTATGGGTACTAGACAACAGTGGCGAAGGGTCCAACCGGCTTCCCTTTAGGAATTGCTTAAATACAGATCAACGACGTTTCTATGCTTATTTATTGTTATAAAGTACAAAAAAAGAATGTAAAATTAAATTAAAAGTTGTGAATTTTTTTTTTTAATAAAGTGCGATCTTAACTATTTTTTGATTTTTAGGTACCTAAGGCTTCCCTTCTGAAAATATTCACCCTTCGCCACTGCTAGACAATGGATATAATACATATATACTTTTTTTTGTAAATACATACTAATAATACATAAGAAACAACAACCAGACCAAAACAAACTCTCATGTTCATCACACAAATATTTGTGTCCTGTGGGAATCGAACCCACGACCTCGTGATCAGCAGTCCGACACTCGAACCTCTAGACCACAGAGGTCATCGTTGATGAGATAACAATACAAACGTGGAAAACTTTCAGAAAAAGTTGAGATGCATGGACTATAAACCTCATTCAAGATAATTGTATTTTTGAACGGTATTTTTCGTGAGCAATATGGGTTTGTCCGTTACTTTTTCAGGCTGGCAAGTGACAGATAAGGATATCAGTCATACAAATCGCGACATCGATTGAATTCACAATAAGACTTCCCAGATAGCTTGCTTGTTTGCTAGGTGCTAAGAATTGTGACACAGATAATGCGGTACACGAAGCCAAGTCACGATAACCTGCCAAGACTATATGCACGATAGAAATCGTCATATCGGTTTGACGGCAGTAGTAAACAAACCAGTCATTTGAACTACGTCAGAACAATCAAAATGACACTGTTATTTAAGATATAAAATGTTTAGAAATCTGCTGGCGTAGCGAGAACTATTAGCGAACTTCACAATGAGTCGTTAAATATTACTACCTTCTGTTAATCAAGTAAGGGCATGATGCGAAACGTAAAACAAGTGATGATAAGTAATGCGATTGCTAATACAACTAAAGTCTTTGTCGACAGCTATCGTTATATGGATTCAGTAGGTGATGACGAATTGGTTTATGGCAAAGGTGGTTCTATAAATGTTGGTATTTAAAAGTATAATTACCTACTTGTTTTATGGCACTATTGCTTAAGTCTACTCCGATTTATGTTTACTGTAACAACGATTACCACAGGGTATTAACAACAATCAAATAAGTAACAATACAGTTGGTGATACGACCATCTGAAAACTTGAGGCTTCTGATGCCAATGCATTCTACAAAATTTTTTGATAAATATTTTAGGTACTATACAGGCTGTGCGTCTGTCGAATGAGTTACCTGTGTCTATACGGCGAGCTCAGTCACTGTTTTCATTTAATAAATTAGTTAAAGAATACTACCTTTCCAAATAGATTGTAATTTATTAAGACATTGCCCATGTATCCAATCTCTATTCTAAATTGTAAGATTATTTATAAATCTATCTATACTATAATAAAACTGTAAAGGTCGAAAAGTCTGTACATTGAGTTTTTTTTCGCGAAAACCGGCTAGGGGGACTAGAAATAAGCTATAGAACACGAATCAATCGATTAAAAAATTCATGTCTGTCTGTCTGTTTGTTACCTCATCACGTGAAAACGGCTGAACGGATCGTAATGGAACTTAGCATTTGTATTGGTATTAGTCTAACTTAAAATATAGGGTATGTTTTATCTGAATCGGTTGAATAGAACCAGCGATACAGCTTGACCCCTCTATTGTATTAAGTTGCATACAAAGCAGAGGTCATGATTGTTGGTTGGGTGCAGGTTGCAGGTTCCTAAAAATACAACTGGATTCTATTAGTATTATAGAAAATATATAATAACATAATATAGCCCATCACTGTCCCGCTGCTGGGCATGGCCCTCTTCTTGGAATGAGAAGAGTTAAGGAACTGGATATTGTTAGTGTAATAGATTATCATAACATAATCAGCTCATTACCTACTGCTCCACACTGGGCACGGACCTCTTCTCGGAACGAGAAGAGTTAAGAAACTAGAAAAAATAGAATAACATAACGTAGTCAACCCATTACTGTCCCACTACTGGGTATGGCCCTCTTCTCAAAATGAGAAGAGTAATGAACTGGATATTATTAGTATTCTAGAATAACATAACATTACCAGCCCATTACAGTCCCACTGCTGGACACGGGCCTCTTCTCAGTATAAGAAGAGATGTGGTTAGTGTTATAGAATAACATAATCAGCCCAATTACTTCCCACTGCTGGGCACGAGCGTCTTCTCAGAATGAGGGAGTTTAGGGCTAATTCCATGAAATTCCATCACCTTAGCCGGTTGGTTGTAAAAACAAAATATAGTATGGTCGGTAAATAGTGTAATCGTCTGTGTAGGCGCTTATATGTATATATTTGAAGATATTGTGTTCATAATTATGACACGATGTTATTTTCCGACATCCACGCGGACGGAGTCGCGGGCACAGCTAGTATTATATATACCTATTTATGATACCTATATGTGTAATATATTTGTGCTTTTTATTTATTTTAGTTTATTAACATGCAGTAGTACGCCACGGACTGCCCCCATTATCTAGATCTTACGTCTTCTTTGTCCATCCAAAGGTTGTCTGGAAGATATCGCTTTTAGCGATAAGACCGCCCATGTACCCATAATTTATACGTTGTTCCTGTTTACTACTATTTTCATGGTGTACAATAAAGTATATTCTATCTATCTATCTACGACTGTATTTCTATTATAGTTACGGCCAAAATTAATATCCAATCTATCCACGATTTACCCTACTAGAGATAGAAAACTGACATATTTTGTATGGAGCTTATGTCAAATTCCTATCTCTAGTAGGGCAAATCGTGGATAGATTGGATATTAATTTTGGCCGTTAGTCGCATTCGTGAATGTTTTGCACGAAAACATCCGCAAGAGTAACAATTATCGGCGGAGGTGTGCGGCGGCGCAGGCGGCCGGCGCGCAGCACGGCCGTAAAAAGTAAAAACAAATCATAAAAACCAGTTGTATTGTTCTTTCGCAAGAGACGACCTCAGGCCTTTTGATAAGAAACGAGTCATTTTCATCGATTTTCTAACACGTGCATAGTTTGACAAAGAAACATTTGCAATGCAAAGTTATTGTTCGATAAACAGAGCATTTGTCGTGGGTACGCAGACAGACTTAAACGATGTGGGGGCACTCAGCATGAGAGTGCCATTGATAAAATATAATAAACGACATGATTCACGATTTGAATAGAAAGCGAGATGTAAGATATTGAAAAAAAGAAGCAAGTTAATTTTTAACGCCACGGAGACTACTAAGTGAGACGTCACGAAACGGAACCTAAATGTTCGACATAGTGAAAGTGAGTAAGAAGCAATTCATGTTACAAAACAAATTATAGTCTGTTTTAATTTTTTATCAATGTACGTTACGCGATATTTGGAAATACGCAATGCTTTGTTTTGGTAGCGCAGCGATAGACTCATCATTCATCATCATCATTTCAGCTGAAAGACGTCCACTGTTGGACAAAAGCCTCCCCCAAAGGGGGGTTATGCCATAATCGCCACGCTTGGCAGGCGGGTTGGCGATCGCAGTTGGTTGTTTAAATACTCAGAGAACGCTGCTGCTCATCCTCTGGTGAATCCATTAGTCGTCTTTTACGACACCCATGAGAAGAGCGAGGGTGGTGCAATTCTTTACGTCCGGTACCACAGGGAGCGATAGAGTCGAGGTAAGCGAAATGTTGTTGACATATAACAGTGAATGAGGAAAATGCAGTTACTTTTGATTCAAGATGAGTTTTCTTTCGTTTTCGAAGGCCAAATCAGCTTGCATGATTTGTTGCACAAATGAGCATAGCTGGCGGGGCGGCATCACGATTCACAACCACACCCGAGAGATGCTATAGGAGATATTTTAACACGTTTTAATGAAAGTCCCATTTGTAATTGCACTAGCACACAATTTCACCAACTATTAGTATCACCAGAATCACCACACAGTAGGTATCACTTTGCATATATTTTATGAATAAGTAGATATCTCAAGCACAAATTGTAAACGTCACCTGCGTTTGCAAAACAAACACAAATGACGATAAATTAATCATTTACAATTCCATATCATTTTTCAATCACAGTATTACTACATAATAAGATTATATATGATTTCCTAGAGATTGATAAGAGATATAAAATACACCTACAAGATATTCTACTTAAAATACACCAGTTCGTCGTCATTAAATTAAAACGATCAATTTTATTATGAGTACAATTTTCAAAATATACGTGTTATTGAAATAACTAAAAATCTCTTAAGGGGTACCTTTACTCATCAGTATGAACAACTTTTACTATGGGACCAACACTGAAATTGCAAAAAACATTTTGTCGATTTATGTGAACACAAATGTAGGCAACAACTGATTTGTTTTTCGCAATTTCAGTGTTGGTCCCATAGTAAAAGTATAACGACCACTTAAGAGGTTTTCAGTTATTTCAAAAATACGCTGTATATGTTAGTATGTACGCGTATCGAAATAATCAAGGTTTTCTTGAAAAGCAACAAGAAACTGTGAGAAACTGAAAAACAAGCAAATATTTCGATGTGAATGCGTTTGTTTCCATCAAAGAACGCGTATGCCCATTTGGTACAATAGCAGTGTTGATGCATGTTGAACACAACATTCATGTTTTCAGAATGGTAGCCACACAAACAAAAGTTAACTGATGGTAAAGCGTTGCAAAACGAAAATCCCAACGCATTACCGTACATTGAGATATATTATAGTTTTACTTAAATAAGTCTTGCTAAAAGGATGTTAGCGTGGGCGATCTTATATTATGTTTAATGATGTTATTGCATTATTTTCATAGTAATTCACCCCATTGAAACGAAAACTTATGCAATTTCGATTAATACGATAAGCGGCTTGCTATTGTGCAAGTGGAGTAATTCTCAAGGCTCGTCAGTGAAACTGACGTCGGTGCATCCGTTTACCGCTTTAGCGCAAGTATTGGCGTTTCTCTAATCGTAGGTTTTTAATAAAATTTGTAGTTTGTAAATAGTAAAAGAAAAAATTTTTTTTTTTTTTCTTTCTTTTTTTTTTTTTTCGACTGGATTCTCGCAGGTGGGACCGAAGTACCATTTCTGCTTAACCGGGCTTAGTTGGCGGAGAGTCCCATGTGGGACCCCATACGCCGATATATTTTTCTAATACCTTCATAATTTATAGCGGAATCGAAAGGTTAAGTCGATAACGAATTCTAGTTTATTATAATTCAGGCAGAACATTGTTATTAGTTCCGAATAAGAACAAATCGAATGAATTATTCGTGTCTTAATTATTCAAGAGGATTGAGGAAGCGCATACATTTCCGAACAACAAAAGATACGTCAAAAATTCAAAGCACAGTCGCTTCCGATCAACAAGCAGTTAAGTTTTGTGAGCGTCACCTTCACGGCTCACTTCCTGAGCCTGTTTTCAGTTGCCGAACTACGGAGAGGAAGACAGCGGCCACCGGTGCACCGACCGACCGAGCAACCGTAGCCTTGGACGCGAGCTCCCTGCATTCTAATCGAGCGGCCTTGCGGAAGCGCGTGCCCCGAACCCGCTCTCGTAACACGGCTCCTGATCAACAGACTCGACAAATCACTACATTGACAGATATCGACATATCTCAATCACGACGTGTTGGAATTAAAAGGAAAACCGCGAGTTAATTTTTAAGAGAACAGTCAATTTATTACCACGATTCTTGGTTGCTGTCCGCACGACAACCCCCAAGTACTTACTCGTATGCATAAAAAGACAAAGTTAAACCGTATGTTCACATAAGTCATCGGAAATGATTAGACAAAGCTGTGGTCACCCGCAGGCCGTTCGTGGGATGGTAACCAGTTCCAACCACTGAACGGGTCGGCTTTGGTAAGTAGATCGATGTGGCTGGCACGGATGACCTCGTCCAAAAATATAACTATGAAGACATGGAATAGAGGTCTACAAAGGTCATACTAGTCTCGATTCTTTCCCAAAATTTTGAACAACATTAATTTCAGTTTTAAGAAGCCATTTTCAGTTCCATAGAAATATAAGCAGTTTTATGTAATTTATACCATAATGCTCAGAAAATGATAAATAAAAGAATTTTCAGACTGAAATAAATCAATACTCTGAACACATACATAATATCAGACTTGTATCCCCCGAACGGGTAGGCCGAAGAATATAGTACACCCTCGTATCCTTCTAGTAGGCTCCAGAAAGAGATTTACAAAAGAAGCGCTTTCGCTTAACAGGAACCACATAAGGATCCTGACTAGAACCCTTACAGGGCACTGCAAACTGAACAAACATTCTACACAGGATTGGCCTCACTGATACCACAATTTGCAGATTTTGTCGCGAAAAGGTTGAAACGCCGATTCATATCCTATGCAAATGTGATGCAGTGCACCACATGAGAAGTCAGCATCTTGGAGGCCACACAATCTCAGCTGATTCAATCAGACCCTCAAACCCCAAGGCAATAGTCGACTTTATGGTTGGCTTGCGGCTTGGGGAGGTGCTGTAGTCTACTATTAGAGGCGTTACAATAGATATTTTAGGTCGCAGTGAGATAAGGGGCCTGCAATTACCTTACCTCTTTTCCCAAAATAATAGTACACCCACATTTCGCCTGTTATATAATCAGTCCCATGTAATAGGCGAGCCTATACTATGAATGGACTATAAATTATTTTGTCAATTTGATAAATAATTGACTACAAGAAAAGACGGAAATCCAACGGTTTGTTACAAGCTATGCTATAAAATAATAGGTACCCCTTTGCTTTTAACTTCTCCTGTACCGATAATTGAGCAATATTTGAATTGCGCCCTATCATTTTGTATTGTAAAGGCGCTCCTTCACCGCGAGCATTGGCGTGTAATGTAACAAATTCTCCGGAAAAAAACAATAAAAGGACATAAAAGGCTAAGAATAGGCTGAGTCTGTACAAAGAAGATTTATGAAAATTATACGACAGTTACATGCGTATTTTTAAATTTTTATACTATTCATCGTATTTAATGGGGATAGTACACTAAAAATTTTTATTTTAATGAGTTAATCAACACAATAATAACGTAAGCGGCTATGATACTCCATTTGACTTTATATTTTTGACCAATCCCTTGTAACTTTGGTTTTACAATGTATTACGTTAGCACCACTGTAACTTAAGATAGCCAATGATAGGCAATATATTTTTAGCAATATCACTAGTATAGGAATAGAAGAGTCAAACTGTTTAGTTGCTAGGCAACCACTTGTTTTGACATTAGTTTTGTAAGCAAACAAATAACCTCAAAATAGTAAATATTTTAACGAATTAAGCATCTGTAAAGTACTGTCTGCTTATTAAAATAGATTGGAACACATGCCTTCATCGAATTGTATATGGTGAGCATCATCTTTTATATTCATAACTTCCATAGGCTGGGCTTTAATGAAATTTTAGCAATGTACTTTGTACCGGTAAATTTGTTACATTACACGCGAATGCTCGCGGTGTGCGAGCGCCTTAATGGGATGATGTTATCAATATCATATTCCATAAGATAGAGCAGATTGAATTGGT
Organism: Asteroscopus sphinx; assembly: GCA_949699075.1. Lineage (NCBI taxonomy): Eukaryota > Metazoa > Arthropoda > Insecta > Lepidoptera > Noctuidae > Asteroscopus > Asteroscopus sphinx. The sequence continues at coordinate 11,394,566 of OX453017.1, forward strand.
ATGAAAAATATCTGCAAAACTTAATGCAAAACATTTAGTTAACGTAGTTATATGTAGCAACCTAATTTACATCCTCTAACTAATGAAAAATCTTTGAGAATACAGTATATGTATATGCTCTAATTTTATGATGATTTATAAGAAACATTTTACGCTGAGGGAAGTTAAAAAATTTGATCCTAAACGATACTTGCTAATATTAAAAATACATTTATGTGAATTAACACTTACGGCATAGTCTGAAGTTTCATGTATGTATCCAAAGGCAAAGATTCAAATTCTTTGTGGTTTACATTCGTTCCAGACAGACGTCTCGCCGTTCGCATCCAACTGCCTTTTTGTCGTCTAAATCCTTTCTCGCTTTTTAATAATTGAAGGTGGCGTTTCACTATATCATGCCACTTCCATTTCACTGTAGCTGGAGAGTCACTAGCAGCATCTTCCTTGCATATTTGTAAACTGTCACTAAATCTTCTCATATTATGAAGATATATTTCGTTGGATTTTGGCGGAAGGCTTTTTCGCCGCTCATCAGCAATAATTACAGAGTCTTGCGAATTTTGTTCTGCTATCCATTTTGATATGAAATCATTTTTATCACAGACTTGCATAATCACTGGCTCTTCTTTGGGAGGCGGTGGTATCCAATCCAAGCTGACCCATTGACTAGATTTAGGCTTGGATTTGAATATCACATCTATCTCATCGTCGCAGTCCGAAGAGCCAATCGAACAAACGGAGGTCTTCTTTCTCGGAAAACGAGAACGGATAGATCTGCCAGCGGGGGTTGTATCAGGATTCACACTACTCTCAGTGTTCTCCTCTTTTCTAACATCCTGCAAACTCTTTATACACTCAATATTAACATAAGAGTTTTCGGAGCACGAAGAGTCAAGACTAAACCTAGGGGTACTTCGATGCATATACTTAGACCTAACAGCCACTTCATCGTTACAATTTTCGATATTTCCGCCTCCAGTCTCGCGTTCATTCGTCAGGGAAATTCTTCGTTCATTCGATATGTCGTTCTCCATTTCAATTATTTTTGTCATGCTCGGAAAGTTGTTCTCTTTTTCAACTTCCATTATTCTAGTTAATCTTTGAGGACATTCTTTTTCACTGTCTGTACTGCTTGTGACCGTAGAAAATGAATTGTCCTCATTTAGTTCTATTATTCTTGTAATTCTTTGTAATGTCTCATTCTCTCCATCGGTAAACACTGGTGAAGGCGCCTTATCATTTTGAAATTCAATAATTCGTGTTATCCTTTGAGGTTGTTCTCTTTCAGGTTCTACGTTTACTGAGGTTGTATTAAAGTCATCTAATTCTATAATTCTCGTAATTCTTTGAGGATAATTATTTTCAGTCAGTGATATTGATGACTCTGATATATTTGATTTGAAATTTTCTTTCATAACTTCTTGATGATTATCATCTGACTCTTTCATTTCTAAAATATCTGAAGAACTTAGAAAAGAAGATTGACTGTCTAACATTTTGGTTGTGGTTATATTACATCTTTCGATAGTTACCTTTTCTTCTCTAGAATTACTGCGACTTTTAGCTTTTTGTAAGGCGCTTTCTGTTAGGAAAACACAAGGCACCTCCACTTGCATTGACATTTTTCGTCTTCGGGTTGAGTTTTCTTTTTCTTGATTAATGTCATTGTCAACATCTTCAGGAACCGCTGTATGCGGAAGGACAATAGGGGTTCCTGCTACCATACGCAAAAAATCTGTAACTGCGGCTATATGCGCTCCTGTTACAGCTCCTTGTAACTTAACTCCGGATACTTGGTGAGGCACAAGTTGATTATCGCGTATACACCATACTACGGGCAGCGCCCCTTCAGACACCATCGTCGTTAAGGGGTACGGGTTATAGTGTTCGTTTCGTTATTATCTTTACTAGCTACTAGTCTAGAATAAAAATAATAAAAGTCCAATCATTTGTCACAATGCTAAAGTTGCGATTCACTGGCGTATTTCCGGGCTACGTCCTACACTTCGAAATTTAAAAAAGTACAAGTAAGTGTGCACATAGATTTGTTGTCGAAGAGGCGGCATAGCGCGATCGCGGCGCGGTAACGGGTGGTGGAGCGCGGCGTGCGTGCGCGTCCGGCGGAGGTCGCGAGAGATAAGGCATAAGGCGGTGAGAGTCGCACGCGCTCCACTGCCGCCCGCCGCGCGCCCCGCCACAGCGCCGCACCATCACCTTCGACCATACATCAATTTTCATCCGATGCACTCCTCGGAGGAATTATGTAACGTTTTGGATAACCCATTTTAATCGTTAACCAACCTAGTCAAAACATGATTAGTCAATAAAAAATATTTGGCGTTTTTAAAGACACATGTAAAGAATTAGATATCAGTTCCAAACTAGGTTTTAATTCAAGTTTAACCAGATCAAAACACTGTTATTACAAGTCCTATGTTAACTATTAAATAACCTTTTGAAGTCTAGACCAAGACTGATGCCAATTGTTTTGTGTCTTGCAATCTTCATTTTATTTACATAAAATATGCAAGGACTGGAATTCAAGTAAGTTTGCTATGGTGACGTAACAAATACGTACCAAAATTAGTAAAACATTCGTCGACCACGGACGTCGTTTATAGTCATTATCAACAATTTAGATTCTCGGTGATTAATAACTTATACTGTTTTCAATATTGTAAATGGAATCGAATTTCATTGTTGCAAGTTAAGTAGGCAATCGAGAGCAGAGAATCGTAAGTCACCCCATCTGATGCGGGGTCATCCTGTCGCGTACAGTTAGGCCGCTTTGTGTTGGCCCTATTCGTGTCATGACGGCCCATCACTCAGCCGTCGCGTCAGCCGATGCAATACCGCAAGCTTTATGCAAGCCCACCTTCTTATTTGTAATATTCTCAAAATCCCAGCAGACTTTTGCTAAAATTTCTTTTAGCATTATTTATCTAGATATTAGTATCAACTAGGTATAGGTATTAATATAGGTACAACAATAACAGTTCTATCTAATGCCACATGCGTTATTAAAAATAAAAAATAACTATGGAATTTAATTTTAAAACTTGTAACTAGATTCCATGGCTTCGCTAAGGCTGTCTTCTAAAGTAATTAGGAAGCAATAAGGTAATTAATAGTTGCTACGTAAATAAAGTAAATGCGCATAGATAGTAGCTACAAGTACACACATGTAACACCGCCATGCGCAAATGCCAGTGGACAGTTAGGCCCGGCGCCAACGCAGCTTGCGATGCGCCACCCGTATCTGGGACGGGCAAATCAAGTATTAATTACCCATACGACGCCTAATGAACCCTTTATAGTTAAACGTGGAAGACAATTAAACATTCCTTTAAAAATAATGTACTTGACGAGAGGCGTCGAACCTTTAGGAGTATTTTCATGCCTAAAAGCAGTCACCTTAATTTTAAGAAAAATATTTATATTTGAGCTTCATAAGACTCTGATGACGAAATATGATGTTAATCTTCTATTAAGTTAGAAAATATAAATTTAACACAAGAAGTTTAAAGTTTGTTGAAGGGATATGTCCGTTATCAGACAGTTCTTGATGAGGACTCTAAACATGAGCAGACTAAGTATAGGTTCATCTGAAGTATCGAAAACCATGTTAGAATCACCATTAAGGAGTAAGTAGAATAAAATTGTTTTTTTTTGTTTTGTTTTAATACCTTAGGTTACGATGGAATTGGCATATACATATATATAAAAAAATCCTTAAATAAAGAGAAAAAAAAGGATCATCTTAGGGGAATTAGTTTTAACTACAATCTCTTAATCATATTCAAAGCTTGGAACTTTGTTGAACGTTGTGCGTAGGTGTATGCACGTATGATTATGAACGACCTCTCAGATGCTGATAGCAAACAAACTCTCGCATCAGATTCGAAGAATCGCTTTCCGTTCAATGGAACGGTCGATTTGGGGAAGTCCAACGGTCGGCTACAGGAAAAAAGTATTGTTTATTCAAATAAAGAACTTCAATCGGATGCATCAAACAATAGACAGACAAACATAGACCTTGGTGTCGCGTACGCGTGCGAAGTTGCGTTTACTATTATAACCGCTCCTATGAATTAAGAATTGACCAAAAGGGAAGAAGTATATTTTATTACACTACCGTAGACCATTAGATATAATTAAAGCGATTTTATAAGTACGCGTTACATAAACGGAAGTATCGATATGTCCATTTGTTAACAACATGTGAATAGATTTTAATCGGGTTTTTACATTTAGGAAATCATTATTTAATGATGCTTTGATTTGGTCAAAACATACACTATTTCAAGTTGCTTCTCGGAGTGTCGTCAGCATTATTACAAAGCATTACGAATTAGATTAGTCGTACAGCCTAACAAAGCAATTAGTATACAGGGTCGCCAGATATAGATGAAGATTTCTCAGGAAATTATTATAGAACCGTTTGATTAGGGTTTTGTACAAATACAGTTTAACTTTGTCCGTTATTTAAATGAGATTTTACTCGAAAACATCCACAATCTTCTGAGAAAGCTTTTTATGTATATCTGTTGACCCTGGATACTAATTGCTTTGTTAGACTGTACGAAGATATTGTATGATGCATCTTGGACAGCAGTATACATTTCTTATATTATTTGTGTGGTATTTGTATCCCGCAGGCATATTTACGTGGCAAGACAATTTTCAAACACCGCTACTTCCTAATTGGACAATTGGTTTTCATATTGATATTGAAAATGCAATTAATACATGGCATTGGCAGTGTATACATTAAGTGGAAATATTGTTCTTTTATATATCAGGAAAATAAATAAAATGCATTTAAACGTTGTCTCTCAAACGAGGGCAAGGACGAAAGTTACACGCATGTGTCACATTTAATTCACTATATCGGTGGGGTTCTTTTTTGTGAGAGTATTAAATTAATTTGCATATTTGTATTTCGAAATTGACTCTTGAAGTGTTATTTGAATGTATGAGATGAGATATATCCGCCTACCAATACGAGACTTGCTAAAGGGCTGTAAGAAGGAACCAAGAAGGAAAAAGCCAGAGGAAAGTTTGCAATCAATTGCAACTAGAGCATGCAGTCTCATTGGGTCATATACGTAGAAGATACAGATGCGTATTTATTACATCGGAAATCTAGGTCTCACGTACCACGCCGTACAGAATCCGAAACACTATTTGTATTTTAATGTTAAATGAAAATTCATTCACCCCAACGTGTTAAGTAACTCGGTTGCTACGCAAAATTCTTAGTTAATATTATATGCGCATTCCTTGAAATTGAACATTTGCATGATTAACATTGACACGTTAATTAAATAGTTGAAATCCTACGGCTAAATATCAATAATTTTACCACTTATTTATAAATGTTGTTAGTTAAATGTAACATACATTTGAGTAATTTTAGTATAGGATGGCGAAACGAGCTAAAGGCCCACCTGATGTTAAGCGGTTACCTTTGCCCATGACAACTTCAATACCACCTAGGCTGTTGCCTAAATGATACCGCAAGACGGTTCGCCAAACTGGGACATGAAGATGGAAAGTCTCATGTGATTGTAATTTCACCGCCACCCGTACCCTTCAGACCGAAACACAGCAATGCAAGCATCACTATTTGGGGGAGAAGTAGGCACGGTGGTAGTACTTCCCCGGACAAGCTCTTTCACAAAGGAGCTCTACTACTACAAAATTCAATTTAATTCTTCATTATGCAGATTGGATCTGCAGAAATATAAAATTTATAAAGTGTAAGATAAATCATAATAAAATGATTCTGATAGCTGCTGATAGCTAATAAACGAGGATGGCATACATAAAGATTTCTCTGTTGGTGTGTTTATTAATGAGACCTTTTAATGACATGAAGGTTGTCGAATTTGTTACTTATTGTATAATGTCGGCCAGTGACAGCACAGTTCGAGGAAGCAAGCGGTCAGCGGCGTCGCCGGCGCGGCATTGGCGCCATGACATGGCGCCCGCCCGAGCATTTCGCGACGCGCGTTTTTTTTTCTCGCAGTTATAATATTATCAACCGTACTCCCGTATAAAATTATACATTTATAACACTTCCGTTTGATTACTCATATCACTAATTAAATGGACCCACAAATTAAGTATACACGCAGCTAATCTGGCAATCCAGCGAGTAATTCAAATAAAGACTTGTTTTACAAACAAATGACCCACGAGTTACCTATCCAACTAATATATAAATGCGAAATTTTGTGAGTGCGATAGTATGTATGTTTGTTACTTCTTCACGCTGGTAACTTCTAATGGATTTGGATGAATTTGGCACACAGATAGGCCATGTCCTAGATTAACATTTAAGCTACTTATTATCCCGGGAAGATAAACAAGTCCTGAGGGATGAGCAATAAACGACAAAGAAAATATTTGACGACAGCCACTCGACATAATTTGTGGTGCAGTCGACTGCACTGCACGTCAGTTGTAACACTTGAATTAGACAATCAAATAAAGATGCTGTCAGTGTCTAACTTATCACTGACTTGCGGTCGACCGTATCAGGGTTTCATAGTCGCAACATTTTCGTACAGAATGCAAGGAACTACCGTGGGCCATAAGCGATGGCGCTTGACCCGTTCAACTGAAAATGCATTTTTTTGAGCCAAACATAAATTAAAAATCAGTTAATCGTGTGAAATAAAAAAATCATAAATCATAAATAATTTATTGCAGATTTTTTTTTGTCAGTATATCTCCTTAAATATGAGTACACTATAATAAAACAAAGTTTAACCGGATTAAATAATAATAATATACGCGATTTAATCCGGTTAAACTTTGTTTTATTATAATGTGTAGTGATCGCGAAAACCTAAGAAGTTATTATATGAGTACACTAATTTGTAAGTCTACATTTAAATGTCAAAGGAGTGCTTTGGCGCTCTCATTAGGAAAAACCTGTATCACTAGCGCCGTCACCAAGACTGTATTGTATACGTTAAAACCGTGTACTTGAAAAAATCGAATCCAATATGGTCCTACATAATATGTTATAACTTGAAACATACGAAAATTCACTTTTCTCTCACTTGCTCGGTAATTACTTCATTATTAAAATTAAATAATACATTTATCGGCTCTTTTCGGTACGCAACGAAATAACAAGCCAGCAATTTCCAACAAAAAATTTAATGAGAAATTGCTGGACAGTTTTTTTTTTATTATTCTTGGAGTGTTTTTAGGTCCATGACATTTATTATTTTTAAGGCTGAATGGGCATTGCTTTTCAAAAGTTTAAAAAAGAAGGAAAAATTCAATTATTTATTTGCGTGAATATCGATACATAGATGGTAAAAAAAATATATTGGTACATAATATTCCGTATAAAATAGGGCATGCAAACATTGTTGGTAGTCTATCTAAATCATTCATTTTCAACATTAGGTTATTTTTAAATTTAATATATCTAAGTACATCCATTTTATAATAAATGTCATATCATATTATTTCTGATTACATGTTAAAGGCTCGGACGAATAAAAAGGGCGGACGGAATCTCGCTAAACAATAAGAGAAGCATCCATAGTATCTAGCTCGCTTAAAAGTACGGGCCGGCACGCAAACATTCACATCCATAGTGTAATCGCTGAGGAATTAAAACTTGTATAGCTCTGTACAATCACTTTAATATTTACTCACTGTATACTATTCAACAAATTATAATATGATACGTCTTCACTCGGCAAGTGCTGCCATGCACTTAGCCTGCCATGTTCCCAAGTGAGTTTTTACACGTAACCTACCGTTTGACGTAAGTACTGTCATACGGTGGAAGTCAATTTACCCTATATTCGTAAATAATTGTAATTATGATTGTTAACTTGGGAACATGGTTACGGAATCAAATATTAAAACTTAAGATACCTACATGAATAATATTTATAGGTATATCTTTGGAACAAGCAACAGGACTAATTGCTAACAATAGTATGCCAAAAAGCCGCGATTACGCAAAAAATCTAGTGTGGCGGTAGTCATTTTTATAGTGTCTCAAATAAAATAACAGTCTAAATCTGGTGTGTTAAAATGCTTTCGAAATTATAGTGGGTTTAGGAAAAAATTAAGTGCTTCAGTCTTTGTTTAGCGAGATCACGTCCGCCTTTTTTATTCGTCCGAGAATATAATATTAAAATTTGCATTTCCATTTCACTCAAATTCAAGTCAAAATTCGTGTAGTTTAACAATAAATGTGGTTAATGTAACGTAACGCTACCGTAGGTAGTTATGCAAATAAACAAAAGCCGACAATGACTTGACCGTAACCAATTGTCAGGATTTCGCAAACGTTCTGCTCGTATTAACGAATCTTGTTCTTATTATCTTCCTTTATACACGTTTTATGAGCGAGTTGTTTTTCTAGAGACCGACCGAAAATCGATTTTTATTTTAGGCCGAAAACGAAACCGAAATTCGGTATGAGCTGTATTTTCGGCAGAAAACGGAAACCGAAGAAGTCCAAAATAATGCAAACTAAGTTTTTGGTCGTACAGTCGACCTCACGTCAATGGTAACGATTAACATAACATAACATAACCAGCCTATTACTGTCCCACTGCTGGGCACGGGCCTCTTCTCAGTATGAGAAGGCTAAGGCCTTAGTCCACCACGCTGGCCTAGTGCGGGTTGGCGAACTACACACACCATTGAGAACTGTATGGAGCACTCTCTGGTGTGCAGGTTTCCTCACGAAAATTATTATTTTAGCCGAAAACGGGCGAAACCCGAAAACGATAACGAAATTCGGTCGGACTCTATGTTTTTCCAACCTTGTCAAAGAATAATACTACAATTGGTGAGCATACATCGTTTAAAAGTCATAGATGATAAGATGAACAAAGTTGCGGACATAATGAATATTAAACAAGGAAAATACAGAAATTCGCGCACATTCATAACATAGTTCCGGAGAACCAGCCATACATACATACCCGACAGAATTGTTTAAGCATTTACATTGTCTGGTATACACCACAGAATATTAATATGTTCACTAACTGCCAGTTTGCTCTCATTATCTAGATTAAAAACCAGCTTGAATTTGAATCACATCCTTGAAGATTTTTCCCCTCTTTATGATCATTCCCAACTTACACTAATTCCTGTTAGAAGAAAATTGTTATTAACATCAGCTGAAATATCTAATCTACTTATGAAAATTTTGAAAATCTAAACGCATGTCAATAAATTAAGCCGATTATGTGCAATAAGTTTAGACAAGATAATAAATAAAAGCAAAGGCGATGTCCAGAAACGGTTTTTAATCATCAAAAATTAACCCGGATAAGTTAAACATATTTGGATAGAGGTCTTAAAAACTAGCATTTTACGAACATTTTACAAAAACCATAAATTTTGAAGTGCCTCCAATTTTGAGAAAGACATTTTTCGTTTTTGTAAGAATTTATGCCTAAAATTAACACACCTTTTTAGATCATGAAGAATTTTAAAAGAACGCACCGAAAAATTAAGTAAAATTGTCAAAATTGACAGTAAAGCAAATGACAGCAGAAATTGACGTTTGACAACACGTTGACAACTCAATTCGACAGATTATGCAATATTAATGTCGTTTTTGTGTTGCCATCCGCTAATAAAATATATCTACTAACATTAATTTCTACTTGCTTTTCTTTTAAATAAAATTCATTTTTCAGTTGCTCCAAGATTCTTTTTTATGCCGCTTTTAAACGAGTGTAGTTTGGTGCTGGTTAGAATTATCTCGGAATAAAAAAACCAACGTCCATATAAAAAGCGAACATCTCCTTTATAGTTTGGTTACGACGACCCGTTCAAATTTTGTGGTTTTACTGAGAGAAATTCACGGTCAAGTCGACTAATGGGAGGAAGATTCTCAAAGATAATTGAACATTATTAGCACTAATGTGCAATTTAATTTGCCTGTCGTAACCATCTCGAAGGTACGTCAATCTGCAGATTACGGTTTACAGAGTTCTAGACGCGGCTGTAGAAAGTTGCTCGCGGCGCGACTCTGCGGCGCCCGCGCATGTCCTGCGATCCGCATTCTCCCTTCCAAGCTTTAAAATAAAACTAAAAAATAAAAGCAACGTCGTAAAATACAGTGTATCGCGGAGTAATGACTTTAGAAGATTAAGTAGGGAATAGAGAAGGCCGTGCCTTGAATAAAATAAAACTAGTCTCAGAAAACGACTTCGCAACGCCGAGGACATTACGAGTAAAATCTCACGGCGGCGTCAGTTAGTTACGGTTTTGGAATAACAGGCAATGGCTGGTTATTATACTGAAATTTATTTACATATAAAAACGTTTAAATCTCCAAAAAAAACGAAGTACCTAGCTAATATTTTAAACTTTTGTCTACTTTTTGTACAAGACGTATTCAGATAGCACAATTCTAAAATCAGTTAAGGTTGTTATTTAAATCAATAAATATTCAATTTCTTTAACGAATTTTCGTACCGTATCGAAACATATTTTACTTTAAAGCTAACTGCACACTCATCTTGTGTCATTAATCTTGCAATGCTCCCGTCCAAGATCCAATCTTTCTTTGTAAAGGGATTACGTATAATTTTTTCGCTTATGAATGCATAACTGTGAAGTGAAAATTATGTTATGACATCGATCGGCTGTCGAATTGTCGATTTATCGGAATATAAGCTTAACAATAACATAGTATTGTACAACTTTGACAAAATATAAAGACTAAAACAATAGTGAAGTGAAAAGTGAGTCTCTCGATTTCTTGAAAGAGAAGCCTTAACCTACATTTCAAAATGATTACAAAGGAATGTCACGAAGTGAGCAGCTAAACAGTGTTTAGATAATGGTGGTGTATAAACAATCGCATCTGCGGTCGGTACGAGGCGGAGGCGGCGGCGGCGGCGGCACGGCGACGCGGCGGGTCGATGAACGACCTAGCTCAGTGTGAGGCAGTTTCCTCGGCAGCAGAGTGCGGACCCGCCCCCGTTCCGTCTGCCACAGCACAAAAACAACTAACATATTATTAAACAAGATTCATGTATAATGTATACTAACACCAACACTTTTTTTATACAGTAGATAGTAGGTACACAGCAGACGTGCGAAGTATCGAATGATTCACTCATTAATTTGATCACATTCTTGTTGACATGTTCTCTCAGTGTATTCATAGCTATTTTCACACCCAAAAGTTCTAGTCCGAATACAAGAGCGATAAAGTCTAATCGTAATCGATTCCAGAACACAGAACTTCGATTGCATTTTTTAGAGTCCCATATCTAAAGAAGGCCAACGGGATCCTATTGCTCTGCCTAGGCCGTCTGTCAATCCGTTCGTCTCTCTGTCACAGGGCTGTATCTTTTAACCGTAAGAGCCTTTTCAGAGATATGCGGATTTCGTCACGCACGCAGAGTAGCCCCAACCCCCAGCTCCGCATACTGAATGTTGTATGAAATAATGTGATGCATGGAGCACGCTTGCGGGGCATAACCGCGTGCGTGATAAAATACTCATTCAATATATCTGAAAACGCTCTATAAGGTAGCTAGTGAAAGGAATGAATCTGGACAAGACCAGTCATGTTCAACTTGAGGCCAATATTCGTCAAAGGGGCGCTCGAAGTTGTGCACGACCACGTCAACTTAGGGTGGGTTATTCAGGTTGGTAGATACAACTTCAAGAATGAAGCCAACAGTGATCCAGTCGGGCTAGGCAACATTAAAATTTGGCCATCTTCCTCGGGTTTTCTCGCCACCTATATCGCAAAGTTTGAAGACGAAGGTCTTCTACCAGTGCGTCCTGCCTGTCACAATTTACGGTGCCGAAACGTGGACACTGTCAGTTGTCAAGAATAAAGCGATAATTGACAACAATTCAAAATAGTTAAGGTCCTAAAACAATACTACAATTTCTTTATTTTCCTATCCTAATTACGAATATATATTTTTTATATTTCTTTATTACTTAATTTCGGAGAAAAAAAAAAGAAAAAAAAAACATGCAATGACGTCACATATACGGCTGAATGAGGAGCTATCTTTGCCTAAGCTTATTAAATGATAATTATGAAATATGATAAATGTCATGCATTGCTGTATTGTTTTTTTGCAAATTAATAAACATAACATCTTCAATTATTGTCTGTAAACTCTGTAATAATCACTGTTTCTATACGCAACTTTGCTTTGCTCTATTAGTAATTTACTTTTAATACGAAAAGAAATGCATCCTATTGAAAAGTACACACCAACTAGGGATTCGCAATATTGTAACAATCATTCTCGTGCATGTATTCCATTAGAATTAAATAGTCTACTTTCGGCATGTTTTTGCCGACAGCAACTTGAAATCCTTCAGAAACTTTATATGGAACTGAGATAGTATTACTTCACAATTAGAAAGTTTTGGGATTGAAATCGATTAAATCAATATAACAATAACAAACAATACACAATATAGACGCTCTAGATTGACAAGTGACGTTGACTTTTTTTTACAGGTCAGAGCGAAGCAAAGGCATGACGCCATTCAACCGTATGAATGACGTCATTTGGCGCTTACGTCTGTTTAGAATAAGACGAATTTCAAAATTAAAATTTTATATGAAAATGACGCGATTTAAAAAATAAAAAATACGGGTGTCTTATTTTTGGATATAGTATCATTTAAAATAATAAAATTGGGATGTAAAAAAATGAAATGTTGTCTATTAGTCATCAGTGACAAATAAACAAGAAATAGTTTAATTAAAGTATGACTATTAACGATATATTCTCTATAAATCCGAAAATATCTCTATACACTTGTGATATTATTCTACACCCCCTAAAAATTATAATTGAATTTATTGGAAAATTGTAAATGTGCAATTTTATCATGTACTTTACCTTACAAGTGTAGTTCAAAAGATATATATGGGCTTTTCTCTGTAAGCTCGTACAGGTCCCATACAAATACTGTCCTGGCAATTTTTTTGAATATTTGCCAAAAAAGCGAGTTTTATTTCGAAGAAAATTAACTATTATTTTAGTTAGATAAGGAGGCCCACTGAATTTATACGTATTTTACGAGTTATTAGCGATTTTCCAAAAAATAATGACAGGGGACTGTTTGAGGCATCAGGGGACTGTTTTGAACGTGACAGGAGGCTGTTGTACTTAAAAAAAAGTAATTTTACAGTAATCAATAATTTATTATTTTTATGGCATATTTGCGCATCAATAATCAACAAAGTTTCTTTAGTAAAAATCAACAGAAAACAACTTTCTTTAAACATTCATATCAAAAATTAACCTTAATTGCTAGCAACATTTTGTATCCACTGAGATCAACATACGAGTCTTATTATTATAATATAATCAGTAAATGATTTATGCAGTATTTATTGAAATACTTACTATTATTAATATAATTATTAGAAAAAAGTCTTTTTTTCAAATATATGATATTTCAACTGAGATCTCCAATCAAATCCTAAGGATTTTTCTTAATCAAATAAGGCACATAATAAAGTTCATCGTAGTTATCGACCATTGCCTGGATGTCTTTACCGTCGATTGCGATACATGTGATGCCAATGTCAATGTCTTGGATTACTTTAACAAACTGATCAATATTGTTGATGTCGCCTCCAGAATTAACAAAAAAAAAACATCTATTCTTTTGCAAGTTGCTCCGATATCATCCGGTGCACCTTTGCCATGGCCACTTTCGGTGTAGTTCCATGTAAAGTCCTGAATATCTGGAATTTCTGCAGTTTGGTTGCCATTATAAAAAACATCGTTTTATTGCGATACTGCGTTACAGGGCCATCGCTCAATAAATGCACTCGTTTTATGCCACGTGGAAGAGTCTTGAAGGCGGAGTATCTACTTCTGGATCTGATAACAGCGTATTTTCTCGTACAAAAGTATAGTGATGCTTTTCAGTCTTAGTCTTTTGGCTCGTTATATGGTACAATGCTCTTTCCACTTCTTTAAGGCAGCTTTGTGCTCACGAGGTGTCATATTCCTTACTAACTTCCGCAAAGCTTTTTCTTTCTTCTTTTGGTATTTCAACTTCTCCTTTTCTTTGACTTCTTCTCTCTTTTGAGGGTATTTTTTTCTTCTTTGGTATCGTAGTCACTCTGCTTCTCTCTTTTTCTGTAGTAATTCCTCTCGAGATAACTTACTCTGTTTAGGAGCCATATCATGTGTGTTCAATGAGCCTGTGTGAAATAATTTAAGTTTATAAAGGGAAATAATGCGAAGCAATGATACTTTGATGATTCTTACATAAAAAAAATACACTAGCGGATAAATTGACACAAACAATACATAAAAATAATAACCATTACGCAAAATCCACAGTCCCCTGTTGTGTATAACAGTCTCCTGCTGCATTTTCAGGCAGAGGACTGTTGCCAGGGGACTGTGTATTTCGGTTAAATATCACAATGTTTACAAAACCAATGTAAAATAGTTTTTTTTAAACCCACAGATCAATTTAGTCAGAAATAATAAAACAATGAATATTATATAGAGATAATTAAAGTAATAAACATAAATATTATTACTTACCAGAGGACTGTGTGTGGTAGCGGTTCAAACACGTGTTTACCTCACAAATGACGCTTTGACACTAAACAAAGTGGCGTCTCGCCGCCGCATTCGGCAAGGTTGCCAAATTCACAACAATTGCGTTTAGTTTCACTCAAAAAAACGTTTGTGAAACTTACAGTTTTTTTAAATTATGGCTTTAAATTTTTGGCAGGGGACTGTATGGAAATTCTAGGGACAAAGTTTACAGGACTTTAATAAAATAAATAAAATACGTAATGGAACCTTGTTTTACGAAATTAATATAATGTAATTATTTTTCTTTATGATATTAACTGCCAAATGTATGTAGTTTCAATAACTTCTTCGTAAATCTCATATCTAGGTGGGAATACAGTGATGGGGACAGCTAGGGGACTGTGTTTTTAGAGCTTCTATCACGTCTAGAAAAAAACTTAAAATAGTTATGGTTCTAAAAACAATGGGCCTGTAAAGTTTCAGGGTTATAGTTTCATACAGAGTGATTTATTTTTAAATAAATTAATTACTTTTTGAAAAAATCGGTCGGGACAGCCGATTACGAGCTTACAGAGAATCACCCATATACGCGCTGCCTAACCGTGTGCTCAGTTGGGCTGGCTGGATACAATATGCGACGGGCCAAAACGTGATATAACTCCAAAAATATTTACAATTGACATTAGGTATGTTAGTAACAAATGCTTAGCTTAAAAGACCTACCTGTTGTTATTTAATAATTATCTTTCATTGCTAGAAGTGGGATAAACCAACGCCAATACATTATGCCCATGCTCGTTTATTTGTTTTTTAACAGAGTTCGTTTATTGTATTATTATTTATTTGTTGTATTATTTATTGTACATTACACCAAACGGTTTATCCCACTTCTAGCAATGAAAGATAATTATTAAATAACAACAGGTAGGTACCTGTTGTTATTTAATAATTATCTTTCATTGCTAGAAGTGGGATAAACCAACGCCAATACATTATGCCCATGCTCGTTTATTTGTTTTTTAACAGAGTTCGTTTATTGTATTATTATTTATTTGTTGTATTATTTATTGTACATTACACCAAACGAAAAAATAGTTTAAAGAAAGATTAAGTAAGTACTATGGGCGGTCTTATCGCACAAGGCAATCTCTTCCAGACAACCTTTGGATAGACTAGAAGAATGGGAATCGATCGTGGGTCGATACGTTGTAAAAGTAGGTACGTTTCGTACATAATATACCTACTTAAATATAATAATATAAAGTACATGGAATTTACTTAAAAGTATGAGAAATATATATCATATAATATACTAATAAATACAAATATAAAGTGTAGTAGTTAAGCAAAAAAAGTCAAAAGAGTAGTTGTAGTACTATGTTCATCAAGAAAATAAATATTTGCAAAAAACATATTGATGACTACGTAATGAGCTATAGCTGATGGAGTACATAGTTGATGTTTATATCTGAGGGTTTAATGAACGACCTCACTTACACTTTTGCTGACATGGCCGTACCGGACATATCAATACTCTCTAGGCAATAATAATTACATTCGCGCTAGAGTGGTCCACGGTACACATACCAGTTTCGGTGACAAGTCGTAGAACTCTCACTTGCGGATGTCGCATCGCATCTCGTGTGCACGACGCTCCATTACCGATAAATTGGCACTAGCAAAAAAATATCATTTTCGCTGTACGTTGACGTACATACGTTTCTAATCACATCATATCTGGGTCAACGGAAATTTACGACGCGAACGATTCACTGAAAGCCTTTTACATCACATCTCGACGACGGCCACCTGGTACTACCAGGATCCGATCTGCATGAGGCGTAGCACGCACGCTAATTGGTGGTATGTTTTTTTGGACATGATTCGCTAACTAAATTCAAATTACCGATTCAAGATCATTTAAATATTAATTTGTAATGCAACGTCACATTCAATTTGATTTAAATTAATAATTAAGATTAGCAACAACGACATCGAGACTTTAGGAGACAGTGAAAATGTTCTGAATGACAGGCGCATTCGAGATCATTAGATAGATACAAGAGAAAAAAAACTGGGAACGAGAGAAAGTATTCTAAAATAACATAGAGAAACACTGCATCAAAAATGATCAATAATCAAGTGTGGGTGGGTACAGCAGTGCAGTGATAATTGAAAGTGCCATCACTTGCAGGCACTCTGTACCAGATAGAATGTGTGTCAAGTCGTTTTCACGGTCTCGTCGGTGTTCTATACTAAATCGGCCATGACTTGGGATGTCGCGGATCGTACTTGAGTGGGTGTCTTCACACAACATCCGTTCATCATCTAATACCACGATGATTGCTCATTGCAGATGCTTACTTATTCGCTTTTTAGCACTGATTCGAGTCGAGATCGAGGGATGGGTATAATTCGCGTTTGGCTTTTATAATCTAAAGTTTTCAAAAAGCAGCTAAGCACGCAAAGCACTTTGCAAAAGTACTAGGAACTTGCGGTTGACTCTGTAAATGTATTTCAAACGGTGTTTTGCCCTAATTTGCGGTAGTTTACGTGAAGTGTTGGAGCACTATGGGGAGGTACCTAAGGCACGCACGCAGCATTACGCCGAACTCGAGTGCAAGGGAAACTACTTTGCGACCATTCTGTAATCTGCCCAACATGGTAATTTCAATTTCGTCATATCTGGACACTTTCTAAAGAAACTGCAACATGTAAGTAATAACTGTGGCAGACAAGACGCAGCCTAGCTTCCAGTGGAAACATGCGATAATAAGGTGTAATTGCACACCACCTCTGTGACTATATTTAGCAGCAAACGCTCTGGAACTAGCTGCGCATGCGACTAGTGCAATTACGTAAAGCGGTTGAGCCATTTCTAATCTAAAAATAATCGTAGGCTTTGCAGACATCGGCGCCACTGGGATCGTACGAGAAAGTAAAGACAATTATTTCTACAAAGTTGAATATGATACGTAATTGTATTTCTTCGAATAGTTTTGTTTACATTGGCAATTTACAAATTACTGTTATTTTAAGCCCACACAAGACAGTAACATTATTTAACTATTCCTAAAGGATTTTGATCCACTAGAAGAGTTATTAAGAAACTAAACAAATTCTGTTTTCTCGTTTTCTACTAAACCTAACTATCGAATGTTTGTAGCTGTTATTTACATGAAGTAACCTCTAGATAATATTTTGTAGGGAGGTGACACTAATACTTTAAAGCAGTTAAGTATATCCGTGACGTGGACTAATACATCAGTGGCGCCGGTTAATCGTTCGTCTGCGCGTGCGACGGTGCTATGCGAATTTTCCCCAGCACTCGTACCATTAGGGAAGCTATCATTACCGCGGCGACAGGGCTGATAATCCATTACAACCGGCTTACGACTTGACATTTTAATACTCACGTGTAAATTGCATTTTAATTTTACAATTACATACGTTATTAATCTTTATAACAAACGATATTTTGTAATTTCTAAGATTCCGTTTTCGTGAGCATGATTTAGGTGCAGTATGTCTAGTTCAATGTATGAATAGGGGGCAATGTACACGTGACACTTCGTCTGCACCGACCTTAATTGCACGTCTAATCTGGGCCACTGCTCTCTCTTAAATCAAACTTGAAAGCCCTAGAACCCCACTTATTAACATTGGATGATCCGCCCTGCACGTGAACGTTACTCGTGTACCTTATGCAACCAGTCACTGACCTCTTGCTCTTCGACTTGTTTGTGTTGTATTTCATTCAATGATAGCACTTCGTGATGAGGTACTCGCAAATTTTGTGTACTTATGATAGTAATCATACGATTTCTGAAAGGCGGTGATGTTTTAATAATTATGTAAGATTTCGTGGTCTCTAAATTATTCGATTAAATAAATAGAATATCCGTGGATCAGTGGTGAAGGGTGAATATTTTTAGAAGGGAAGCCGTAGGTACTTAAAAATCATCATAAAAAATAGCTAAGATCGCACGTTAATAAAAAAAAATCAATTTAGCAACTTTTAATTTAATTTTAAAATTATTTTTATACTTTAGAACAATTAATTAGCATAGAAATGTCGTTGATCTGTTTTTAAGCAATTCCTGAAGGGAAGCCGGTGGGAATCGTGTTATTTGGACCCTTCGCCACTGCCATGGATAGTATATCCATGAAGATGAGTTTAATAAACTTTAATGAGAAAAACCGTCCATTAAACTTAAGTATTTAGGCGTGCCAGAGAGAAAGACGCGCCCTAAGCAAAGTATCCATTTAAAACCACATTTATGTTCACCTAGTGTAGGTTTACAAGGTAGTGAGCGTCGCTTGAGGGACGGGAGCAGGGCGGTGAACTCAAACGCATCCTGTATCCGAAGTCGGTGATGTCGGCTAACTAACTATCTTTACTAGGAAATGTGGGTTTTTAGAAGCCAGTGTTAGTAGCACACCCCGGCTCACACATCTTCTTGGTCAGGTTAATTGGTAGCTTTGTCTTTCTACAGTTCCATTTCGTTACTCTATTACCTACACGTCAAGTATAGTGAGCCTTGTTCTAAAAATAATTACATACCTCCTCATTCTATACGAGCGGATATTTTACATAGCTATTTCAAAATTTTGCAGCAATATTTACATTAAGTATAGACGATAAGCATTCATTAAATTAACATAATATGCGGGTAATAAACCTTACATATACCCACATGACATTTGTACTGCATTACGAGGACACTGAATCCACAATCATCTTCCATCTCCACAGGACCTAAATACGCAATAATATGCAAAACAAAAATAGGAATTGCAGTTTTAATGAATATAATAATATTACACAGAAATATGTGTCGATAGTGGTTATTGTCAACGTAAATGTAAAATGTTTATTGATAATGGTCGATCAGAATGCGCTGGCGCAGTGTCGTATGTCGGTTGATGTCGCAGGCAGTCGATTCACCGAACCGGCTAACTTCCTGCAGCACAGGCATGTGCCATGAATAAACACATCTTCCAATACGCCCGCCACCAATATTCATATTAGTTCGACTCTTCGATTGCAAAAATGATTGCTTTGATAAGCGACATTTTCTAAATTCACTCGCATAAGACAATATTAATCGAAAAAGTACGTCCGGAAGTCTCGGTGTTCTCAAATACTTAGGAGCGATAAAATGTTTGTTTTGTTGGCTCCAATGGTTTTATTCAAGTCATCACGCATACCGTTAAGTAAGCTGCAGCTAGGGAATAGCTATTAGTTGGTCGTCGGTGTGCTGGCGGCACGACAACCACATACAAAGCGTAGGAACCTCGCCATTTTAATATTTGCCATACAATTTGCATGTTTGACTAGGAAACGTTTTCCGGTAAGACCCCCGCGTTTACTCGGACCGCATTAACTATTGTTTATTTTTGTGTATGTAACAACGGTTCAGCGGACTTCAGTGTAAACAAGTAACGTATCTCATTGTCTCAAGGGTACTCAAGGACCGTTTAAAATTCAGCGGTGATTAACAGTCCTGGCGCTGCATCTTGCAGTTGACCTCGTTTGTGAAGACAGTGTTCAGCTCGTGCGGAACGCGATGCAGTTTTAATTACCGAGGCCGTTCGTCTTTCGCGCAACTTTAAAGGCCCGTACCGACCGAAAGCAGGTCGGTAGCAGCCAGGTTGAAGGTGGGCCTGCGCTAGTTGTAATACAAGGAACAATATGAAACACGACACACCAAATTTTGACGCGGGCCCGCCGCTGGCAAACTGCGCAGCTCCTGCCCTGTTCTGGAGCCGCCGGCGACAAACCAGGCAGCGCGGCGCACGGGCAGTAGCGGCGGGGTTGCGTTGTATCACTATGGCCGCCATACTAACTGGCCACACCAGACCTGGACCGGCACGTCAGTGTGACGTCAAAGCGGTTACGAGGCTGTTGTATTGTTTGACAACCGACACAACATGTCATGTTGAAAGCAGTTCTATGGCGGGCCCGCCCTCAAAACGCTATTAAACTGCCTACGTTTTAGTATGACATCTGCCGAGCTGCTATTGACCTGCTTTTGGTTTGTACGGGCCTTGGTTGTCGTACTGACTGAAGGTGACTTTTCGTCCCCATAAAATTAAAGTGTCTAACAATAAAATTAAGTTCCGTTTCTTATGACCTTAAGAGTTGAGTTATGAATGACTAACAAAATATATCGAAATTCCAAGACGTTCATATTGACGTTGGTTTCGCTGAACGGCCAGATATTTTTTATTAAATTTACATTACCTAGAATAGTTAGAGGCTGGTGACGTAAAGTAACTCTAAGAGATCTAAGAGACTACGATAGATACAGTGCATAGTTATGCTGCAATACATTGTGTATAATTAGGACTAATAAATCAAAGCAAAAAGGAGTTAGATTTTACAGTAGTTGCAGTGGTCGGGAAACTAGGAAAGTGTGGCGGGTTAGACCCAAATAATTACAACGAAAAGCATAATCTGAAGCTTTATTTAGCAAGCTTTTCGCCCGCGACTTCGTTCGCGTGAATTCCCGTATTTTCCGTTCCCGCGGAAATTTGGGGAATAATGGCGATACGAGCTAAAGGCCCACCTGATGTTAAGCGGTTAGCTTTGCCCATAACAACTGCAATACCACCTAGGCTGTTGCCTAAATGGTACCGCAAGTCGGTTCGCCAAACTGAGACATGAAGATAGAAAGTCTCATGTGATTGTTATTTCACCGGCACCCGTACCCTTCAGACCGAAACACAGCAATGCAAGCATCACTATTTGGCGGAGGAGTAGGTACGGTGGTAGTACTTCCCCGGATGAGATCTTTCACAAAGGAGCTCTACTACTTAGTGCTCACCTACGTTATCTAAGGAACTCCTGAGCAACATTTCATCCTCCTAAACCCACCGGCTTAGGCTGTGCCTGCGTTGTCTGTCAGTCAGTTTTAAGAATTTTATTAAGTAACTAGCTTTTACCCGCGGCTCCGCTCGCGTTAAATGCTGCTAACCCACGTCAGTCCAGTCCAGTCCACTGTCCCACCGTCCCGCTGTCCCGCTGCCCCACTGCCCCAATGCCCCGCTACCCCACTGCCCCGCTTCACCGCTGCCCCTCTGCCCCGCTTCCTGCTGCCCCACTGCCCCGCTACTCCGCTGCCCCACTGCCCCGCTTACCCACTGACCCGCTTCCCCACTGCCCCCCTGCCCCACTGCTCCGCTAACCCACTGCCCCGCTGCCCCACTTCCCCCCACTGCCCCGCTGCCCCACTACCCCACTGCCCTGCTGCCCCGCTGGCACGCTGCCCCACTGCCTCGCTGCTCCGCTGCCCCACTGTCCCGCTACCCCACTATCCCACTGCCCCACAGCCTACCCAGCTGCACCACTGTCCCGCTGCCCCGCTATTCCACTGCCCCACTGCCCCGGTAACCCACTGCCCCGCTGCCCCACTGTCCCACTATCACTGTCCTACTGTCCCACTGTCTGCCCCGCTGCCCCGCTACACCACTGCCCCCCTGACCCGCTACCCCACTGCCCAGCTGCGCCGCTGCCCCACCATCCCACTGTCCCGCTGCCCCACTGCACCGCTGCCCCACTGCCCCACAGCCTGCCCAGCTGCCCCACTGCCCCGCTGCCCCGCTATCCCACTGCCCCGGTAACCCAGTGCCCCGCTGCCCCGCTACCCCACTGGCCCGCTACACCACTGCCACACTGCCCCGCAGCACCACTATCACACTGCCCCACTGCCCCGGTACCCCATTGCCCTGCTGCCCCGCTGGCACGCTGCCCCGCTGCCCCACTGTCCCGCTGCATCGCTGCCCCACAACCCCACTGCCCCTCTACCCCACTGCCCCGCTGCCTCAGTACCCCACTGCCCCACTGCCCAGCTGTCCCACCGTCCCACTGCCACTGTCCTACTGTCCCACTATATCACTATCGTCCCGTCTCATGTCCCATCCTATGTCCAGTCCCATGTGCCGTCCCACTGTCCTGTCCCATGTCCCGTCTCATGTCCCGTCCCATTTCCCGTCCCACTGTCCTGTCCCATGTCCCGTCCCATTTCCCGTCCCATGTTCCGTCCCCTGTCCCGTCCCCAGTCCCGTCCCCTGTCCCGTCCCCAGTCCCATCCCCTGTCCACTCCACTCCACTCCATCGTACATTACTATCCGCTCGTGCAAATGTATAGAAGCTTCGATCTGTCGGGTGAGTACGCAACCCACGAATTATTTTTTTTCTTTTTTTCTTTCTTTCTCAAAACCCATACCAGTTTTTAAGTCAGATCATCAGCTTTCAAACAAAAAAAAAATCATCAAAATCGGTCCAGTAGTTTTAGCGTGATGCTGGAACAAACAAACAAACAAACAGACGCTAGACGTTTACAATTTTATAATAGTTAAGATAAAGATGCTCCACGGTAATTGATGTTTGTCCTTCACGAGTCACTACCTTTGCTAAAGGGGCATCGGATGGAGCAAGCAAACAAATAGGTAGGTAGCTAACTGACAACGCGATACAAAGGTTCGAGACGACAGTATCGATTCTGTGGTTTTGCAATGTCGTGATAAACGTGGGATCAACTGTCTAGGGCGTTATATCAAATTAATAACGCAAAAATTCACCGACATCTTATTACAGGTCTGCTAGAAGAGATCTCTTTAGAAATAAGCAGTACATTTAATAAAACAAGTTTAACCGGATTTAATCGCGTATATTATTATCGCCAACCCGCCTGCCAAGCGTGGCGATTATGGCATATCCCCCATTTGGGGGAGGCCTTTGTCCAGCAGTGGACGTTTTTCGGCTGGAATGATGATGATTATTATCGCGAATAAGTTTTTTTTTAAATATCTGTAAAGACGTTTGTCATCTTAGTCTTCCTGCGACCACGAACGCTGCAAAGCTTTCGAAAGGTCAGGAAAACCAATTTAAATAGTATACGCGATGAAATCCGGTTAAACTTGTTTTATTATAATGTGTAGTGGTCGCGAAAACCTTAGAAATTATTAAGAAGTACATTTGTTACATCTTTTTTTTTCAATTAAATCTTTCTCTGTAATTTTCTGCATTAATTAAATGGCAATTTCCTTGAATGAAAATCGTCAAAACAATCCCACGATTAACTGCCTCGACGTTTTATCAAATGAATCTTGTAAAACGAGTTGTACAGATGGTCAGGCTAAAATATTTTGCATATCATTAAAATTCCTTTTTCTTGTCAATAATTAATTGTATTAAGTATGTCTTGTTAGCATATCATATAATTCATTAGTATAAAACAAATTCGTAGCGAGGTACTTCTTTCAGATACGTAGATTAGTATTATGTAAGTGAGAGATTATCACGAGATAGTCAAATTAATAACGACGGGCATTGGCATCAAACTTTTGGTATGAGTAAAGTGACCATACGTCCCGTTTTGAACGGGACTGTCCCTTTTCACGGTCACCTGTCCCGTTGTCCCCAAAGAAAGCTCCGGGACGCAAGATAGTCCCGTTTTCCGAAACCGCGCGAAAATTTCAAATTATGGACCTCGTCCGACACGTGCGGTGCGAGCGAGACCGCGTCCGAATTTTATTCTTAATTAAAATCATCTACAGCTTTATTAAAGCAAATTTGTTCCTCTGAGAAATATAAATATAATTTAAAAGAAATGTTGCATATAATTTAATAATTACTGTCAGAGGAACTTTTCTTTATTATTTTTATTAAGCTGGTGAACCAGTGATTGATTAGATTTTTCACAGTTTGTTACAATAAAATTAATTATAATTAATCTAAATATAATTACAGTGAACATTAATTATATTAATAATAATAATGAAGCCAAAGAAGTTAAACCCAGACCATCAAACACCTCTTCCCATAACTCAAACAATTTATGTTCCCATATTTCTGCAATCGTTCTGCACCTCCACGGGACGGAATATGACTGTACTTCTATAGTGCAGCTGTGGACTGTCCCCAGTTGGTGCCCCATCACATCTTATCTTAGATTAAATTTCTCAAAGGGGCGACTGCAAGCGTCCAGCTGTGTCCTCTGGCAAGCCTTTCAAAGGTCCGGATTTCTTCCTCACGGAAGATATGCCGAGAGATATTAAAGAGATACAAATAATAATAAGTATTTATGGGACATTTTTACACGGCACCGTCTAGTCCCAAATTAAGCAGAGCTTGTGCTTTATACTTGTGTCTATTAAGTTACATGTTTTTAAAAGTTGTGTTTATTTTCAATGTTAACCTGCTAACTGACGTATCAGATCAGATGTATGTGAATACATGTCCCGTTTATAGTTGGAAAAAAAATGGTCAGTTTAGGTATGAGTTATAGGTAGGTAACTAATTAGCAAGTACATTATATGAAAAATGTGGCTAATAAATATTGACGGACATAACATGCGGTCGTGACGTAAAAAATAAAAACAAATATTTAAGTATGCGAGTCAATTAATCATAACGGGCATGTGAAATAAGTATGAACTGTCACAGTGTTGTACGTCAGTGAGGTGCCTACTTTCGCTTGCAAATTTTCTAGTACAACGTCGAGTCCACTGGCTTGTTACGCAATAGTCAGAAGCGTGGTAAACACTTGTAATTATTATTGTAATAGCGTTGTAATCTAAACGAGGTGTAAGGGGTCTGGGGCTCTACTCACGTTTCACGAACGACATTGAAGCACAATAAAGATAGGCACATTAAAAAGGTGCAATAGTACATTATTGTCGAGGCCTGAAATGAAGCAATCAATTGACGGCAGAGTAATATTGGAAGTACGAGGCGAAGCCGAATACTTCCGAAGTAATTATAAACCTTTTTAACTAAACGAGGCCGTCAATTGCTATTTCGGCCAGACTTGTATAGTACTTTTCTCTTATTTGCGAGGAAACAATACACAAATTAAGTCAACAGTATCTAATTTTAAATTGCACTAATTCGTCCGCGTGCGGTTTTTGTTCTATTTTCAAAGTTTTGAAAAAAAAATGCGCATTCAGCCTTTATAATGATAATGATAAATATTTTGTATCTAAAAACACTAAATTAGGTGTAAGTAGGTAAGTAGTAAGTGTGTACTAAAAAACGTCGCTAGCATAAAATCTGTCCAGCAATTTATATTATTGTCGTGTTGGATATTACAGGCCTGTTATTTTGTAGCGTAAGGAAAAGAACCGATTAATGTTTTTTTTTTTTTAATAATGATCCAATAAAGAATAGAATTGAATTTCCGAGCAAGTGGGAGAAAGGATAAATTACGGTTCATAGTCGTACGAAAATGCCCGGAGATCAGAGAAACAAACGTCATAACACGATCTTCGCATGTGGTAACGAAACGATGGTTAATCGGAGTAGAAAATTGTGCGATTAATCGAATATCGTCAAATTCGAGTAGAACCCCTGGGCGTGGCGTGAAAGCGCGTTAACGAACCATCTCTAGCAAAACTGGGTGCTGTTCACGACGACAATAGGTACGTAAAACAATTGCATGGGCCATGAAATTCCCGGATACTGTTCACTTAATTCCAATGTTTTCGCAATTACTTTGTCTTGTGGTTATTTTTTTGACTTGCGAGTGTAACTATTTTATTTGTTTTCCTTCGACCATGGTCTCCTCTGTCAGGTTTTCTTGAGGTATATGATTTTTTTGCCAAATTCAGTCATTTTTGTCGTCCACAGACGGAGGGTATCCATGAGGATTTCCACCCGAAAACAAAAAAAAACGTATCTAGTTAGTACCTACTAATCCTACTATCCGACTTCAGCGTATTTCTCGGTTAGACTTGCGAGTACTGGGCGACAGTGCGACGCACATGTAAGTCAATTCCTTTCTGCTGGTGTGGTGATATTTTTCTTGGAGAGCGTAAGATTATTGTCTTGTTGGCCCGCGTAGGATGTCATTAAGTTTCCTATATTATTTTCGCTTTTCGGTTATGGTTTAAAAGTCTACAAGGTTGTCGGTAGTAACTTTAAGATTAAGAGGATACAGGATACACACAACTATCATCAGCAAATTCTTGCTTGTTTTTGAAGTTGCTTATCTACTTTTAAAAGAAGCAAGATTGTTCGTGTACGATATCTCTGGCGAAGAACTTAACGAGAGGTAAGACTAGATGTAGTAATTCGGTATTTTATATTCTAGGATGCATTGGCTGCAAAAAAATGTCATGTCTAAAAGTTTTTATTTATTTATTTATTTATTTAATTATTTATTTAATTCTTTATGCACAACAGGGTACAAAGGCGGTCTTAACGCCATAGGCGTTCTCTACCAGACAAACTTAGGGTAATGCAGAGACAAAGAATAAAAGTAAATAATAAGTTTTAATAATAAGTTTTTCTGTATTTTATTTAGCTCAACTCCACATTAGAAACTTCACGGATTTTTTCTGGGCTCGCCTGCATGTGGCGGGCCGGGACCCGTTGGGAGTGGTTGTGTAAATACTCCCACGCCCCCGGCTAAGGTAGTTGAAGGAACACCGTGGTTGTTTTAGTCGGTAAGATTCCGACACTGGCTCCGCCTACTCCGGGCGTGGGTGCGTCCATGAGGATTTCCCCACGGCAAAAAAAAACCGACCAAGAGCATGTCGGGCCATGCTCAGTATTATAGGGTTCCTTAAGTAGGTCTAATTACAAACGAATCAAATCGAATATTAATCATTGCTATTTTAGTTTTTGCAAACAGCGCCACCTAGCGCTAAATTTAAGAAGTGTGTTATATCAATATAACACAAAGTTTCTTTTTGTGATTTTTTTAAATAAAAAGTAACTAAAGGAGCATTATTTACTAAGATCATTTTTCTCTAAGGTCAATGACCTATGAACTAGAACGTCTTAAGTATTTTTCAGTTTTCACACTATAACTCAAAAATTTATAATCGCATTATACTCGAAATAATTTTAAAAGAGAGTTTTTATAAAGATCTATCAATGTGGAAGACTATAAGTTTCTAATCTTTTAAAATTGAGATCTATATCTAAACCATTTTTTAACAAAATTTCATTTACTTATTAGTATTAGTTTATAACTCTAGAAGTTATTAAGCTGTAAACTATAAGGGTTCCTTGTAGGACTACGGAACCCTAAAAAGGACAGGTCGTTGTGGCGATGGTTGGGGGAGACCTATGTCCAGCAGTGGACGTCTTTCGGCTGAAATGATGATGATGAATCAAGAGACGCAAGTTATAATAAATCAGCGTTTATTTAAATACTTATTCGATGTCTACAGTTACATAGTCCTATAATACTTAAGTTCACGCGAATAATAAATAATAGCTAAGGCCGTGGAATTAATTATTCGTTCCCATTTCTCAATGCCTAGAAACTAGTAGCAAAGAAATATAAATCTTGCAATAATTGGCTATTGTGGTGAGGAGCAGTAAACAATAAATGATACTCAGCCCCAATTTGAAAACCGAGGCGTTGAAGTCATTAACGGCCGAAATTAATATCCAATCTATCCACGATTTGCCCTACTAGAGATAAGAATTTGACATAAGCTCCATACAAAATATGTCAAATTTCTATCTCTAGTAGGGTAAATCGTAGATAGATTGGATATTAAATTTGGCCGTTACCAAATAATAGGTCAGCTATCTAGGATTTATTCTTTGAAGACAGCGGAAAAAAACGATACTTGGTTGTAAGTCTGTATAGCAGCGCAGGAGCCAGCTTCCGTCAGTGGTTTTCCAAAACCACTAACCAACCAACCTACGTCTTTTTAAAAGGTCGCGAACGCATCGGTGACTTTACTGATGTCGCAGATGTTCATGGCCGGCGATGATCACTTAACATCAGGTGATCCACTTGCTCGTTTTTGCCCATCTTTATTATTCAACGAGTAATTGAAATAACTGAAAACCTCTTAATAGGTCATTGTACTCATCAGTATGAACAACTATTCAGCTGAAAAATCAGCTGTCGCTTCAACTTGGTCGAGTTATGGGAACATACAGGTATGGAGCAGCTGATTATTTTTCGCGATTTCTGGATTGGTTCTATATTAAAAGTTGTTCATATTGATGAGTGCAATGACCTCTCAAGAGGTTTCAGTTATTTCGACTACACGTTGTTTAATGAAGCAATAATCTAGCGGCATCCATCTGACCAAAATAAGAATTTGAAATACTTTTTTAATCAGTAACTACGTAACTGTGGCATTTATGCCGTTCTTTTTGGTAGTAATTAAATTATTTAAAAATTCTTTATTTCGGGCATCTGGACCCATAAACCACATAGAATAAATTAAAATTAACACACATCAAATAATTAAATGGGCTGATTATGTAAATAATTAAAAATAGTAATAATATTTTTTTATTTCCAAAGTAATGTACAAAGTCTGTGCAACATTTATTCGCGTCATCACGTTATTTTAGTAGATTCGCGTCATCACGTCCGTCGCGTGGTTTTGATTACGGATACCGCGACCGTAACCAGAGGAAGTAAGAGTTCCTGTGGTGTCCTAAGATATTAAGATATTACAAGTATAGGTACCATCTTATCATGGGATAGGAATACGATAATCGGTTTACCTACAAATAAATATATTGCAAATAAAGAACGGAATCAGGCGTTCATCAACTCAGCCTATCGCAGTCCACTGCTGGACATAGGCCTCTCCCAAGTTGCGCCACAACGCTCGATCCTCTGCCTTCCGCATCCAGTCCCCCCCGGCCACGCTCTTAGTCAGGTGTTTAATCAGGCGTTACTTTGTGGAAATTCATGACACACAAAATATGAAGCCACAATATTCAGTGTTAATTCCGCCAAAACTAGGTCGTCAAGCTTGGATACAATATGCAGCACCCGCCCCACAGATAAAACCCTTCGCCTTCAGTGTGTATTTTGTGCGGGAGGGCGTTGCTGCATATTGCATCCGAGCTTGACGACCTAGTTTTGGCGGAATTAACACAAAAATATTGTAAAGCCATATTTTATTTAAATTGCATATCTTTTGAGGATATATTACAGCACAATTTCTTTTTTCTTAACTTTTGCGGGCCCTAATCGTTTATTCATCTTTTATGACACCTTCGAGAATGGTCAATTCTTTGCCAGAGCCACAACGGCAATATTTTGAATGTCCCTATTTAGAGTTAGGTTCCAGCTACTTCGGGGTGACACTGTCTGAGAATGACAAAAAGTCAAGTGCATTACTTAGCATTATTTTTATATTGAACGGCATGTCATCATTTAAATAATTAAGTCAGGTCTTGGCAGGATGTCCGGTGGTGAAAACGATGAGAGGATGGTAGAATTAGTAACGATTCAAGAAAGAAAACTCATTTTCGAGTACTGTAATAAAAATGTGTATATGTGTGTACAATAAAGTATAAATTAAATAAAATTAATTCAAGAGGAATTGGATGAAGGTCGTCGGAATCAGTGTTGCCAATTCTCTGCTAGACTGTAAGGACTAAATCCCCCAGATGTCGCGAGGATGAGTTTGTTGATAAGTCGTCTTATGACGCCAGATTAAAGTAAAAATACAAAAGTGAAGAGATTTTTTTGAGCTTGTATGTATGTATAGGGATAGGGATACACGTTTTAACTGTTACGCTACAGACAAACAATATTGTTTACTAAATAAGACAAGTAAGAAAAGACAGAGTGTATGTAAGTGGCGGGAGGAAAGCTTGGCGAAAAAAATGACAGTTTTTCGTGGCCACACGATCTACAGTTTTCTTATAATATAAACGTAAATCTCAGCGATCAACTGGGTAAGCGTGTACCATCGTCGACCGCACCATCGCTTAACATCAGGAGAGGTGGTGGCAAACGCAAATCCATTATGAATAAATAAATAAAATTAAAATAAAAAAATTGATCAGGATACCGCTCACTTCTCTCTCTGTCAGTGAAACGAACAACCTTATTCTTTATTGCACACAAAAAAATATCACAACAATCTATCTATACTATAATAAAACTGTAAAGGTCGAAAAGTCTGTACATTGAGTTTTTTTTCGCGAAAACCGGCTAGGGGGACTAGAAATAAGCTATAGAACACGAATCAATCGTTTAAAAAATTTATGTCTGTCTGTCTGTTTGTTACCTCATCACGTGAAAACGGCTGAACGGATCGTAATGAAACTTAGCATTTGTGTTGGTATTAGTCTAACTTAAAATATAGGGTATGTTTTATCTGAATCGGTTGAGTAGATCCAGCGATACAGCTTGACCCCTCTATTGTATTAAGTTGCATACAAAGTAGAGGTCATGATTGTTGGTTCGATGCAGGTTGCAGGTTCCTAAAAATACAACTGGATTCTATTAGTATTATAGAAAATATAGAATAACATAACATAGCCAGTCACTGTCCCGCTGCTGGGCATGGCCCTCTTCTTGGAATGAGAAGAGTTAAGGAACTGGATATTGTTAGTGTAATAGATTATCATAACATAATCAGCTCATTACCTACTGCCCCACTGCTGGGCACGGACCTCTTCTCGGAACGAGAAGAGTTAAGAAACTAGAAAATATAGAATAACATAAAGTAGTCAACCCATTACTGTCCCACTACTGGGTATGGCCCTCTTCTCAAAATGAGAAGAGTTAATGAACTGGATATTATTAGTATTGTAGAATAACATAACATTACCAGCCCATTACAGTCCCACAGCTGGACACGGGCCTCTTCTCAGCATAAGAAGAGATGTGGTTAGTGTTATAGAATAACATAATCAGCCCAATTACTTCCCACTGCTGGGCACGAGCGTCTTCTCAGAATGAGGGAGTTTAGGAGACTAGAGGCTAATTCCATGAAATTCCATCACCTTAGCCGGTTGGTTGTAAAAACAAAATATAGTATGGTCGGTAAATAGTGTAATCGTCTGTGTAGGCGCTTATATATATATATTTGAAATATTGTGTTCATAATTATGACACGATGTTATTTTCCGACATCCACGCGGACGGAGTCGCGGGCACAGCTAGTACTATAATAAAACTGTAAAGGTCGAAAAGACTGTACATTGAGTTTTTTTTCGCGAAAACCGGCTAGGGGGACTAGAAATAAGCAATAGAACACGAATCAATCGTTTTTAGAATTTATGTCTGTCTGTCTGTTTGTTACCTCATCACGTGAAAACAGCTGAACGGATCGTAATGAAACTTTGCGTTTGTATAGGTATTAGTCTAACTTAAAATATAGGGTATGTTTCATTTTAATCGGTCGAGTAGAACCACCGATACAGCTTGACCCCTCTATTGTATTAAGTTACATACAAACTAGAGGTCATGATTGTTGGTTACTGCAGGTTTCTAAAAATACAACTAGATGTCGTTAGTAGGTATTATAGATAACATAGTCAGCCCATTACTGTCCCACTGCCTGTGAGCATGGACCTCTTCTCGGAATGAGGAGAGTTAAGGAACTGGATATTGTTAGTGTAATAGATTATCTAAACATAATCAGCCAATTACTGTCCCACTGCTGGGCATGGCCCTCTTCTTAGAACGAGAAGAGTTAAGAAAATAGAGAATAACATAGAATAGTCAGCTCATTACAGCTGTCCGACGGCTGGGTATGGGCGTCTTCTCAGAATAAGAAGAGTTTAGGGCTAATTCCATTACCATGGCCGGTTGGTTGTACAAACAAAATATAGAATGGTAGGTGATATAGGTGGTAGTGTAATCGTCTGTGTAGGCGCTTATGTATATTAGAAGACATTGTGTTCATAAATATGACAGGATGTTATTTTCCGACATCCACGCGGACGGAGTCGCGGGAACAGCTAGTACATAATAGTTTTGAAATTACATGTACAAAGGCGAGCTTAACTCATAATTGACTCATTAACTCAATTTTTTCATATTATTAATTTTTTAATTAACTTATATTTAATTTAACCTTCCGCTTCTTTTTCTTCTATCAACCCTTCTGATTTGCCTTTTATAAGTCATTCAGTGAATTGCAGCGCTACATAGTACTATTTTTTAATCGAAGGCTACATAGAACAAATTAGTGATGTTCCAATAACATGACGTTTTTTTTACCGTTATAGTAAAGAACATTATTGTATAGTCAAAATTTGCGGCGCTTTCAGATGGATAGCGGACTGACGCTGACGTCTAATAGCTGTCGAGAGCAGTCAGTAGAACCGACGGAAATTCGATGGTACTTAATTTAATTGAATGTCGGCAACCAAACGTCACTATGTGCAATTTACTAACTTACGCCTTTATGCCGAAACTACTTTCGGTGTTAATTTAAATTGTTTAATTCATCCGGATTTTTATCTCTAATGACTTTGGAAAATGGTAGAACAGTAAATAATTTATCACTCCTAACATGTTGATCTACATAATGAAGGCCAATAAAAAGCTCCCATTACTAAAGGAAACGTTACAACTTAATAAATTAAGTAGTAGAAAGTGTAAATAGAAAAATAAAACTGGCCAAGTGCGAGTCGGACTCACAGTAACGGTTCCGTACCACCCATCGACCTGAGTCCCCATAGAAACATTAAATTTACGAGACTTCAACAAGACATCAACTTTATGAAAGTGCACCACATACTGCCCCCATCTATTTTTCACGTCTTCCTTGTCCATCCAAAGGTTGTCTGGAAGATATCGCTATTAGCGATAAGACCGCCAATGTACCCTTATTTTACATGTTAGTCCTAAGTTTAATAATGTTATTGGTGTACAATAAAGAATATTCTATCTATCTATCTACATCAATTTTTCATTCGCGATTTCAGTGTTGGTCCCATAGTAAAAGTTGTTCATACTGATGAGTACAATAACCCCTTATGAGGTCTTCAGTTATTTCCAGGGTAATTTTTTTTTTTCCATAAAATTTCATTGATATATTTAAATCATAATGTTATGGGACTAGAAAAGAAAGATCATCATCATCATCATCATTTCAGCCGAAAGACGTCCACTGCTGGACAACCAACCAACCAACTGCGATCGCCAACCCGCCTGCCAAGCGTGGCGATTATGGCATATCCCCCCTTAATTGGGGGAGGCCTATGTCCAGCAGTGGACGTCTTTCGGCTGAAATGATGATGAGAAATGAAAAATACTTATTAAAAATTGTATAGTTAATATTTTTTACTGAATATTAAATAAATGGCAATAGCAAACTACAAATAGCCATTAAGAAAATCGAGTTGTTAGATATGTTGAACTTATTTTTCGGAACTGATTATAGACCAGTATCTTTATACTTATTTTATTTATTTTTAGAAGTTTGAATGAATTGTTTCCTACATTTCTGTAGTTAATTACTACTGTCATACTAAGATAGATAGAATGCACTTTATTGTACACCATGAAAATAGTAGTAAACAGGAACAACGTATAAATTATGGGTACATGGGCGGTCTTATCGCTAAAAGCGATATCTTCCAGACAACCTAACTAAGATTTACTTATGTTTTTTTTAAATTCTGACAAAGTTGCATACTAGTAAAAGTTCACGTTAAAATATTCATAAATGAATAAGTAAGAGTTTAAAAAGTAAATAAGGAGTAGTAGGTCTTCTTCAAATTTTGTTTTTTTATCTTGACATAGTAATTTTTGTCATAAATATGAAAGATTCTATGTCAGTAGATTATTAATGAAAACCATTTAAAAACCGGCCAAGTGCGAGTCGGGCTCACACAGTAAGGGGTCCGTACCACCCATCGACTTGAGTCCCCATAGAAACTAATTTAATTTACGAGAGTTCAACAAAAGACATCAACTCACCGTGCGCGAAATTATTAATTATATAAATTATACTTAAATTAAAATTTAATGATGTTATAAGTAA
The DNA here is from genome assembly GCA_949699075.1 of Asteroscopus sphinx. Lineage (NCBI taxonomy): Eukaryota > Metazoa > Arthropoda > Insecta > Lepidoptera > Noctuidae > Asteroscopus > Asteroscopus sphinx. Next base: position 11,428,855 of record OX453017.1, read on the forward strand.
CTTAATGTAGGGTCGTTTCGCCGGTTTTCGGCCATTTAGTTGAGTTGTCAACTTAAAGGCACCAGAAAAAAATATTGCCATTGTGCTAGCCTAGTACTATCAATGTTAATGTATAGCCTACATAGTGTAGTTTCAATTTTTATAATAACTTGGTGCTTTAACATAATACTTTTTTTTATAATAATTTTTAATGTGAAAAATGGGCATTATTCTCGTTTTCGGCCACAAATTTCAGATTTCGGTCCCTAAATAAATAAAATAAAATACTACAAGCAAGCTCAGCTTAGTTTGAGCCTTGACGGTGCTGTGTAAAATGTCCTAAAAATATTTATTATTATTTTACAGACCACAGAGAAGAATTTAATTCACATACATCATGTAGGTACATACTGCTAGGGAAGTGTAAAGCAATTCAGCTAGTAGGGCACCTGAATACAGGGGCGGAATTATGAAAGTGCACTGCATGATTCAGTGACAGGTCATTACCCTTTTGTTGTGAACTATGAAAGTGAGTATGTGTGAAACACTGAATTGTGACCTACTTTTCAGTGTCAAATTGTGTTAATCACATGCACATACAATGTTTTTTTCAGCCGATAAAAGTACCTACTTAGTGTGTTATTCATTTTAGTTTAAAACTTGTACCTACCTACTTAATTAAATAAGAAAATTTGTTTACTTTAGTATAAACATAGATAAATAAGAAGGAACCTATGTAAAATCTGTTTTTTCTTACTTGTCCTTTTTAGTAAACAATCTTGGCTTGTTTTTTTAATGCAATTTGTCAATAATAATTATTAAAAGCCATTAGGAATGTTGAAAAATTTATAGACTACATAACATTTTTTAACCTAATTACATAATAAATAATTTGTCAAAAATAATAAATAAATAATGCAGAACTAGTTTTATTATATTTTATCAGTAGTTATTTGAATAAAGAGACATGCCAAGATTGTTTACTAAATAAGACAAGAAAAAACATGCTTTAATTAAAAATTATGTTCCACTGCATATTCTAATCTATACTATTATAAAACTGTAAAGGTCGAAAAGTCTGTACATTGAGTTTTTTTTCGCGAAAACCGGCTAGGGGCACTAGAAATAAGCAATAGAACACGAATCAATCGTTTTTAGAATTTATGTATGTCTGTCTGTTTGTTACCTCATCACGTGAAAACAGCTGAACGGATCGTAATAAAACTTTGCGTTTGTATAGGTATTAGTCTAACTTAAAAGATAGGGTATGTTTCATCTTAATCGGTTGAGTAGAACCACCGATACAGCTTGACCCCTCTGTTGTATTAAGTTGCATACAAAGTAGAGGTAATGATTGTTGGTTGTTTGCAGGTTCCTAAAAATACAACTAGATTTCGTTAGTATTATAGATAACATAGTCAGCCCATTACTGTCCCACTGCTGGTGAGCATGGACCTCTTCTCGGAATGAGAAGAGTTAAGGAACTGGATATTGTTAGTGTAATAGATTATCTAAACATAATCAGTCAATTACTGTCCCACTGCTGGGCATGGACCTCTTCTTAGAACGAGAAGAGTTAAGAAAATAGAGAATAACATAGCATAATCAGCTCATTACAGCTGTCCCACGGCTAGGTATGGGCCTCTTCTCAAAATGAGAAGAGTTAATTAACAGGATATTGTTAGCGTTATAGAATAACATAACATTATCAGCCCATTACTGTCCCACTGCTGGGCACGGGCCTCTTCTTACAATGAGAAGAGTTAAAGAACTGGATGTGGTTATTTTTATAGAATTACATAACATAATCAGCCCAATTACTGTCCCTCTGCTGGGCACGAGCGTCTTCTCAGAATAAGAAGAGTTTAGGGCTAATTCCATTACCATGGCCGGTTGTTTGTACAAACAAAATATAGAATGGTAGGTGAATAGTGTAATCGTCTGTGTAGGCACTTATGTATATTAGAAGACATTGTGTTCATAAATATGACAGGATGTTATTTTCCGACATCCACGCGGACAGAGTCGCGGGCACAGCTATAACAAATATAAATTATTCATGACAAAAGTGGATATTATGTTAGAAACCTGCTGGAGTTTACCATGATTTTATTAACAACTAGACTATGACCACGGCTTTACTTCCTTGGTTCTTCAGATCTATTCCAAAGGAACCATATTTTGTTTTCATATAATATATACCAGTTCTTAAGTCTAATCATAATATTTTAAACACAAAGTTTCATCAAAATTGGTCAAAGTTTTTGCATGATGCTCGAACAAACAAACAGAAAAATACAGTTTTACAATTTTATTTAGGATTCAAATTCAAATGTTTTTATTTCAAATAAACCTAATTACAGGCACTTTTGAAATGTCAGGCTCTAGTTACACGGTTCCAAATTGTGGGTCCTATGGAGAAGAACCGGCAAGAAACTCCATGGATATACTCTTTCAAAAATAGATTATTGTTTATTACATCAAATTTATTAGACAGTGTTGCTGTTGAATAACATAACCAGCCCATTACTGTCCCACTGCTGGGCACGGGCGTCTTCTCAGTTCGAGAAGGCTGAGACCTTAGTCCATCAAGCTGGCCTAGTACGGGTTGATGGACTACACACACCATTGAGAACTGTTTGGAGCACTCTTGGGTGTGTAGGTTGCTGTTGAATGCCTAATGTCAAATAGTACCTACTCTTTTAGAAATTATTGTAATATAGTAACTTTCCCTTACCTATCATAAACAGCAACAATGTTTTAGAGATTGTGTAATTAAACATACAATTAATTTAAATTTGTAAATGCTTAATAGCTTGAAAATGGGGACATTAGCGGGTGTCACTGCCCTACTATCTACTATCACTTATGTCAATATGTCACAACAAGGATATGTTGAGTGCCAAGAGTGCCACTACAATGGACTTTTAATCACTTGGGGTTACACCATTAAACACTAAGGCTGGTGTTCATCAACATTAATTCTCTGATTAAACATCCATTTACTCGAAAAATGTACTGAAATTATGGGTGATTGGTTGATTAAGCAGAGAATTATCGTGGGTGTAATCAAGCCTAAGTATTACATTTTATTTTTACCTCATAACATGTGATAGATAGCCAACAACTACATTAGAAAAGTGTTAAGCAAGAAGGATGGTTACGCTGAGCTCTATACTATGTGAATAAGTAGGCTGAATAGATAGGTAAAAAAATGTTACATGATAGCGGTAATACCATGTGAAAGTAAAAGCTGTACAAGACATTGCTTTGGAAATTCCACAGTAATGGCAGAAAACGAGATTTTTATTATCACCTAATCATTAAATTAGTCTGGTTCTAGTATTAGTCATACAACAAAGTACAGTCTATTTTGTCTTACTTGTTTTATTTAGTAAACAATCTTGGCAAGTTTTTTTCAAGCAATTCGTCAATAATAATTATTAAAAGACATTATGTTAACAATTTCACACATTAAGTAATGTGCAGAACAAGTAATTATATTTTATCAGTAGCCATTTGAATAAAGAGACATGCCAAGATTGTTTACAAAATAAGACAAGATAAAAAACAGACTATGTGGAAGTCTATAGTTACTTGCTTCAGTGTTGCATGAATACCTAGTACATTTGCATATTGTTAAGACCATAAAATAGAATGGAAAGTATGTATGAAAAGAGATAAGTGTGATTTTAGCTTAAACAATAACCTTTCTATGTCATGTTCACAGCCTATTAGTAGTGTAAGTGCTCATGATAATGTGAGCATACCTACCAGTAATGCTTTCACTTTGGATTCTGATGAAACATGTCTCATGGCGAAACAACTTAGTACAAAATGTTACTTATATTATTATTTTATGCTATGCATACACAACTGTTCCGTAAAAGTTTTTCAAGTAACAGTTTGAAGTCAAAATAGGTCATATTAATCTATCAAATTTAATTATTAATATTTCTAGACTTAGAAAATTAAACAACACAGATTATGTATTACAAAACAGGATAGAAGAAATGAACAGATTTATGTATATGTATTTATAACTGGCAATTACAACAACTGTTTATATTTAGATACTTTTAAATATGAGGATGTAAGGAAAAACAAATAAATTTATAGGATTCACCAGAAATTATATTAATACTGTCCAGTTTTCATAGTTGATACATATACTTTAAAAGTAGATACATTACAGGTAGAGAGGTGAAATTCGCCCCTAAGGCGACTCTCTGACCGAAAATCTACCTAATATATTGATAATGAATTCATAAACACATTTTGTAAGTTATTTGTTGTCCCAGTAATTACAGCCTTGATTCATATACAACAGAATAACATGTATGACTGGTTAATGCACGTAAAGGAAAAGAAATCGCGCAGGAACCACTCACTATTAAAACGATTGCATAAAAAACAGATATGATTACTCACGGTTCGGCCTCTATAGATTGCAGGCGTGCGACATAATTCGATGGAATGTAGCCTTCTTGTTTGGTCTTCTTGCTTCTAGCTAACCACCAGTCACCTTGTGTATCATTTAAGATTTCTAAATGTTCCCCTTTTCTAAAACTAAGGTCCTCATCAGTACGGGCATCGTAATCGTACAGTGCTACGAATATTCGGGTGGGAGGGACCTCACTTGTATCTGTACCTTGATTTACCGTAGATCTGATTGGATCAGGCGGAGGGGTCGGCACTGGAGTCTGAAACTCTCTTCGAGTGTCTTCTTCGTGCGGGTTAGCCCTTTCATTTTTGCTTTTAGAATCCTTTTCTCCTGTACTACTAAAGCAGTTCCCCATTTTCTCTTTACAAGGTGAGTCTGGTATCACACGTTTTATGTCAAATCACACACTTGTATGAACCCAAACTATTGTTCAAAGTTTCTATGCCTATAAACATTTTATTTTGTCACATTAAAGTCAGAAATTTGAAACGAATAATATGTTTTTAACGTAAACAAAGAACATAAAACTCCGATCGGACATCACTACGGGCGGCCATTTTGATGTACCATAGACAATTTATAAAAATAAAAACAGATATTGTAACAATAGACAATCAAATACACTTTGTATTTGATTGTCTAACTAAATAATAAATTTAGTTGATAATAAATTCCAAAGATAGAAGATAAGTGTTAATTATCAGTTTGATACTGATAAAATCTTGAATTATTTCAAATTGTCATTACATTTCAAACCAACCTTAGCGACATCTGATGTTCAAACTGGAAACTATTACTAACTGCAGACAGCCCTTAGGCGACCCACTGACCCAGCACCATCTATCAATGCTTCGAGTAAATTCAGTCAAATGTGTACTAAGCTTACATACTTCATGGCTAGATGTCGCTGCAGGATACAATTTTTGTACGGAACTACGGAATATAGAAAACAAGTTTGGAAGAAACAGAAAACGGAAATATCGAAAATATGTTTTCTTTATTCCGTGAAATTTTGGATAGGTAGTACGATTTTAAATAGTTTTCTAATAACCACGGACGAATTGCGTCCACTCTAATAACATTCTTATTCATTATGAAGTGAAGGTGCTCGCCAAGATCTATAGGCAGAGAGCGGACCATCAGGCGGAAAGTGGCAGACGGCCTATGCCTGAAGCCGTAAAGATGTGGCGCAGGGAGGCACAGGCTACCATACTGGGGTAATAGAAGGAGAGGCTGGAAACGCCCGGTGCCGGTCATTGGATTGTGGGGGCTATCCAGACGATCCTTGAGGAATGGGTACGGAGGCGACATGGGACGTTGTCCTTCCGTCTGGTGCAGGTGTTGTCAGGGCATGGTTGTTTCGGAAAATACCTGCACGAAGTGGCGAGACGGGAGGCTTCTCCCGTATGTCACCAGTGCGGCTGTAGTCACGGGACACGACACACGTGGGACACGGCCCTTCATACTCTGGTGCAGTGCCCCGTCTGGGTGGTGCAGCGCCGTGCTCTCACTGCAGAAATCGGAGGAGACCTCTCACTACCGGCTATAGTCAGGTCCATGGCTGATAATTGGAGGCCCTGGGAGGCAGTTGCGTCCTTCTGTGAGGAAGTTATCTCGCAGAAGGAAGCGGTGAAACTGGTAAGGGAGGAGGACACCTTCGCGGATCCGACCCACCGCATGAGGACGGCTTGGCGTAGCCGTCATTATGGCGACCTAATGCCACCCTAAAGGGGCCAGTGGACGATAGACTTTGGGGTCTATCGTTTGCATTGAACGGCCCTCGAGTTGCGGTGATGTCCCAGGCCCAGGTGCGCCCGGACATTGCCGAAAGAGAGTAATAGAGAGGGGGGGGTGTGTATGTCTAGCTAGATACATATTTTTGGGAGAGTTAATAAGTAGAGAACGCCGCTTCTACCTACTCACAGATAATATAATACCACAGATAATATAATACTAATAATACTATACTTCTGCAGCTAAAACAACGAACATACAGCCCATAGACGCCTCATAACAGGCGACGGATGTTTGCAACACATCTATGAATTTTCACTAATGTAGGTCGCCACTATTCGCCACTTGAAATCGTCAAATCAGTTTCGACCACTTACATGAGCCGTCAAAACTGCCGCGTTAGTGATTAGCCAATAGCCACCTTGGTAGGGCCAATCGGATTGCAGTAGTGCCTCAGCTAGTGGCACAATTTATTGTACGCATTATATTCAACATTAGGCGTCTATGCGGCTGAATGGTCGTTGAGCTAAAACTAAACCAAACTGTTTTGAGAAGAGATATTAAGAGCCGGCCAGCAGGCGTAGCATGACCGCTGTAGACAAAGCTTATGTCGACGGAAGAATAGACAAAATGACGTATTGTAGAAAGATTTCTTCCGTCCGTAGCATGCCGATGTCAATAATGAAGAAAAGAAATGTTTCTATACTTCGATCGACACATGTCTACAACGTCGAGCATGACGAACATATTTTCTCTACTTTTGACAGTTAGAGGTAGACATGTTTCTCTTCAAATAGAAGAAATTAGTCTACATCTCATGAGACCTAGACAAAATTATTCTTTAGTTTTATTAGGACTAGATTCTTGTTAAATTGGTTTCATTGCAGTTTTTGAACAACAATAATAACATGTCGGGTTCATATCGTCGCTATCTCCTTAGTTATTATCAAAAAATTAATTAACAAAAACAAAAAACCCGACTGCGTGTAAAAATAACAGAAAAGATATAAATAAGACTTATCAACACGCAGTCGGAGGCTACGTATGTTTTTGGTCATGAATTACATAATAGTTCATAGGTAGCCTCCGCCTGCGTGTTGATAAGTCTTGTTTATATCTTTTCTGTTATTTTTACACGCAGTCGGGTTTTTTGTTTTTGTTAATTAATGTTTTTATTTTTATTTTTTTAGTTTTGTCATGTTTTATTTATCATACTATTAATGTTTTTTTTGAAAAGTCAAATTCATTTTTAACGTTGAATATTTTGTTGTTTTTTAGCATTTTTCTTTCCAAATTACATTTAAACATATAAGTTGTTTATATTTTTGTAAAGCATTTATAAAACCCTTTATTTTGATAGTTTTTGACGAAAAAAAAAATTTTTGAAGAGGTAATATGGCGCCAAAAAGCGGCCATTTTATTTTTTTAAATTTTGATGTACCCAGTGTCACTTTCAGAATTAAGACGAATCTAACGACACCTCTCAATCTCAAATCCATCAAGCCGTTTAGGCCACAGAGCGTGCCAAAGAAATATACATACATACATACATACACTCGAAAAACATAACCCTCCTTCTGGCGCAGTCGGGTAAAAACTAGCCTTTGCCCGCGTGTAATTCGTAATAAGTATATCGAATGACTATCGTGCATCCCCCGGGAACTGTGTCTTCCCGGGATAAAAAGGTTTCCTTTATATTAATGCACACCCTATGGTCTACGTGCTAATCTTCAGCCAAATCCGTTTGAACATGATTGAAGGACAAACAAACAAACATCCATAATTTCGTATTTATAATATAAGTAGGATTACATATAAGACAATTAGCTGAATGCCCGCGGCTTCTTTGGCTTATCACAGAAAGCCTTATCGCGCATCCCTCGGGAACTGTTTATTTTCTCTATACAAAAAGTAAATAGAGTATGGCAATAGGCTCGCCCCCTATTACATGGGACTATAACATAACTGGCGAAACGTGGGTGTACTATTATTACACCTCTGCCTACCCCTTCGGGGAAATACAGGCGTGATGTTATGTTATGTTAGTATACTTTGTTTGCACACCATAAAATTAAAAATAAAGTTGTAACAAACATGAGCACAATACTAACAATTGGCGGTCTTATCACTAAAAGCAATATGTTATGTTGTAGCCTATATATTAATCCGGACACATAATATAATACTATAATCCGGGTAATGGTCTATGTGCTAAATTTCATCCAAATCCGTACAGCCGTTTCAGCGTGGTTGAGTAACAAATTTTTCAATATCCAAATATCTTCACAAACTTTTACATTTATAATATTAGTGAGAGTTTTTAATACGGACAAGAACACATTTTATGTGATCTAATTGCAGCCCTCTATCTCCGAGCTAGTTTTCAAGAACTACAAATTGGCAAAGAGATGGTGCAGTATTTGTGGCAGTCAGCCTGACTCAGTCCTTCTTCTTCTTCTATTGTGTCGACATGAGCTACATAATGATAAGCTCATGCCGTGGGCAAAAGATTAGCCAGTCAGTAGGTTGGTAGCGGGGCTGACTGCCCAGGGTACGCAGGGGACTCAGTCCTAATCATGGGTCTTTGAACGGGTGGACATAAAATGGTCTAGTCCAATAATACCTCTATACATTTTGCTGTACTTCACAAGCTGTAAATTAAACCAATGTTCACAATGGAACAAATAAAATAATAATTTACCAAAACTAACAAAGTTTATTATTGCAAATCATAGAAAACTATTAGTGACGGTAACTCTCCGGTGAAGATGAATAAGTATATTCAGTATCAGTGTTTCTCGGCTAAAGCATTTGTTGGTGTAAATTTTCTTCACTTCTTCCTATATTTTAATAATATTCCAGTCATATTGTCATGTAGTTCTTGAGTTTTACCAACTTTTTATTGATTTAGTTTTCAAGTGTTTATACATGAAAATTAGTAAATAGCCTCCAGTCTTGTATGGTTAACGAATATTGCATTGTATTCTATCTGTAAGTTTTCTGAAAACAGTAAAAAAACAATAAATTAGTTTTGTTTACACGGTGAGCAGTGAGACGATGTTTCAACAGTTAAAACAAAGTATAATAAATTACTAAGGTATCAAAGCAAGGAGGTACCGGTGAAGGTAGGTGGTACTCTGTACATCCCAAAATCTTCCAATAGTTAATATTGGCCTCAAATATGGTTTGGGACTGTATGAAGAACACTCAATCACAATTCACAATGCTAATAATCGGTACATAGGAATATGACTTACTTCTTTTTTGACATCAATAACATGCTTTTCCACAAAACCAAAAACATTATAGTGAAATTATTTACAACAAAGCGAACTAGGTAAGTACTTAATTACATTGTTTTAATAAAAATAAACATTAATTTACTTTGTAAACAAAGAGATTTAATAGTAAAACGAATCCTTCGACCTTGACATTCATGACTACAAAATGCATATTGTTGTTGCTTTGAATTACGTACAAAATGTTTCAAAACTTATTCGATTCACCTTTTTTCTAGATAACGAAACGTAATAATATGGTAGGATTTGGTAGAATTTGTACGGCACTAGCTACGTTCTCGTTGCTATGGAAAAATATCTGTCACGTTGTCTACGTAGAAACTCGAGTCGACGGGTCGCCTCATGCTCGAGAAGAAGAGATATCTTAACGTATAGAAAGAGCTTTGTCTACTCTTGGAAGAATAGACATAGAATTGGTCATGCTACGCCTACAGACTACCCACAAAGGTGAACAATATTTTGAAAAGAGTCATTCCAGCTATAGGTACATACTTTTTATATTATTTATGTAGCCAACATTTTTAAGTAAGTAGGTACAGTCAACAAATCGGAATCATGACCCACTCAGCTGATAATTCGTTTGAAATCGTCAAAACAGTAAGGTTCTCTTTTAAGCTGCACTTAGGACATTTTGAATATTACGGAAACTGCATTGAAAAGGGTCAGAGGTCTGTGCCGTTTTGAGCTTTGTTATCAATGCAATAGATTTATAATTGTATTGGAAATTATGTTTTTGATAAAGCAGGAATTATGTTTTGAATTTCGAATTTGCTTTTTTTGAATTTGTCGTTTCACGTGGTTTTCCTACAAACAGCTATATTTTTTAAGAAACCTATACTAACTTTTTCGATTACAGAACATTAATAAAATAAAAATGACAACTAATAAAATGTCAAGTATGAAAAGGTGTCAAACAATACTCATAACTTAACGGCCAAATATGTGGAACATACATTTAATTTATAATATCCTCTGTTTCACGCAATAAATGATAAATAAATAACAATATTTGGAGTTAAACATCAAGAATAAAATTTAGAACAATAATTTAACTGGTAAACTAGCTGTCACTGTCAATAGTAAACAAAATTGATAACAAGTCTGTTGCCAGGGAAATATCTGTTTAAGCGAAATTCAACCTAATTGTATTAGAATGTCTGTAGGATATTAAGCTTATCGTGGGTCATGATTCCGATTTGTTGACTGTACCTACCTAACTATCAAAATGTGCCCGACTGGCCAGTGATACGCAGTATCTCTACTTGATCTGCGGCCAAAGCAACAAGAGAACACTGGTGCTTCAATTAAAATAAAGAAATTTTATACACAAAGATGCAAAGATGCAAAGATGATCTGAAGAGATCCATTCAATGGTTGTCTGGAAGAGATCGCCTTGGAGCGATAAGACCGCCAGTTGTACACTAACACATATGTAGTTTTTTAAGAAATTAATGTAATCTTGTTGTGCAATAAAGAGGATTATTATTACTATTAAAGAGGTTTAGATCTTTTGCATATGTACCTATAGGTTCTTAATTGTACCATTATCTTTTTCTAATTACACTGGGTCCGAATGGTAGGTCCATAATCCAATTATTTAGTTTTGTTTGGGCACAGCTCCAGTTGTTATCGTAAGCCTGGCGAGTAATCCTTCGTAAGGATTGCTTCATCGTGTAAGCCCTGCTTATCACGACGACTTCAATTAAACACGGACTTAACAGGATTGCTGTTACGGCTCGTAACGTAACGAGCATATGGAGTGTATATGGTATTCATGGAATCAAAATCAAAAGATGACCCAACTACTACCCACTTTGAAAATAATGAATTTGATAGATGTCAGTTACACGCAAAGATAAACAAAGTACCTACTACGCATATTGAAAATTGTACTTTAGTAGCCTTTGCTTTTTATTTTTGACGACGTCTGTGGTCTAGTGGTTCGACGCTGTTCAATGGTCGGACTGCTGAGTGCGAGGTCGTGAAAAAATATTGAAAGAAAACCCGCGTGTATGTCATTTATCGCACATCCGTCGAGAACGGTTCATGTTTCCGGGATCTTCTTCTTGCGTGTCAATGGTTCACACTTTTTTCATATGATATTTGGCCACTTCTATGGCGGTGCTAGTTAGTGGCTTCGTTTAAGTCAGTTCTTGTACCAGTTGACAAGGACAAATATGCGATAAGGGACAAGTAAGCAAATGGGCCATGGACTGAATGGGGGCCCCACAATCTCATTCAGTTTTTGAGTCTCGCATTACGCATTTGTACAAATTTTCTCTGCAGTGACCGACTTAAGTCCGGAGCCAGTTGAGGGATTTCCAGACTGGCCACGGGAGATCATGACCTGGGGGCAGGTGTTCTTGCGGTACTACAAAATCAGGTGGTGGTGGGAGCTTCTCCTTCCACAACTCCGTCCTCATTGCGGCTGGATGGAGTGGCCATTCCCGAAATAAAAAGTAGCCTATATGTTAATCCGGGTTATGTTCTATCTGTATGCCAAATTTCATGAAAATCCATACAGTAGTGTTTGCGTGAAAGAGTAACAAACATCCATACATCCTCACAAAGTTTTACGTTTATAATATTAGTAGGATAGTAGGAAATAGGAAGTAGGATAGGATTAGATGTCAACATAACAACACGCCTGTATTCCCCGAAGGAGTAGGCAGAGGTGTATAGTGCATCCACATTTCGCCAGTTATGTTACAAGTACCATGTAATAGGGGGCGAGCCTATTGCCATTGACCGGGCACAAATCCAGACTCCAGGCTGCTACTGAGAATTTTCTAAAGAAAACACCCAATAACACTGCCCGACCCGGGAATCGAACCCAGGACCCCACGATCAGCAGTCGCGCTTGCGACCACTAGACCAACGAGGCAGTCGAGTTGATTAGATGTCAATTACGCGAAAAGATAAACGAAATACCTAGGTATTCGGTATAACCTAGGTTAGTACCTAGGTACTACCGATTAAGAAAATGATACTTTGTTAGGAGATGGCAATTACGCGAAATAAATGATACTAGTCTTTCGGTTGAAATGATGATGATGATGATGAAAAAATAATAATTTATAAACCATAATTTGTAAAGTAGAGGGTAGTACCTATTTATTACGTGTTCAGGTTCTTTTTAAACCCCGACAAAAAAGAGGGGTGTTATGTTTTTGACGTGTGTATCTGTAAGTCTGTCTGTGGCATCGTAGCGCCCAGACAAAGAGAATATAACCACTACGTTTAGCCCAGACGGATGAACCGATTTTGATTTAGTTTTTTTTTTGTTTGAAAGGTGACTTGATCAAGAGTGTTCTTAGCTATGATTCATGAAAATCTGTTCAGCCGTTTGAAGATAATCAGCTCTTTTCTGGTTGATGAAGGGATATGAGCAACATACACAGGTCTGATCGATTCGAAATTAAGTATCCTGTTACTTCAATGATATTGCAAAAAAATGATAACCTTGGCCTGATGCTGCAGCATCACTTGGAATCTGCAGGATACCCAACTCCTCAACAACTTACAGCAGATGTATTGTGTTTGGGTTCATTGGAATGGTTACAATGAATAAGTTATTGATAGATGGTTATCAAGGTCTGATGATGGAGCAGGAAAGAGAAATGAGGATACATTTGTGAGGGATTCTAAGCTACATGCACTCGTTTAATCGATATGAAATGGTATAAGATGTAGTATCGGTTGTGGCGAATTAAGTACTCGTCTGTTTCGGTTGCTGCCGCGTTTCACTCGCATCCGCTACGACGCGCTGCGCCGCGCTCCGGCGCTGCGCGGTCGGTGTAAATCGTATGAATGTGTAAAGTGAATGAGGAATGGGTGTGTCGGGGGTTTTCAAAATTTTCTTAATTTATAATTACTGTTTTATTTTCCTTATATTTGTAACAGGTACGCTCCGTTTACATTGCAAAGCAAGGATCAGACTGAAAGATATTCTTAATTTACAACAACATATACATAACATCACGCCTGTATTTCCCCGAAGGGGTAGGCAGAGGTGTAATAGTACACCCACATTTCGCCAACATTAAACATTTTTTTTTTTTTTTTTTTAACTGTTTTTATTTAATTTTTTTCATTTCTTAATTTCCTGTTATGAAAACATCAAACTACAGCATTTTGAGGATACAGAAATTGTTTTCCTATTATTTATAAAAGTAACTCGAAGTGAATTCAAGAGAGCCATCTTGTAAGACTCCTAATAGAAATTTAATTTCGAAGTTGAGGAATTTCTGAATGACATCATCGAAGTTAAATGAATTAGAAGAGCTCAATATTTTCTCTTTGACGTTTGTTTGCTTAACTTAAATTGAGTATTATGATGAAAATAAAACTTCACTTTACGAATTTTATTATTATTTCCGATCGGAGAAAGTGCCAAGCACCGAAGCCACTTAAAAATGGGCCAATTTAACAAACGGGGCCAATTTAACAAACGCAATACCATTATAAATATAAAACAAAACAATCAATGAAATCCCCCTAGGTCTTAATTTTGAAGTTTATGATGCCATCTATTATTTAATTTAGTAACATTAATAAGTTAAACAAACTGTTCAGAATTTGGTTACCTACCTATCATTTGCCTTAACGGTGAAGGAAAACAGTGAGACCTGAGAGTGTATAAAGTCCATAAAGTTCTCGTTTTTTAGGGTTCCGAAGTCCTACAAGGAACCCTTATAGTTTCGTCATGTCCGTCCGTCTGTCCGTCTGTCCGTCTGTCCGTCTGTCCGTCTGTCCGTCTGTCCGTCTGTCCTAATCCTTTACAGCTTAATAACTTCTACAGTTATAAACATAAGTAAATGAAATTTTGTTAAAAAATAGTCTGCATATAGATCTCAATTTTAAAAGAATAAAAAAATAGTTTTTACGTTCTTTAGGGGTGGCGCCCATATATGTGAAATGGGGAAAAAAAAATTTTTTCGCTGCACCCCCTCGTGTGGGGTATCATTGAATAGGTCTACTAAAATGAAGGTAATGTTTAATACATCACTTTTTTATCAGGTGTACCATCTGCGAAATATAGCCCGCCAAAGTGGCTTGCAATGTGTCCCCCCCCCTGCCATTTCTAAACTATGCAACGTAGAAACTTATAATCTTCCACATTGATAGACCTTTGTAAAAACTCTCTTTTAAAATTATTTCGAGTATAATGTGATTATAATTTTTTGAGTTATAGACAGAAAACTGAAAAATACTTAAAACGTCCTAGTTCAAAAGTCATTGACCTTAGAGAAAAATGATCATAGCAAATAATGCTCCTTTAGCTACATTCTATTTGAAAAAATCACAAAAAGTAACTTTGTGTTATGTTGACGACACACTTCTTAAATTTGGCGCCATCTAGCGGCGTCGTACAACACTCTCTGCGTCGCCAATGCTGCCGTCAAGTGCCGTGTATTACATTTGGCACTGTATAGCGCCATCTAGCGGCTAGTGACATCACTCTCTGAGTCGCCAATGCTGCCGTCTATTGCAAAAACTAAAATAGCCGTGATTAATATTCGATTTGATTTGTTTGTAACACCTACTTAAGGAACCCTATAATACTGAGCATGGCCCGACATGCTCTTGGCCGGTTTTTTCTCATGAGAAGAAGCTCATGCCCAGCAGTGGGACAGTAATGGCCTGTATATCGACGAGTTTTCTCAGAGTTTGAACATTGAACGTATTTATTGATCATTCCTGTTCACACAAAGAGAGCTTCTTAGTCTCAATATGGATATCGCCCGAAGCAATGTGCGAAATACCATTTGTTTGATCGTAACTATACCAAATATTATAAGAATGTAGGTATGTATTAGACATGGGCGTTTTTGGATATTTTTGTCATCGATGCACATCGGCAACTGAAACATGCTATCCGTTTTCGTTGCCAGCAACGCCATCGATGCCTAGATACCTACTGCGATTCTGGACCGCGATGCGATATGATGTTCGATATAGTTGGCAATCAAATCGCTAGAGTTATGGATGCAATCAAAACGCAATGCAAATTTTCACAAAATTATAAATATTATTTACACAATACGAATCATCTAATTCACTAAGAAACAATTATTTTTATATTTTCGGAGCGATTGGAAAAACGCAAGCAAAACGTTCGAATTTAAAAGCGAATTCACATTACGCGGGTTTAATGCTATATAGTGATAAAAATCTCTACAACTGAAGTGCAAGCAATTGTATAAGATTAAATTAAAGTAATTAATTACAATTAATTAAGTCCTGTCAAAAAAGTGTAAACAAATTGATGGCCACACTAGCGCGCCCATAATATACCTAAAGATTTTTTGTTTTGCAAAAAGTTTACCAGTGTTATTTTTCTGATGATACTTAGCGAAAGTGATTTATACCGGAGCGCAGCGTTCGTCAATAGATGGCATTGTTTATTAACAAATGTCAAAACGTTACGATGACAACTAGACTAGATAAATATTGCAACTAGATGGCATCGGTATTCGGTATCCGTTTTTAGCATGACACGGCAACAGATACGCGCAACTATTACCGGCATCGATGCCTGATATCGTTATTGTAAAAACGACCATCTCTAGTATGTATGTCGTGAGTAGTCGTGACATATTGCCTTCGCCAGTCTTTCGTCGGCCCCGACGAACGGATACCATTAGTAATCCACTTCCCTTGTTGATTCTAACAACTTCGGCGGAAGGATAACGAACGTTGTCGGTATTCTATTTGCGGATCGGAAATGAAAACATGAGCAAAGTAATAAAATTACCTACCTTATTTTTTTTGTATATTTTTACCCTTTTTAGGGTTCCGTACCAAAAAGGTGAAAAAGGAACCCTTATGGTGTGACTCCATCTGTCCGTCCGTCCGTCTGTCACAGCGGTATATTTCAGCAACCACTTAATGCTATCGGTCTGAAATTTGGAATAGTTATAAATATTGCTTATCCAACCTTACTGCAAATGAAACAAAACGTCTTTTTCGCTGCTATAGGGGCCGATATGGGAAGTCAACATTTAAAAGTGGAGCTACTAGTTCAAGTGGACTTTATTTGCAAATTACAAAACTGTTTTTTTTTACGATGCGTACTTTTCGACTGTAGACAAAAAAAAATGTTCCCTCCCTTATCTCCGATAGTTTTTAAGTGAAAAATCTGAAATAATTACAGAAGATCTAAGTTAAATATTACAGGAATAATAGAAAGTAGTTTCTAAGTAGCAGTTTTTTTTAAATCTTATTCCTTCACAAACAAACAAGTTTTATTAATACTTATTCCTTCACAAACAAACAAGTTTTATTTTTGAGGTGGAAGATGAATAACTAAAAAAAATTTATACTTACATCCAAGGAAGGTACGGAACCCTCGGTGCGTGAGTCCGACTCGCACTTGGCCGGTTTTTCTACTTTTAATGTGGATTTCTCTAAAATTGATTCTAGCAAAAATGTTTTAACGAGCTGCCATTATTAGAAAAAAAAAACTAGGCTAGGTTTCAGGATGAATAGAAAGTTTTGATTGAAGAAGCTCAAATAGAATACAAATACAAAATTGTTTATTATAACGAGATTTTAGGTAACATTAGTTGGTGATTGAAGCCCCCTTTTAAGCAAATAATGCCTGTGTTAGGGGACTCCGCTCTTCGATAGATGGCTTATAATTAATTTTTAAAATATTATCATTGTTTTTTTACAAAGACAATTATTTTTAATTATTATGATGTTATATATGTGTGGGGGTGTGTTCATCCGAGGGTTGTGTGTGTGTGGTAGATGAAATGTGTGTGGGTGAGTGAGATTGTATGTTGAGAGAATTTAGTGAGTTATTTTACCTGTTGTATAGGAGTGCCTAAGTTTTTTATAAGGAAGTGCTTTTATCCAATCTGCTAGCATTTTTAGGGTTCCGTACCCGAAGGGTCCCAAACGGGACCCTATTACTCTCGCTACGCTGTCCGTCCGTCCGTCCGTCTGTCTGTCACAGGGCTGTATCTTTTGAACGGTAATAGGTAACCGGATGAAATTTTCTCAGAATATGTGTTGCTATGAGGTGTATCACGACAAATACTAAAAACAAAAAAAAGTCTAAAACAAAGGGGGTCCCCATACAAGAAACCTCAAAAAACATGCATTTTTTTCAACGTTTTTGTTCCTGCTCTATCTTCAAAACGGTAATACATACCAGCGTCAAACTTGGTCAGATTATAGTGCATATTATGTAGTTTCGCAACAAATACTAAAAATAAGACAAACATAGACATATTGAGAGGTACGGAACCCTTACTGCGCGAGTCCGACTCGCACTTGGCCGGTTTTTTATTTTACATTCATGTAGTTTATTAGTGTATATATTAGTGTATGTTTGTGTTGGTCTGGGTGTTTCTTATGTATTATAAGTATGTATTAACAAAAAAAAAAAATACAATTATTATATTCATTGTCTAGTACCCATAGCACAAGCTCTGCTTAGTTTGGGACTAGATGGTGCTGTGTTAAAATGTCCCAAAGATATTTATTTATTTATATTTCTATAACAACGTGTATCAGAAATGCGTGGTCATATTTTAAGAGCTCATTCAGGGCATAGCATAGAACAACTTTTACTATGGGACCAACCCTAAAATCGCGAAAAAAATATCAGCTATTCCCTACTAAGTCATCGATGTCGCTCGACAAAATGATTTTTTTTCGCGATTTCAGGTTTGGTCCCATAGTAAAAGTTGTCCGATAGCATCCCCTGAATAAGCTTTCAATCAATATATTTCAATAATAAATATATATAAATTTTATATTTCAATGTACAGATTTTAGCCTTATAAGGCTAAAAGCAGGCTATAGCCTGTTGCTTGAAAACCTGTCAGATTTCTTCATCCTAATCCTAACTATTATAAAACTGTAAATATGTCTGTTTGTTTGTTCGAGCATCACGTTAAAACTACTGGACCGATTTTGTTGAAAGTTAAAATGCTAATAATTAGACTTAAAAAAAGTTGCCTGTGGGATGAACTGAAGAACCACGGAAGCGAAGCTACGGGCTTAGGCTTATTTTATTATATTTAGTTAAAATGCTCAATATATTTCGTTAAAAGCTGTAATAGCCTAGCGGTTGAGCACTTAACTTCCATGCAGGAGGGTCTGAGTTCGATCCCGACCCGCACTACTGACTTTTCGAATTCATGTGTGGATCAAAATTTGATTATTAGTGAAGGAAAACACCGTGAGAAAACCTGCACACCTGAGAGTGCTACATACAATTCTCGATGGTGTGTGTAGTCCGCCAACCCACACTAGGCCAGCGTGGTGGACTAAAACCTTAACCTTCTCAATCTGAGAAGAGGCCTGTGACCAGCAGTGGGACAATAATCGGCCGATGATGATTCTCAGTATACTGAATATCATTACTGTGGTGACAGCCAACAGCCGGTCGCTAAGGTGAAAAACATGTTATTGATTTTATTTTGAATCAGGTGGTCCTTAGAGCACAACGTCCTTTTTAGCAGGTGGTTCACAATTCTTATTTTCACATGGAAATGTAAATGTCAAATCTGTGCATGGAACACAAATTAAATTAAGAATTTTCTAACCCAAGGAGTTTCTTACAAAGAAGTTATGAAACTTCTTTATTGAGTTAATATTAATTTTATGTTACGAACAGTAACTCTGTACTGAGATTAAATTGTTATTCTTTCATAATGTAGCATAAGCGGTTGCATTACAAATGAAAATGCAAATTTTATTTAATCTAAACTTTAAATAGATAGCTTCTAACTGAGAAGTAGAACCATATTCTTTGCTTGCCAGCGAAATATAATAAGATTATATATATAAATTTCAATGTTGCTTGCATAAACTGTGTGATTATATAAATTTAAAATTAAATTCCATTTGAATTATTTACACTTGTTAATGTGGGATGCAGGTAATTTAGTTTCAAAGCTACAGTAATTAAAGAAGTCAAACTAATTAGATCTAAAATTTAAATTTTACATGAAACACAAATAAGTGTTGGTTTGGGTGTTTCTTATGTAGGTATTATAAGTATGTATTTACAAAAAAAAGGTATACAAGTATTGAATCCATTGTCTAGTACCCAATAGCACAAGCTCTGCTTAGTTTAGGACTAGATGGTGCTGTGTAAAAATGTCCCTAAAATATTTATTTATTTTCATATTACTTAAATAAATTAACTGACTATTATTTATATAGGTACAATATTTATAAAGTACAAAATAAAATGATACAATATTTACAAAGTACCATTTTAGTAAGTATCATTTTATGATACAAAAAGGCGCGCCTAGGCTTAAAAATATTCCTCCACACCGCTGTCATCTCTGGCATAGTGCCCAGAACACTGAACGTTGCCACGTTGAATGGCAACGCTTATTCTTTCACCAAAGAACAAGCCAGCCCTCTGGTCACGCGAAGAAAATAGATATCTCGACTTATTTAGGAGTCGCAAGTATGAGTAAGTAAGAGTAGAGTAGTATGAGTGAGTAAGTCGCAAGTATGTATGTTTACAAATGAAATCGATAGTAGGCACCTTTTTATAAAATAGAGATAATATTATTTAAATATGTATACTTTTTACCGTATCTATCCGTCAAAAAAATCTATTACGTTACATAATAAGTACTACACAATAATAATTCTACTCAAAAAGCTTGAAAACAAAACAGTTTTTAAGTTGAAAAGAAACGATCCAAAAGGCCTACACGTTTGCCCATAACAACTGCAACATCACCTAGGTTGTCTAGATGGGACTGCAAATCGCGTTCGCCAAATTGAGACCTAAAAGAGAGATGTAAAATTTGTGATTGTAATTTCACCAGCCTATACCCTTCGCCGTCCGTGTGGTGCCGGACGTAAAGAATTGCACCACCCTATATCTTCTCATGGTTGTCGTAAAAGGCGACTAAGGGATTCGCCAGAATCCTCTGGCCTGCCTATCCTCTATCTGCCTATGCAGGCAACAGCGTTCTCTGAGTATTTAACCAACCAACTGCGATCGCCAACCCGCCTGCCAAGCGTGGGCATATCCCCCCATTAGGGGAGGCCTCGCAGTAGACGTCTTTAGGCTGTGAAATGATGATGATGATGATGATGATGAAGGTGGTGATGATGATGATGATGATGATGATGATGATGATGATGATACCCTTCGCACCGGAACACAGCAATGCAAGCATCACTGTTCGGCGGCAGAAATGGGTACGGGATTTCTGTTCTACTATTGTGTTAGAACTACGAGTAAGAAATAAAATATCTAATCTTTTGGTATCTGAGTAGAGATCTCGGTCCCCACATTCAACCAATATTATCTACTCGCTTGATTGACGACGCTATAAACTGGAAAACGAAGAGCTTATTTCACAGAAAAGGATATAATAGACCTTTACCCAGCTTTTGAGAGCCTCAGCTGGACCGTGGAAGGTAATTATTTGGAGTGCCAGTCACACTTGTAATGTCATTAGGAAATAATTTCATTGATCCTACTAATATTATAAATGCGAATGTATGGGTGTTTGTTTGTTTGTCCTACAATGACGCGGAAACGGCAGAACGGATTTATTTGAATGCAATTGGGCACACAGATAGATAATTTCTTGGATTAACACATAGCTAGGCACAAACGAATTCGTCCATGTACTGTCAGCAAACTTTCCGGTGAACCACCACTAAGGCTAAAATCGCTTGCGCTCAGTGTTCGACGGCAGCCGTAGGTACACACGGCTACACATCAAGCTGTACATTTCCAGTATAAGCTAATCTCGCATTGTATAGGTTTTCCTTACAACGCGAGGTCAGCCTTTACTGGTTTTGTACAGCTTGATGTGTAACCGTGTGTACGTGTAATGTAGCAGGATTCGTTCAACGGACTTTGTCGACAAAATGTGTTACCGGGAAGAATCGTGACTGTACATAAGATACTTACTTTTCATCAATAGACCACGGGAGCGTAGCCGCGGGCGTCAGCTAGTATCGAACTATTATTTGGCTCGTAAGTAGGTCTGAGAAAATAAATGTTTAGGGTTCCGTACCCAAACGGCAAAACAGGAGCCCTACTGCGGTCTGTCCATCCATCCGTCGGTATGTCACCGGTCTGTGTAGCTCGTAAACGGATTGAGTTACTGACTGGCCGGGATATTTTGTGTAGAATGTCCTTTGGACCCCAATTACCCCTAAATTATTAAGACAGATGGTATGTATGGATGGTATGGATGATTTTGATGAATTATTATTATGACAGTGGCACACAACAGACCGGGTATAAGAAACATAAATAAATTAGAAAATAAAACGTATTTTTAACCGACTTCAAAAAAAGGAGGAGGTTATGTATTCGGCGGGTTTTTTTTTTTTTTTTTTTTTCATCTATGTACACCGATTACTCCGAGATTTCTGGGTCGATTTGCGTGGTTGTTTTTTATTTGGTAGAGAAAGTACGCGCGGTGGTCCCATATAAATTTTATTGATTTAGGTCGAGTAGTTTTTTAACCAGCTTCAATAAATCAGTTTAATTTAGCTTTGCTTACCTAGATGTACTACTAATAGTTTAGTTTTTCTGTGAATTATCAACTAAAAAGTATGAAATAAAAACTTTTTAACAAAAAATAAAACCGACTTCAAAAACCTTAACTAAAAAGTAAAAAATAATCCTCGTATGTATTTCAAAATCTTAACATAAACCAAAATTTGGAGGCGGCGCGTGTTTTTCATGTATGTTCGCATAAACTGTTTTTTACTATAGATAAGCGCTCGAAAGTACATTATATTTACATGACGCAAAGGGACAGTCACGCGCGCGAGACCGGCCCTATGCTCTAGAGTAGTTCCTAGGAGCAGGCTATTGCGTAGCCACTGTTTAGGTTTTAGGCAGGTCTTAGCCTCGCCGGCGAGGCTTGCCGCTTCACGGCGTTTAGCACGTCACCCGATAGAGACCGAAAGTCCGCTACTTTCGAGGTAAACAATTCGATGCAGCAACGGCTGCTAGGGGGACATAGGAACTGCGGGGTCCCCCTGCAATGCCCCAGCGAGGTTCGAGCCCCCCCCTCGGGGGGCGCCCGCTTGCGCGCGGTATTGATGCCGCGCGCATCTAGTTTGTAAGTATGTAGGGAAAAAACCTTCGGCGAATGGAGTCCCACATGGGACTCTCCGCCAACTAAGTCCGGTTAAGCAGAAATGGGACTTCGGTCCCACCTGCGAGAGCCCATTCTAAAAAAAAAAAAAAAAACAGTCACGCGCCGCCTTCAAAATTTTGGTTTATGTTAAGATTTTGAAATACATACAAGGATTATTTTTTACTTTTTAGTTAAGGTTTTTGAAGTCGGTTTTATTTTTTGTTAAAAAGTTTTATAGAAGTACAGTGCCATCAGATTATAATAAACGGGTGAAAGAAATAGAGAAACTAAGCAAATATCATCTACTAAAAACAGAAATAACGAGATTATAGAATATACAGACTTATTAATATTATATAGCAGCAATACACACGTAGTAACAGTATTAGGAAAAGTATTAGGGGCACATTTTTTGTAACAACAACTTAACGGGGAATCCGAACCGCCTTTTCCCTGAGGGTCTTGGGGCGGGAGAAAGGAATATCACCGAGTTTAACTCAAGCAGAAAATATTTTTCAAGACATTAATTTATTCTATTAAAAATGCAGTATTGTACATATTCTAAACAAAACAACCAGCAAACATGTTTGCATATTCTGACAATTTGAAGAGCTGTCTCTCTTTCACAAACACTCTGGAAATTGGTTTCTTGATTAAAAACCTTTACTAAACCCAAACAAACCATCGCAGCGTGATTGAAACGAAGCAACAGTAGGTTTACGTATAGTTGTATCTAAGTACAAAAGAAAAACCTAGTACCTTTCCAACGAACAAAGTGGAATTCTGAGCAAGCACTTACGAAAGAATGCAGAAGATCTAGATTGGATTGCTTTAAGTCAGCAACGAATGTTATCTGGGAATTTCCCAACTTGCGATCTCGTCTGACCGACTTGAAACCGTCCTTATCTTGTGTTTTCAAATGTCACCTATCTGCACGTTGTCTTACTCGGTTTCTTTAATTAAGGTTTGGAGGCCAGGTTTCGATCGAACTGCATTAACTTTATTGGGTAGCAGAAAAAGTAGAATCCTTGCGTTTATTGAGTGTTCTTAGCCAGATGAATTTGATTCCACCAAATAGGCATAGTTCCTATCTAGTTTTATTGAAACATGAATTGGTGTAGAAGCGGGATCGATACCGATAGTGTGATTGCTCTCATTCATATCAACTCGTAAAAGCCTATTGCTAACAAGGGTCTCCCATTAGATGGATACAATGAACCGTTGTTGTAAGGGAATAAGGGAATTTTGCGATGATATCAACACTGCACTAAGTTGTTATTAGGTCACAGGAGCATTACTGTTGCTTGTTCTCTGATTTCACACCCATTGTTTCGTAAATAGGGTGTTGCTTTCACACAAAACACGTCCGATTCATTGTACCCGCCTGAACCTTTGTTACCATCTTGACCATATTTAAGAACTTTGTGATATCGAACAGTGTTGCCAAGGCCTTTGAGTTAAGAAGAAATGCGGGTAGTTTTTTCTCGATACAAACGCTCTCGAATGTTTTCTTTCTGGTTTATAAACCCAGAGCAATGATTTATTACAGTAAAATAAATATCAAGTTTTTTCATGTCCCTGTTTTCGTTTTTGTTAATAATTTATTTCTAGAAGCCCTCGAAAATTCTCAAATTTGCCTTTTTAGACCGCTGTCTACAGAGGCCTAGTGTATTTCAATTTCTTTATTTGCAACTATACAATTTTTTTTTCTTTATTAACAACTATTAATGAAAAAGGAAAAACATAGCGTCACAAGGCGTCACAGTACATATTCTTCTTATTCAGTTTATGAAATATCTTTTAAATTGGTCCAGTTTAGGAGGAGAAAATAGTCGAGAGCCAAATCTCGAATTATGACTTTTTTACTAAGGCTTTTCAGTCGGAGCTGCAGTTGTCCTTATCGCAATTATTTGAGGCAAAGTGACAGCGATAGCTTCTACAAATACTTAATTTTCAAAAGTCTCCGCCCGCATTTCCTCTTAAGACTTAAGGGTTGTTTCCTGAAAAAGTAATTTTTTTTTTTATTAAAAAGCCTAAGTGTTAATAAATTGCGAATAGGTACGCCACAACAAAAAAAACACTTTAATACGAACCCTTAGAAAGATATGTGTATAGCAAAAAAAACAGCTCACCAGTGGTGGACAAACCCTGTCGAAGGCCCGATGCGGCATCTCAAATGGAACCCACTAGTTTTGTGTGAAAAATGCATTTTTTTCAATGGTTTTTGATTTAGCCCTGCAATTGTATATATCCCAAAAACACACTTTTATTATCATATTGATTTCACGAAGATACCGTAGTGTAGGCAACAAATAAAATAAAGGCTTGATACAATCGCCTACAAGTTCCCTAATGTGTATAGGTACAGTTGTATCATCATATTCATGCTGAAATTTGAATCGCTTCTTTCCCAAAAAGGGGTCATTGTACTCATAATTATGAACAACTTTTACTATGGTCGCTATGATACTAGATAATGAACACTAGAATTTAATTTGTATCATTTTATTTTTAGATTAATGAACGCAAAGTATTTAAGCGTCGCTTAATAGGGAAACTGGTATTTAGGAATGTGCTGTACATAAACTAGACATTGTATTGTATGTAGGTGGTATGTAAATTACACATTTAGTTGATAATTAAGTCCTTTCATTGTCAAAAAGTCAGTTGGTCCCTACATTTGTGTTCACTTAAATCGATAAAATGTAGGGACCACCTGATTTTTTTTTTCGCGATTTCAGTTTTGGTTCCATAGCAAAAGTTGTTCATAATGATGAGTACAATGACCCCTCTTCGGGAATCAAG